>JARVGW010000001.1:40947762-40966816 GCA_031762495.1 Anablepsoides rubrolineatus | reverse complement strand
GGCAGTTCTGAAGGCAAAAGGGGGTCCAACCCGTTACTAGTATGGTGTACCTAATAAAGTGGCCGGTGAGTGTATGTTCTTCATTGTAGACTAATTCTTGTCTCCGTGCAGCAGTTTCCTTCAGTTCAAATATTCATTGTATAATTGAAGCCAACAATATGTTTAGAGAGTCCTGTCTTAAGACAATATGATTGATTAAAAACATTTAAGTCTACAGTATTTCCTCTTTGCTCTTGTGTCATATACACAGAGATTATAAGCTACACTTAGAGAAAATCATTATAGATTTCTAAACACTTGGACTTGAAATCTTACTTTTTAAGAAAGTTCTAATATGGTTATATATTTTGTTTTTAGAATGTTGACATGGTTTCACTGCAAATCTTTAAGGCAATAATTTAATCAGAGGGCCAAAATATAGTTTTTTAAAATTTGGCAGTTTTGACAGACATTTGCTTGTTGTTTGAACCAAACTGCAAAACCTTCAAGAAAGACAGGTTTTAAGAGAGATGATCATTGTCTCTCCTGTCATCTCATCCTTCACTTTCAGATCCAATCCATTTTACGAGCCGAAGACATCAAGTCCAGCGCAACCACCTGCCGGCAGTCCTTCTCCTGATGTGGGCAACAGCCAAAAAAGAAGGGCCCCTCAACCACCAAGTATCACCACCAGCCCTGTCCCCAGTCCATCAACGCCCAAACCCAGCTCTGGCCCAGATGGAGTCCAGTCCGTTGGGTCCAGCCCAATGGCAGCCGTGATAGGGAGAGAGCTAGCCACCTCTTCCCCAAAGGTAAAAAAAAAAGGATCAATTTGACTGCAGTAAAGCGGCCTCGTCAGTGGCACTTACTGTAAAATAAGTTGACTGATTTATAAAATTTAAAACGCAAAACAATTTTTTCCTAAACAAAAAATACTGTGTATTAGGTTTTTTTTACAAGGGACTATTTCTGATTTCTAATAGAACAATGCTAATATTTATAATTTCCAAGTTTCATAAAAGAGTGTGTTAAAATCTTTTAACACACATATGGCCCATTCTTGATCCTCATGTGTACCTTCACAGGTACAGATATTGAAGCCAATCAAGCAGCAATAAACTGTTGCAGTACCACTGCTTGGCCAGTGATGATGCAGAGAGGCGTTACATTCTTGATACTCATGAAACTCACCAGCTCCTTCATTTGTATATCTGGGTGTTTTATATGCTTATTTATTTATTTAAATTAGGTAAATCATAGCTGGGTCTAATTAAATGGCTGATGGTCACAGAGACTCGCGGCCGGAGTCAGACCACTGGTGGGGAATGATTGGTTTGAGGTAGGTTAAAATGTATGTATGTGTGTGTGAGTGTGAGTGTAAGTGTGTGAGCGTAGGGGCTCGATGAACCTGTATCGGGGCTTAAACACAGGAGGCTTAAATACAGCAGAGCAGTCACAAGGGGGTGTTGACTCACTGTGTGCGCACCCACACACATACATGCATTGTACAGTTACTCATACATGAACTGACACTCGTGCCCCGCCCCTCCTCCCCATGCAGTTGGCTAGCTGACTGTTTTAGTGTAGCTGAGCGGTGATGCTGACTGTCCATGTAATTATGGCACAGTGCCTTTATCACCCAGCTGCAGTTGCCTGTGACCATGGGTGAAGGAGCCTAAACCACTTTAATTACCCAGAGCCAGTGGCCTGTGGTGGGCCACACTTCGCCAAGTGATGCCCCTGACTCTGGAGCTTTGAGGAAGAGAGGAACAGAGGTATATAGGAAAAGAATGAAGTGTGCAATGAAGGAAAATGTGTGGAAGATGGTGAAGGGTAGAGGACAGGAGAACAGTGGGAGAAAAGGATGTAAGAGAAATGGCTAGTAAGTTGTAGAGAGAAAGGGATATAATGTTCACAGTAAGCAGAGATAGGCCTATAGGGTTTGTTGACACATACAGCAGATTTTATTTGTTCTTATTCACACCAAGCACACACGGCAGAGCCTACACATGGGCTGAGAGATGACCTTTGAATGTATGAAGTCAGAGAGGATTAAGACGAGACATCATTCCCACTATGAGAGGCCAAGAAGAAACCAACAGCACATTTTAAACGTGCACAGAGTGTAAATGTTTGCATGGATCCTATTTCTACAGTTCCTCTAGTGTGCTTGAGGCTCAGTTCAGTGAACAAATTCTTGGGGAGTTACAACCTTTCCTTGTTAAACAGACACTTTGTGCTGCATTTGCACGTCTCATCCACATGAACACTTTTACAAATGTTTTCTAAAGGTGGAGAATTAAAAAAGACTTTTTGGGTGTTTGACACTCAGAAACTTTGAAAAAAGATAAAGTAGTCTACATACTCACAAATGCTTTTTGTGCTGAAAACTCCAGAAGTGGAGATATTTTTCCCATCTTTTTCCCATATTACCTTGATTAGTTTGTCAATAAATTCAAACATGCTGAAAAGGTTTGAGAAAAGTGGTCAACTTTGTTTTTGGTAAAGTTAAATGTTTGGGTAAAATATTTAGCCTTACTTAAAATTATGTTCTTTTTGATTTTATTGAGCTCCTAGATGTCCAAGTTATTGCCATCTAGTGGTGTGGCATGGGCAGATTATTTCTTCATTGTGGACAGAGATGATGTTTTTCAAATAAAGACGAAAATTGTCTTTTTAAAAAACAAAGTGGTAAGCTTAGTTCTACTTACAGTGTGTAAAGTGTGTTTTAATAATAGTAATTTTAATGTAAATTTGGTTTTTTCCAGCTGTTTGTATGAGGAGATAAGAGCAATGTAAAACACACTTGGTCTAATTATTTAATTATAGAAGGGTAATGCATATCATGATGACTAATTTCCGTCTGTAGTCATGAGCAGGTTGATAGTAAAACACTTGAAAATGAATAATAAATAAAATACTTACCATAAATGTAAAATGAAAAATGTAAATGGATAAAAGCCATAATCTTCACGTATTTATATGTTGAAAGTAACCATTTCAGTTATACATTTACAGCCTACTCTGAAAGGTTTATCAGGACTCACATTCATTCATTTATTTTATTTTAAATTAATTATATTTGTTACTAACCAAACAGGATTATCATGGTTGGATCCTGTTTATATTTCCACCTAAAAGAAACGGACATACTAAAAAAGAAAAAGTTTACATTACTGGTCACTTTTGCTAATATAAAGTTCAACAGTAAAATCTGTAAGGATCACTGAGTTAAATGTTAAAAAATTGCATTTTTTAAAGTAATAACTTTAGCAAAAAATTGACAAGGCAAAAAGGTGAAGAAGAGAAGAAAACATTGTCTTGTCTTATGAATATTTTTTTGAGCAGATGTAGCAATAAACTTTGCTGTAGATGAGGTTTTATCCCCCTTGTCATTTAATTAAAACCACTCACTTCAATGCCAGTCTGTGGAAAATTGGTACACCTACAGGACATATGGTGGGCTCACCAGTTTAATTTTCAAATGGGTATTAGATGTATTTGCTGAATTTACATGAAGCTCTAAAAACGGTGTTAACATTCTGGATTTTTATCAGCGTTGCACACATTTTTAAAGACTAAACGAGTTCAGTGAATCTGTGACCAATTGGACCAATTCATAACAAATTTGATTAGTAGAGTAAGTGAATGTAAATATAAAAATAGCTAAATTCATAAAAGTTTTAAATTCTTTATTTCTACAAATACTTTTACAACTAAGTTTTGTCACATCTTCAAAATATTTCTTTTCTTACATAAGATGCTAAGTTGGTTTGCTTTTTTGCGTCTAAGTTTTATTTAGCTACAAAAAGTGATTGATGAATCTGCCTTTTCATTGTCCTGTCTGAGAGAGAGAGATTCTCAAATGTGTCAAGTTTTGGATTTGTGAGTGATCTGGAGGGATGAAAATATCTGTGGGATTAATGTAAATGAACAGAGGGAGTTCCTGTTGGTCGGGCTGTGAGCTCTGTCTGGTCTGATTCAGTCCATCTCTTTTCCATGGAGCTGATTTTTATTTTTTTCTCTCTCCCCTCTCCCAGTAATTCAGTTATCCTCCAGCTCGTCCTTTTTTTTTGTTTCATCTCCATCTCTATTCCACCGTCCGGATCGCTCTACACTTAGATGCTCTTATCTTTGGATTTTCATCAGGGTTCTGCTTCATGAATTATATGCCTAATTTTCATATAAAGAAAAGTTGTCTTCAGAGAAAAGTTTGAACAGAAAAGTTCTGTTATCTTTATTTACTTAAAGAAATTCAGAAAGAGTTGAGACATTTTAGATTCTTAGGTTGCTTGCACACAAATAGATCTGACAATACACCACATTTTAAATGTTGACTTTTAATAAAATGAAAAAGGTTTTAGTTTTCCTACTTTAATATTTTTGTCTTATGCTTAATGTCTGTTTGACTTTTAACTTTCTTTATTCTCATTCCTAACTCCCAGAACAATTTTAAATGGTGTCCCTGCCAAATTTGCCATCGGTTTTTACATATGTATGAACAAATCGTTTTTAATAATGTGAAACTGAACCAAAACCAGACCTTTCTGTGATCACTAATGTTAATCAAAGGGTTCAAATTAGATTTTTGCAAGTTGTGGCTGTGGGGGGAGGCAAAGGCCAGGAGATCCCTTTCTCTCCCAGACTTTGCTTTCTCAGCACTTCCTTCAGTTCAGACTACTTTCAAATTGAAATTAGAATAAATTAACACTATTTAATTGAGTTCGCAGAAGGCTGTGGTATTTCTTAATTAGCTTTCACTAAGGTTCGTGGCAGGAGAGGACAGTTTAAGTTCTGCCAAGTGTTTCTGATGGAGAGATGAGGACAGAAAGAAACTCAAGAGACAAGGACAGTCCTTTCTCGTCTTCTGATCTTTGCTCTTTCCAAGGTCTCCCTTCTTATCATTTTATCCAGTCTAAAGTTATTTAATCTTCTCAGATAAGTTTGACATACCTCTGCAGACAGAGTCAAAAATCCACAACTCAAAGTCAGATAGGTGGCCTTGTGGTTTAAAACACCTAATAAATACATTTATATGAGATTTTCAAGACTAAACATTTTGGTGTTTGGAAATTTCAGAACGGCCTTGTGTTAAAGGGTGTGTGTTTGCAAATGCTGGCTGTTTTATTGGTTTATATTTAAAAGAAATAAGAAGGGAATAGAGATTGAAAGGGGAAGATGACTGATTGCAATACCAATTCTCAAAATCAGTACAAACAAAGGTTTTTCTTATTGCACTTTTTAATTAAGTCGGCTCAAATGATAACAGTGAAGCATATAGGCCTCAAAACCTTTAAATTACTTTCTCCGCTTTTAAATAAATAAAAAAATTAAACATTATCATTGTTTTCTTCTATACATAGCATTGTTTTTTGTGCTTATGCTTTACTTTCTGTAGAGTTAGTTGTTTTTTCCACAAAGCAACCCAGTTGTCAAACATTGCATTTAATGCTGTTTGATTGACACAGAGCTGTACAACACTCTGCTACTCACAGGTGTGCTAGTTTGTTATTTGATATAATATTCTATAGCAATTCTTAAAATAAAGGCATAACCTGCCCTAAATAAGTAGCTGACTGATCAATCAGTCTTACTCAAATAGTGAAATATCACATTCCTAATTTGAGCCCAATGGGCCTCATGCAAGAAAATGTTTGTATTCTTATCCTAAATTTCTCTTACTATTGTACGTATGAAGGGTTCGTACGAACATGCCACGTCAGATTCAACAAACTCTTCTATTCTCAGGAAAAGTGTGTAAATGAGGAGCGAATGCGTATCCAGGTGCTCGTGCACGGGGAGGGCAATTTACATATTTTCCACCCCAAAGACGCCATATAAGGATATACGTTTCCTGCCTGACATACCAGGAAGTGTCCATTCATAAAGTACATCATGGTAAAAAAGAACTTTACAAGTTTGGAGATTGAAGTTCTGCTCTCGTAGATCCAGAAAAAAAATCTGTCATTTTTAGCAGCGTCAGCTGTGGAATTATCTGCTTTAAAGCCAAGGAATGAAATGTTACCATTAATGTTAGTTGTGTCTCCTGTGGGTCTTACAATCACACAGAAATAAAAATCTAAATCATAATCATCAAATATTTTTCCTTTAAGTGTAAACAACTGTTACATAGGTTTCATTTATTCAGAAGAGCAGTCACGCACCGCAACCACCCCCACCCCCCAGGCCGTCTCCCCACTCCCGACCGTCGCAAGTGTCAGATGCGCATTTCTTAAAAAAAAAAAAAAAAGCATTTTAAAATGTCTTAAAACTTCAATTAACTTTATATTAATATTGTAGTGCTATAAAACAAAATTAATAGCCAATTTATTTTAATTTAACCAATTTATGTTGTTATTGCATTTAAAATTATAATTATAATTCAAACAGAATAGCCTGATGTCAACATAATTATGGAGTGTGGTTTATTTTGAACCCGAAACATCTTCAAACTACAGAAATATAAAGTTATTAGTGAAGAAAATCAGTCTGGATAACAGCAGACTGACGCTCGTAAAATATACGACAGGTCTGGACCACACGTGAATTTGGTTCGTATCTGAAGAAAATCTTAGAATACGAAAAAATTGGTGAATGCCACAAATTCTTCTAAATCACTCGTACGCACAACTTAAGAACAAATCTGTTCGTACGAATGGTTCTTGCATGAGGCCCATTGTTTTTTTAATTATGACAGGTGTGTTTGCCTCTACATGATCAAAATATAGTTATTATTGAGTGTTCTTGTCATATCAAATACAAGTTACCATATTTAATTTTTCTCAAATTTTAACTGCAATGAAAAAACCTTTTGATAAAGTCTTGGAACAATCACATTAATAATTTCACACACCTGGCAGCTTGTCTAGATTGTTAACTTGAAAATCAAAAGAGTGCCGTAGCTCTTAAATTTCTTCTCTTGGCATCAGTGTTGGCAGAAACATGGGCACAGCAGCCCGTTTCTGAGACCACAGTATTGAAGCCTCCTAGGTCACATTAGCCTTTCCATAAGCTGTGTAATATTAGGAGAATAATCCTCAAGAGGGGTATGGCTAAATCGTTCTCCCTCAATGTCTGCTTTTTTCCCCCAGTGTGGACCCCTCCCCAACCCTTATTTGCAATGTTTGAGTGGTCTGTCATTGGATCTTGTGGGAGAGCAGAGAACGCTGTTTATTCTCCCTTGCTGTTCAGGTCCAATCACAGGGCTTCCTGTTGCTGTTTTAACCCACAGGGCATCTCTGTCATCGAGTTAATAGAATGGTATAAGACATTACCAGATCCTGCTCATTCTCAGCTGTTTTTTTTTCCTTAAAAGCTGAAAGAAATGTTTATTTATATATATGTATGTATGTATGTTTGTGTGTATGATTGGGTTCTAGATTTAGGTGTGAGTTTGAGACGGAACTGTCTAGATCTTTGGAGGAACAGTATCATTCTGGCTTTGCAAGGTAATAATTATGGCTTAATGTTGAAACATAGGGATTCTAAAAACCTCAGAAATGTAGATGTTTGAATACATAAAAATCCACTTCTAGGATTAGTGTATTTTCCTTTTTCAATTTCATATGCTGCTGTTGTGAAAAGACATGGCATTTGTGTGCTGTGTGTACCTACACATGTTGTGAGGGATATATTTTGATCCAGTAACTGTAATGTGGCTATCATTTTTCCACCTTTTCCTCTGTTGGGTGCATGTCGAGTTCACAAGTTAAGCGCTGCAAAGAGCTCACTCTCCTCAATACCCATGCCGGTTGGTGTAAAAGGGCCTTCCGCAAAGCGCCACTTGTAATCTGCCTTTGGTAAGTCCTCCTTAGTTTTATCTGCCAAGGATTACCTCACAAGCTGCAAAGCAGGAGAGAACGAGGGAGACGCAGAGCACAAGAGAGAGAAATGAAAAGCAAGTCAAACAGAAAATGATGAAGATGGAAGAAAATGAAAACAAATCGCTATGTAATCTCTGAAAGAAAGAGACCTGCTTTTGAGTTGAAGGGAAGTTTCCCTTGCCACTTGTTTAGAGAGGGAATTGACTAATCCCTCCATGATTGATGTCGGCTATGAGAGGCTCTATAGCAGACTAATAGGGCTTATGAGGATGACCAGAAAGTCCTTTTGTGTGTGCTTGCCTGTGTTCGTGTGTTTATGTGAATAAATCGGACCTTTTTGTCTTGTGTGTGCTTCTATCCATTGACCACAGAGGCCACGGGTTTGAATGACATAGCTGCCGAAGAAGGGGTAACTTTATCTTAATCTGGTCTTAATCTGCCCAAGTCTTCCAGGTGTGTGTGGGCTTAAATCAAGAAGGAGCCAGGGTTTTGGGGTGAGGTTTAAGGGGGCTTCAGGTGAGGAGAGAGAAGCCCGTGCACTTGAAAGACCTTTGGACCTCCAGTGGGTCTGAGCGCTTGGACCTCCAGTAGGTCTGAGACCCCCCGCACATTCCTGAGACAGCACTTATTTAGGTATGCCAACCTGTCTTCCAGTCACCTGTAAGTGGCCCTTACTCCATTTTTAATTGAATTAAACCAACCATACTCTAATTTAAAGAGAACTGCAAAGTATCTTGTAAATTAACTTTTAAATTGTGTCTGTGCTAAAGTGTGTGTGAGTGGTCACACACGATTTCTTGAGTCTCTGGTTAAAGAAACGAGAGCAATTGCTGCAGTGATAAGATTTTAATTGCCTCTTTTAAAAAGCCCCCCTGTAACCCCCGCCCCCCCCTCTCTTAGACCAGAACAGTTTGCAGGTAGGTGTGCTTTAATGTGCTGCTGGAAATGCAAAGTCAGAATTTTTATCTCAACCTGAAGATCATCAAGTAGCAGCTTAAGCTTTGCTGTTCAGGAATTCTTATAGGAGCTGAATTGAGTGGAGGGAAATATCTGATCATGCATTCCTGTGTTGGTTACAGTGCCATCAACTAAAACACCACAAAATTGTGAGAGAAATGTTACATTTGGCTAATTCAGTTCTAAAAAATGCATGTAGCTGTTTTGAAGAATACAATCTTCAACTTTAACTTTATTAAAGAGTTGTGGACTGTGCTTAAGATTTGGGTCTGTGTTGAAAAACCAATAACCATGTTTTCATCCAATTTTAATTCGAATTTTGAGCGAATTTTAACAATTTCGCAAAAAGGAAAAAAACGAAGAAATGCAAACCAGACGTGTTTCCATCAACTGGCTTGAAGCGAATCAATTACGTCAGACACATGCGTGCAGTAAACAGGAAGTAATAGTCGCTAAATTTGCAGGGTCCACACATCTCAGGATAATGGAGAGAAGTTATCGGGAACGCGTTGCTACTATCGGGAAAGTTGTAATTATTCTGTCATATCAACTAGTTTTGGTGATGTTACATGCTGTCTGGAGACGTAGAGAAAAAATGCAATTCTCTTTATTGGAAACAGCGGAAGGAGGGTCCTGCTGCCATTCGCGGCTGCAGCCGACCCAAAACTGGTACCAGTACAGGGGAACAGCTGATCAGCTACGTGAGGTAAATTTTCGCTACGTCACAACTTATTCGGCAAAAGTGTTTCCATCTCTCTTTTTGTGCATTACCTCTTTTTCGAAAAACCCTAAAACCACCTCAAGCAAGCGTATCAACTTTTATGTGAATCAGAGGAAGTTTTTTCGAATCAAGCCGTTTCCATTCACCTTCTCTGATGCAATACTTCAAAATGCTCATCAAGAAACGTTGATGGAAACACGGCTATTGTCTCTTCCTATTCTTCCAAAAATAGTGGTCAGATATCCACACAGAATAATGCTAGAAGCTTGTTAATGGATACAAAAAAGTGTGGATGAGGTGGGACACCTAATCAAATATTATTAGTCGTGTATGGATATATTCAATACAGTAACAAGCCACTCTCCCTCCCATTGTTCGCTGGTCGATGGCCGTAAATAGCGTCCATTTGGTATTCCCATTTTGCTATCAACGATTGCTACGAACGAAATAATGGCGCCTCCAGTTGTTGTTGTGAGGGTAGCTCGGACACAACCTGTGACTCCACCCCTCAACCAATCAGTGTCCAACAGTGTCATGACGTCGCATTTTCGGCTCGGCTTGGCATGGTTAGAACCTCGACGGAGTAGGTACGAAAAAAAGTGCCGGTTCCATGAATCCTAAGTAATGGAACCGGCATGGAACCATGCTGAGCTGAACCGAGTTGTGCTGAGTAGGTACTAGTGGAATCGCGGCACAATTTGAACCCCGTGTTGAGAGAGACTCCACAATCAAGGCCAACGTGGATCCAACTCTTCTTTTTATGTTGTGTGTTGTTTTATCAACCCCCCAAAACAGTTATTCATGTTAACCTTTTAAAAGCCTCAAATTATTATGACATTTCTCACCAAACCTGTACTACAGCCTTTGTTACTCAAATGTTTCTCCAAACTCTAGTTCTACCCCTTGTATTGATGCCATACTCCCTGTGTTTAAATTTTCCTCCTGCTATAGCTTCCTTCTTTAGTATGAGTGTTGATGCATGTGTATTCTGATCAGGAGTCAGAGGGGTGACTTTGTAATTATGTTCATTTTAATTGGCTGTGCTATCACCCTTCTCATCACTCCAGGACTCACACTGTGCTGGACAATGGCAGTGTGTGGTGTGGGGGGTTTAGCAACTGTTCTGTTAAAATCACCTCCTCCAACTCTTTTCCCACACACACACACACACACTCACACACACACACCTGAGCACACGTACATCCTCTTTACCTGCAGAACATAATTCCTGAAGAAGCCTCCTTAATGAGTTTTCCCTGCCCAAGCTTAGATTAATTGATCAGTTGTTTTATCGGCACATCTGATCCGTGAATCCGTTGCACAACTAATTTGTTTGTTTAAGATGGCAGTTAAAGAAGATTAAGCTGATACAGATTTATAACAGCAGTTGTCCTTTACATTTTCTTACCTTAAAGTTTTACTTTGAATGTACAATTTCTGCAAAACTGATGTAGGAAGTAGCAGAGTTTGAAATGTCCTCTGTTAGATTTATGTACTGTTTGAATTGGAAGGAGCATGCAATAAGGCAGTGTTAAATATTTAAACTGACACACAACACTCACTGCATACTTAAATTCACACACTTGCTCTAAAATGTGTCCATGTTGTGGTGTGAATCTGTGTGTGTTTTTTATTTTTATTTTCCCAAAGCAAAAGCTCATTTTCAGGGGTATGCAACTGCTGTTTCCATGACAATCCAAAGCCAGCGCTTACAACGCATAATGCCCGTATATTACATGTTGGGCGGGCATGCAAGCATCTGGGCGCACAACAAGCTGGCACAGCTGCTCTTTGTCTTCTGCCATCTCCAAATTGTCATATTTCATTTTATTCTTTCAGCGAGGGGGGTTTTATTTCAGTTTCAAAGCCGTTGCTGTTTTGCATGGTTGTGTCTTTGGAGCAGAAAAAGCCTTGGAAGCTATATTGCCTTGGAAAAGGAAACAGATTTTTGTATTTTACATCTCAGAAACCAATAGCCGAAAGGCTCTCTGTTTTGGCTTGCAAGTTAACGCTTAGATGGAAAACATGGCTAACCCCCACTGCCCAACCATCACTGTCACAATGAATGGATCTACATATTTCTTTTTCGCTTGTCAAACTTTAGGTCATAACAGTTCAGTGCCTTGATTGAAATTCAGTCTTTTCTATGCAACCTTTTTAACCGATTTTTCCCACCTGTTCACACAAAACAAAATTAACCTTGCCACTTCTAAACAGCGTCTACATGTACAGTCACACATTAATGCACACTCGCTTCCTCTTTAGACCAACTCTGGAAGGGAAGCCCCTCCTCACTGTAATTATGATCGTAATGTAATATTTCCTTTGTATGTTAATGTGTATTATTTTTCACGCTACATTCGCTCGTCTCTCGTTCGTTCCTCCCTCCCTTCTCATTTCCTTATTGTTCCATCCACTCCACATCTCCATTTACATAATTGAACTTTTGATTAGACCTCGCTCCATCCCCTCTGCTCTTACGGAGGCAACAAAATGAAATCAGAAGCACAATTTCATGGCTAAGATGACATGAGGTGATTGTTTTTGTTTCCTCAGTATTTTTTCCCCCTTATGTCAAGTTGTTGGACATATTGAGCTCGGATTAAACAAAGTGCTTGTTTTTATCAAAGGTGCAATTAAATAAATGTGGCTGTGGGTAGTTGGGAACCAGCCAGTCAGAAAAAATATTTCAGTCCTAATTATTTTAAACATGGGTTTTTACATTGGGAGCAGTATATATGGCTCTCCTGCCTGACATGCATGTATACATTTAGTACAGTTAAATTTTTAAACCTCGTTTGAAAATCAGACACACACACCTTTTTATATACTTTTCAACTTAAAAAGACAATTCACAACACAATACAAAACAAAGCAAGAAGAAAAAAACAAACTATATGCATCTAAAATCAACAACTACATATTAAACAGTCCTTAGGCCAAGATGAGGTCCATTGTTCTTTTCCTCCTGATGTTGGTCATCCTAAAAACCGCATCACTGGTGGTGATCATGTTTTTTTCGACAACAACCCTTTTTCTTGTTCTCTAACTGTGTGTATTAATGACACACACACCCAACCAGAACAAACAACTCTGAATTGGTAAGGCCTTTTTCAAATAGCCCATAAAAAACAAAGCATTACATTTATTTCAACATTAAAACCTGTTGACATCATTTTTTTCCCCTATTTTTTTAATCCTGTAATAGCTGAGCAGAAGATGCTGAAGTGTTTCATCGTCTTCACAGTTGTTGAAGCAATCTGCAGGATATTTCTTTGTTTTAACAAAACGGCTCCACTCAATTACTGCTCTGACACGGTCTATTCCAGTGGTTTTCAACACTGGTCCTCAAGGCACACTGCCATGCATGTTTTAGAGGTTTCCCTGCTTTGACACACCTGATTCAGATGATTAACAGGCTCTTGTTGAACTGCAATCAGTTACCAATTGAAATCAGCTGTGTCGAAGCAGGGAAACATCTAAAACATGCAGGCCAGTGTGCCTTGAGGACCAGGGTTGAAAAACACTGGTCTATTCACACAAATCAGTCACACAGTGTCACAATATTTTGGATTGAACTACAGGAATTGCAACTGTTTACCTAAAGAAACCTCCATTTATGTTTTCATTGATTATATTTTTAGTACTTGTACTGATCCAGATAATATTTCACTGGCTGAATTTTTGTCTAATAACTCCATAAAGAAGTTTTTTTTTTTGCAATTTTCTTAGAATCTTTCCATATAGTTGTACTACACTTGTCGGTGCTATTGTCATTTAAATAGCCAATCCACACACAGACATACTGAAAGTATGTCTGTGTGTGGATCATCTTTTTTTTTTGTTGCTCTAGGCTCCCTTGAGCGGATTACAAGTTTTAAAGAGTATGAGATTCAACACCTCCTCAAATCTGACACTCTGACACTGCTTTGAAGCCTCGAAAGTGAGATTGGAAAGACACGGAAGCTCTTTTCACTGCACAGAGTCGTGGGTTTATGTCATTGGTTTGAGGCCAGTTAAGTTTCCATTGATGCGTCGTGCCCCAGAGGAAGAGACAAAGCTGCCACTTAAAGCGTTTGACTTGTATCTTTTTTATGGCTCCGAAACGCCAGTTTCATTGGCTTCTGTACTTTCAGGTCCCATAGTTGTGTGCTTTCTGCATTAGTTTATATTAGTGAGCGATCACACATACAACATCAGCCAGAAGCAGCCGTTAACGCTCAACTTGGCAACTAATGCAAAGTTCTGAATATGAAACATTTCACCTGCATTAAGCAATTAAATAATAATACTTCATTTAATAAATAGAACTTAGTATTTTTAAAAATATATTTGTCATCTGTTGTTTAACTGTTTACAAAAATATTTTTCTTAGATTTAAGTTGTGTAGGGCTGCTTTTGTAAAATCGATCAGTTCATCAGCAATAAATACACACTTTAAAATGATAAAACACATTTAGAAAAAAATGCCTATTACGTGATGTTGTCTCAGCCAAAGATTTAAACAAAGATCTTGTTTAACTCGATAGCACTCAGGGTATTTATTGGGGATGACTCAACTACTATCACACCCAATTTAACCTTAAAAAAAACTGTTATATTCATTTTGTTTTTTTCCAAGGTTGATTAAATGATTGAGATGGTCATGTCATGTACTGCAAAAGAGAATGGTACCTAAATGGAAGCCTCGAGGTGCCTCACCAATAAGAGTACTTCATCACAAGAAAGAAAACATTGTCAACATCAACCTGTTAGTTTTTCTAATTTATTATTTAATGTTTGACCAATTCCCTCAGGATTTCAGATCTTAAATCATATTACAGCTTTTATCACCTTTTTCTGACTTCTGAAATCCATCCCTAACACCAACAGGAACATGGGTGCTTCCATCACCAGGTTTCCTCCTATCTTCTCATTCAGACACTGTATTGAGCTTAACCCCTCTATACACACTCACACACACACACTCCACCTTTTCTCTCTAACCTCCTCTTTCCTTCTTCAATTTTTTTTCTCCTTTCTTTGCCCCGTTAGATGTATGTTGTTGACACTGAGGCATCAGGAATAATGGAATCTCTTGTCAGTGGCTTGTATTTTCTGCCCAGGCTGTTAAGGCTGTGTATAATAGTAGCAGAGGAGGAGGAAGAGGGGAGGTTATGTGGCACTGATAGTAATGAAGGTTGCCTTTTCATTTTTTAATATGGAATGTTTGTGGGCCGAGGCGATGCTCCCCACTAATCCTACCCTCGAGTCGAGCTAGCTACATGGCTGCATCAGTGTTACACACACACACAGTGACATTCACACAGGCCGATAAAAGACAAACACACAATACATACACTCGCACACCTTCCTTTAGGCAAAACGGCAAACTGTTTGATAAGTCAGGGTGCATTTCTGCTCCTCATGAAAATTTCACTCCTCTCGCGTTTGTGTCTTAAGGAAATGCAGCCGCTCCTGTTAAAGATGATATGGTATTTGTTCAATATTTGATGCATATGAAAGCTTGACTGACTGGATGCAATTGTAAACCTTTATCAGGACAGAGTGTAATGGAACAGTCAGATTGAGAAAATTACATCAGTTTGGGGTTGTGATGAACTGCTCCTCATATGTCCGTTAAGTGCAGTGTCTTTTTGAATGTGACGGGCACAAAAGGAATATTTACTTTTATTTATGCAGACTGATTTTTACTGCATGTTCATGTTTATTTTCTGTTTGTATGTGATGATTAGCATGGGCATGACAACTTGTAGGATGCATTTTTCCATTGGCGGTGTTATGCAGGTGTATTTTTAAGTGTGTGTATGTGTGTTTTTTCTGTCGGCTAGGGTGCAGGGTTTGCCGCACTGGAGTGTGCTGTGTGTCTAATTGCTTTAATAGCACCTGGTCTCTAATCCCAGGTAATTAGAGCGCTCAAATTAGACAGCTACTTTCAACCGTCACTTGAAAAAACAAGAAGAGGAGGAGGCCTGGAGGAAGACCACTCCACACTGAAACCCAGAGTCTCCTTTTACTGACACAGAGCACATGGTCACAGTGGAGAAAGCAGAATACAAATGGAGAAGCAGTTTTAGTTCAGTTTGCTTAGAGGAACTTGTGACTTATTGAGATGCTTTTTAAGAAGAATGCAACAATTACATTGTTTATTGCTGATAAATACTTTGATTTGATCAGTTTGTAAAGTTCAAAGTAAACCTTTTCCACATGGTTTTCTCTGTGTGCGCATACAGAAATTGTGACCTTGCTTTAATAGTTTTTGGCTTTCTCACCTTTTATCTGTTCCCTCTGTTTGTGCCTCCATTTGTTTGAGTGGCACGAACGTTTTGTCGAAACCTACTAAAACGTGTCTGTAGAAGCTGTGGGGAAAGGTTAAGGCCCTCCTTTAAAGATGAGCCGGAAATGTCAAGTGTCTGCCCCTCAGGCTCCCGCTACTGTCTCCCTGTACCGAGACTGCCATAGGGAACTGCATGACTTGCACACACACTCTGGTACAAAGGTTAGGGATTGCTATTAGAGACGTCCTCCAGTCTCTTTCATTTGTTTTGGCTCTTGTGAGATCTCAACTGGCTTCAGGCTGGTGGTCAAAGGTTAAACTGTAACAATAGATGAGCAGGAGAAATTCAGGAGGTTGTACACCTTAGCTGGCTGGCTAAAATTATTTTTGTACCACTCATATTAGTCTGTCTTCTCAAGCTCTAAATCAAGCATATAGTCATAAAATTTTTTCAACGGCAAAATAAAGGATTTATAATCTTGGCATTAGCTACAAATCCATATAAGTTTTTACAAAAAAATATTTTATTCTTTCTGCAGCTTATCTAAACCTATTAAAATCCTTAGAATAAAAAAAACGTGTTTTTAGACTCACCATTCCTATGTCTTGTCTTTATTTTCTGCCGATGCAGTAGCACAGAGCTGCCAGCAGAGGGTGTTGGTCACAACAAGTTTCATTAAAAATCTGAGGCTCAAGCACAGAGCATCAGGCCTCTTCTGTGGCTTTAAACTGGGTTAACTCGTTCTCATTGTCATTTTATTGTCTCATAACCTGCTACGGTTTATTTAAGCATTTGGCTTAATGTCTCTACAGTTTGCAAATACAAAACAATCTACAGATAAACTGCAGTGAAGAGAAAAGGCATCTTGATTTTCAAAAGAGTTTAAAGTTTCATATTAAATTTATCAGTTATGTTAGCGTCTCTTTTGAACCTATTATGCCAGGTAGTCTCTTGCAAACGTAATTTGCAGACGGATTTTGAAGAAATTTTGAGCTTCTTGATCGCTGACCTCAAATCGATTTAATCAAATCTCTGTGACACTTTTGTCTTTTTTTTTTCCTTTCAAAATGATCTGAGAGAATTAGTCTGTATCAGTGCCCCTATAACTAGATTAGTGAATATCCAGCTGAATAATCAAAAAAGCATTGGTTCTGCCGGCTGTCAGAAGCAGACCACTGTCTCCACACCACTGAGGATTTGTGGGATTTGGAGTCTGGGAGAGAAAAAGGCTCCTGATGGTGAGCGCTCTCAACCCTGATAAGACTTCAAAGGCGGAGCTAATTAATAAGATGTTTACATTATTCACGGTCATACTCTTCATTTTGTGTTCCCCATTCAGTAGTGTGTGTGTGTGTGTGTGTGTGTGTGTGCACATACTTAGATGTGAAGGCTTATTATTTGCTAATTGAATGGGCGGTGGTTGCTAAGTAAAACATTTTACAGAGAAATAAATATTGAAAGAAGCCAATGTCAATCAAACCCACATTTTAATACATATGGCTGTAGGATCTGTGCTTTTGAATTTATGGTGCTGTATTTAAATCCTCCTCCTTTTAAGTCTGCCTCCTCCTCTCTGCCTGCAGCCCAGCCCCGCCCCGAGTCCAGTTCTTGGAGGGAAACCCAACGCCAGCCAGTCCCTGCTGGTCTGGTGTCGAGAGGTCACCAAGAACTACCGTGGAGTGAAGATCACCAACTTCACCACCTCCTGGAGGAATGGGCTGGCCTTCTGTGCCTTACTGCACCATTTCAGACCTGACATCATGTATGAGACACACACACACACACACACACACACACTGAATGCTATTTTCTTTTTCATTAAAAAAAAGCAGAATAACGACAACAAGCTGATAAAAAACATAGATTCATGCTTTGCCATGTTGTCATGTCATTCTATCAGGTCTGATTGTATCGACAAAAGTGTAGACACTGGGATTATTTAAATATAAAGTTGTCTCTTGTTTATGTTTGTATTTCTTAGTATTAAGTCTGTGTTAGATTATAAGAGCAGTGTCTATATAAGAGCAGACATGAAGATAATTTATTAAAACTGCTCCATGTACACATGCTTATGTGTTTATGCTTTCTGCTTCAGAGTTATTTTTACATATTTTCCACTTCATTAGTTCTGTTGATTGCTTTGCTCTGAAATTGCATGTTACAGTTCTAATACCATTACATGTGACGCATATTTAAACACGTCTCCTTTTTCCACTGAATCACTTTTCGTTTTTTCCTTTGCCTTCCTCCTCTTCAACCTTCCCTGCTGTTCTCTCAGAGACTACAAGTCGCTCAATCCTCAGGATATTAAAGAAAACAACAAAAAGGTAAGAGGCAGCCACCGCTGGGCTCTTCTCACCACATACCATCCCCCCTCCTCTACATCTCTGTTTAGCCTTATTTAGAGACCTGCCATTAATCCCAGGATGAAGTCTGTATGTGTTCCTACAGAGTTTGAAGGGGGAAGGTAGAAATACACAAGAAGACAAACAAATGCATGTAATCACATGAACATCCATTTGTGACAGAACATTAAAAAAATAATAATATTTACATCTGCTTCAATGTGTGGGTGTCTGTAGACCCGTGTCCAAAGCATGACTTTGGCCAAATCCCATTTCACTCCTTGTTACTTTTTAGCTCTATGCCTACGTTTTGCTTGTTTAAGCCAGGGGAGAGGGTGTTCTAGTCCTTTTTGTGATGTAAAGTGAAAGCGATTGGATTTCTAACAATTAAAAACTGATTTTTTTTCTTTTTTTAGCAGCACTCTATACAAATATTTTTACTAACTTAAAAACTGCTGTAGTGTTTAGTTTTGAAATAACTCATGTATCGCATTGGTGTTCAACTAGTGTATCAGTTGGTAAAAAAAATAATAACAATGACAAACTAGCAATTATTTACCATATTGTTTTTCTCATATAACGTTGTCTTGTCTATTTAAAGTCTAGTTTTGTCTATTTCAATGTATTGTTTGGTATGATTGTCATTATTTCTTAACAAACCTAAAAATAACATAATTTAAGTTTTGTAGCAGGTTTGATAGCTAGGTTTACACGCCACATATTGATGTTGTGTCTGTTTACAAGGTGAGAGCAGCTGATGGTGTTTTGTCGTTACGAAGAGTTACCTTTTATTGCAGTATAATATTTTAATCATAACTGTTTGCTGCCACGGGACAGATCTGTGGTTGGGTGTAGGAGTAGCATTCAGTGGCGGCTGGTGGATTTTTCTCCGGGGGGGGGGGGGGGGCTACAACTCGAAAATAGGCTCATCGCCAAAAGCAAAAAAACTTG
>JARVGW010000001.1:40896730-40936250 GCA_031762495.1 Anablepsoides rubrolineatus | reverse complement strand
ACAGATTGTAGTGTAAAGCGCTTTGAGTGTCCTGGATGGATAGAAAAGCGCTATATAAGTACAGTCCATTTACCATTACCATTTACTGCACATGCTGCTCCAGTCTGCATTGCATGCTTACTCGCTGTGGAGGGCTTTATAAGCCACTCGCCCTCGTACGTAATTGGTTTCAGATGGGACTTAATATGGCCAACCCTCTGCGGGCACGTGCAAACTGAGTGAGTAGGGTGAGGGTGTAGCCACTGATTGGGAAAGGCCCAGAGAGCAAGTGTCTGAGGGGAAAGACTGAGGGAAATTGATAGACTCGGGAGATCTACAGAGGCAGTGAAACAAATGTGCGACGCAACAAGTTGGAATTAGATCAACACTATCAAGCAGGCCAGATACAAGCTGCGATACCTGGGAGAGATGGATGAGGAGGTTGTGTGTGCGCAGGAATGGCGTTTGTGTGTGCGTGCGCCGTTAATCTATTTATTTACCTGTCATTGGCAGCGATAATGGTTTTCATCCCTTCTCTTTCTGTCTTAGTCTATTTTGTGATGGGGGATTGGTTTTCGTATGTCGCTTGATAATCACACCTGTATTTTCTCATCAGACTCTAATCAGACCAATTACACGCGTGACGGAGAGCGTGGGCGTGTTGATGTAGCAGCGTGATAAAAGCACACACTCGCACACTTTGGGATTAGGCGCTCTGTCTTGGGATATCTGCATTTCTTATCAGGGACAACCAACCCTGACATGACCTGTCAGCAGTCATGCTAAAGGTGTTTCTCACACCCAAACACACATGAACACATACAGTTTAGATTATGCATGAAACACAACAAATACAACTTAGATCTGAAAAAAGAGACCAGACTTGTTTCATCTATTTGACTTTTTAACTTTGTCATACCTCTCAAGCCTACATTTGTAGAGATATTTGTAATAACATTTTGCCTCTGGTGTATAAACCTTTGATTGAAAGCCTTTATACTCCTGTGTTTGTTTTTGCAGGCATATGATGGCTTTGCAAGTCTGGGAATCTCTCGTCTCCTGGAACCATCTGATATGGTGCTGCTGGCCATTCCTGACAAGCTGACAGTAATGACCTACTTGTACCAGATCCGGGCTCACTTTTCTGGTCAGGAACTCAACGTGGTGCAGATAGAGGCTAACAGCAATCGCAGCACTTATAAAGTGGGTGACTTTGAGACTGATACAAATGCATCCATTGGCCAGGACAAGTTCTATGCTGAGCTGAACGATGTGCAGCACCGCCCGACTGACTCTCAGCCCGCTTCATCTGCTGGGATTCCCACTGAATCCAATGGGGCAGATATTGCTGAGGGGGAGATGACGGAGTCCCAAGTTGGAGTAGATTTGATGGGCTCATCAGCACCGGATCCTTTGCAGTCCTCACCTCCTGTCCCGTCTCCGCGCACAGTATTAACAACCACAGCTGCAAGCTCAACCCACATGGCACCACCATGCTCCGAGGACAGAGGGAGCCTACTCAAATCCAACACGTTGGATCTTAGTGAGTTACCACACAGAGAGGAGAAAGAGGTGGAAAAGGAAACTCTACACAATGAGGAGGTGGGAGAGGATAGAAAGGAAGGAAGTAATGAACCATCGTCCCCAACAAGGAGAGAAAACGCATCACCTCACCAGAAACTGGGCTTCTCCTATAACAGGGACGCTGACCTCATTAAAAAGAAAAGGGCCAGTCTGCGTCACTCAGAGTCTGAGCCTGCCTCAAACACCAGATCTACTTCAGTCAATCACACAGATATCCCTGTTAAACAGGTAAATACATACAAAGACCCACTTTATTTTAGTTTCTTTTTTGAATATACAAGCCACACACAAGACCTACTGTTAAGGTGATGATGCCATCTACTGGTTCATGAGATATTTTGCTAACAGATTAACGCATGCACACATGGGCATAGGCAATTACACGATAGCCCATCTTTCATGACAGTGGGTGATAAACCGAACTCTTGTATCATAAAAGAACATGAGAACCAGCCTACATGTTGTAAACTAATTTCTGCTGTTTAAGTCGGGTATTATGATTCTGGCAGCGTTTACCTTCAGGTATCTGTCTGGCCCCTGTATGGATTGTTCATGTTTTTATCCTTTCACCCAAGCTTTGATTGAAACTTTCTCAGATGTCAGTCATAAGACAGAGGATGCCTAGAACAGTCATTCCCTCCTGGCACTCGCTAAGCTTCAAATCCCAACCTTGTTGATACAAATGCAGAGATGACCGTAGTGAAATTCTCCCATTCTGCATTAGATGTTGTCGTCACCTGTCTAGCTGCGTAGAACCAGACACATCCAGGCCCTGAACATGTGGCGACTACTGAAGGCGCCTAACAGAACCCCCTGCTTTGACATTTCATTATATTTTTCATTATATTTCTCATCCTCGCAGTTGATGACAGTTGGTGCCGTGACTGCTCAGGCGTGTCGATGCTTTGCGCCGAGCCGACTTCATCTCGTCTCGCACACCAACATACACCTGTATGCACGCCTGCTCACTCATGCACACAAACGCGCTCGGTGCAGTTGGTGAACCCTAGATTACGGCTTCTTGTTTACAAGTTGAAAGGTCACGGTGTAGGCAGATGGGGGTGATGACAGCCATGTCACCCATTGTCTGCTTTGCTGTTATTTAGTTAATTAGATGCATCATTACCTGAATCCAAATCAGATTGAAATTGTTGAAAAGATTAATTTGAGAACTTAGTTTGCTCTGTGTGTGCTTACCTAACACTGGTTTTGTTTGTTGTGCTTTTAAAAGCTTTTATTGTCTTTCTTATAATGTGTAAGTTCAAATCAGGATGTATTTTACTCTTGTTTTAATCCTTTCTATATTTTCTTGTTGACTATAAACCAGAACTCTGACAACTGTTTGGCTTTAAGTTCCCAAAAATAAGTAGAGATTAAAAAAATACCATAGAAATTTGACTTCAAATAACATAAAGCACCAGTAGTTATGAACTGTTTATCTTTTCACAGGATCCATCACCTGCTCCTGTTTCAAGTCCTCTGGCTGAAAAGGTGAGCAAACGTTTTTCTTAAAGAACTGACCTGCAAAAAGTGAAAATAAACACATCAGAAGTGATTAATAGAAATGTTTCACTGAGCGAAGTATTTATAGTTTTGTCAACGTTTCATTAGTGAAGCGAAAGCTACACAGTTTTTATTTTCTGTTGGAAGGTGTGATCACACTTTGTTCTTGCTTGTAGAAAATTCTTTCTCGTCAGGAGGCGTTGAAGGAGAGAGCCCGGCTCCTCCTGGAGCAGGCCCGCAGAGACGCTGCCATGAAAGCCGGTAACAAGAATGTCCCTAACTCATCTGTAACTGCACCAAACAGGACTTCAACCACCTGTGATGTAAGTCTGCTAGGTGTTTGGTAATCCAAATAGTGTCTATACATATATATCTGTATATAACATTTTAGTTATGGCAGGCAGGTATTTGTTTAGCTCCCTGAGAAGAAGGGGGTTCTTGAGTAACAGTACTGAAGTGGCCAAATGTAACGACCAAATGAAACACTGAGGGCACTGAAACAATTGTCGTACCTTTGTTACCCCCTTAAGGTGCCCTGTGACAGTAACATAGACTGTACAGACTTTAGCAGCGTCATTTCATCCGTTTATTGAACTTTAGCACAAGATATAGGCTCTTTTTAGTGGTGTAGGTGACCAAATATTTATAATAAACACATATGGCACAAATATATTATTAAACATTTTAATGGCACATTTGGCCTTGTCGTTGAAACATGGATGAAATAAGAAATATGAATCATATAAAATACATATACTGAGTTTTTTAAAATGAGAATTTTTGTTGAAAAAAATGGCAATATGTTGCTTACAGTAATGCAATATATCATGATATCATATTGTGACCCTTTTGACTTGATTTGTATTATATCACCAAATTATTACCAATACACAGCCCTGTTGTCCAGGACATTAGTGAATAACATCCTAACTTGAACATTTGTCAAAAAAATTATTGCTGAGTTTTGACCATCTCGTTCAAATGCAAACACAAATTCATCCATCCATTATCTATACCCGCTCCTTTCAGGGTCACGGGGGTCACTGGTGCCCATATTCAGCCGTCACAGTGCGAGGGGCGGGGTACACCCTGGACAGGTTGCAAGTCCATCACAGGGCCACACATGGAGACAAACGGGACAAACAGCCATTCACTTTCTCACTCACACCTAGGGACAATTTAGAGTTATCAATTAACCTAACAGTTATGTTTTTGGTCTGTGGGAGGAAGCCGGAGTACCCGGGGAGAACCCACGCATGCATGGAGAGAACATGCATGCATTTCTACACAGAAAGGTCCCCGGGCTGGGATTTGAACCAGCGACCTTCTTGCTGAGAGGCATCAGCTCTACCAACTGAGCCACCGTGCTGCCTGCAAACACATATTTTGATCAGAAAAACTAAGATTTTAACATACGCTTTTTAAAAGTATTTAAGAGATTTTGTCATTGCAGCCTAATTTAATGTGTTCACTGTTTGTTGAGTATTGTGCAATCTTTGCAAACCACAATAACAGTGGAGCTGCTGTTATTTTTTTCCCGTGTCTTACAAGACTTCTCCTGATCGTGTCAACATAAAATCTAAATCTTGTGCGGAAGTAGTTATTTAATGAGTGGAAGTGATAAACCGTATCAACAGAAATAAACTATAGTTGTTTTAAGTAAATGATTAGTCATTAGTTTTCTTTCTTTGTATTTAGATGTTACAGTGGTATGTGAAAGTTTGGGCAGCCTTGTTAATTTTCCTGATTTACTGTATTATTGTCAGTGTTATGGACACATGCAGATGTGATACGGGTAAAAGATATTTGCAGACAAAATATTACTGGGGCTGAGAACTTGAGAGCTGAGAAAGACCTACATGTCATACTAGGCTCCTCAAGTGTTTTAGGGGTGTTGGATCAGTACAATTGATTTCTTTCTAATAAATTAATTCTGGACATTTTTTTTCTGAAACCTGGTGTAGTTCTTTTTTCCGTTCAGAATAAAATAAGCTTATTGTAAGTCCACTAGCCTCTTCAACACTTTGGTGTATTTTCTACAGTTCTCTATTTGCTGCTCGCTACACTTCCAGCATTCTTGAAAAGCCTGTCTTGAACACTTTATGAATGAGCTCTATTCCCCTTCCTCTCTGCTGAGATTCTCTCATGGGCTGCTGAATGTCACAACCTGAACATGTCAGTAAGGAAACCTCCAATGTGGATGGACTTCTTCGTGTTCTTCTCTCACTTTAAACTCTACTCTTTCTCTTCAGGCTCTCTCTTTGCCTGTCTTGACTCTGCACAATTTATGTGACATCGCTTACTAAATTTTCTGCCTGCCTTCACTTCCTCTAGTGCACTGAGTAAATGTTGTACACAGACAGCTGTCAGCAGAAGAACATTCATGGTAAATGGGGGTTAAGAATCGTTGTACTGAAGCTAACTAGACTAGAAACGGAGCGAGTGAAATTGCCAGCTCTGAACTGTGCGTGCTTCACTGAACATAATATACTGAGAGGAAGGGGCACACTGATGAACCTGAAGTTACCCTGGGAAAGCACCGTGGTCAAATCTTCCAACACATTTTCAAATATTTCAGAATAAGTAAAAAGACTGTAAAAAAAAAAAGGAAGAAAAAAATCCCTTCGGTCTTGTGACAAGGGAGTTGAGGGTAAAATGAAATAAATACCTTTTAGTAATAAAATATCTAAAAGGCAGCAGCTGCATGGCCCCGCATTTGCTGCCTGAATCCTTAAAGAAGAAATATAACCTTGAATTAGATGGTTTTTAGAAGTGTATGTGTTAGTGTGTATGTCAGCTGTGTGTGTGTGTTTGTTTCCTGTGGCAGCCACAGGAATAACCATTTCTGAATAATCTGGGGAAATAAATGCAGACCTTCCAAGGACTGAAGGCGTCTTAAGAGGAAAAGAGAGAGAGAGAAATTAAAAGAAGTTTTCAAAGCTGTTGCGCTGCCGATATATTTCCTTAGCGACGAAAAGAAAGGTCCTCCTCTGTCCCTTGTTGTGCACCAAGATGGCTGACTTAAGTCAGATTAGCTCCTTAAAGTAGCCAGAACCACCCTTTCAGCCCCTCTCTTCCTGATTTCCTGACTCATTTCCAAGGACAATTGGTTAATATCCACACACACGCACACACTCCACGCATAGGGGAAGGAATCAAAAGAGGAGGGGTGAAGGGAGATATTGAATTGTTTACACTTTTTTTAATAGAAAACATTGATCAAAGGAAAACGACTGGCCTCGAGGCCAATGTGCTGATAATTGTTCGTGATTCAGATTAGATTACTTGATGTCTTGTTTTGATTAGCATGAGTGTGTGTGTGTGTGTGTGTGTGTCACTGTTATCAGCTGGAGAGGCACAAGCCTTTCCCATTTAACTCTCCATCTGTCTAAGTAGGTGCTTTGTGATTTAGCATGCATAAGGTATAATTTAATTCAATTAAAGCAAACCGCTTCCTTCTAGAGATGTGGCTAATGTGAGGTAGAGGAGGGACTCACTGGGTATTTCAGATGTGTCACATTCAATGCAAAAATATATTTTTAAAAAGTTTACATTTATTTTATACATAAGTAGTCAGGAGTGGTAAGGTTTTCTTACTACAGAACTTTATTTTAGGTGCTTCCTGTGTGTGTTTAACTCTGATATAAACCCTATGAGACATCAATGCCTTGATTGTTCTGATCTCAAAGCTTCTTTAAATGTTGTAGTGTAGCTTAAACCTCCTTACACAAAGAGCCTCTGTAAAATCAAATATTTTCTTTATCAATTTGTCATCCATACAGTGAAAATTTAATGTTTGTTTTTAAGGATTATTTGTGTTTAACTTATAAACATTCATAGCTTTGTGTGTGTGTGTGTGTGTGTGTGTGTGTGTGTCTGTGTGTGTGTAGCCCTGTTCTTTTGACCTATGCTCTCCCTCCTACCATCCCTAATTGTAGCCCACAGTGACTGGTTCTTTCATCTAAGGTCACAGGTTCAGTTTTCTCTTTCTTCCTGTCTACTCAGTCACTTTCTCTCATTCTCTTTCTCTCTTTCAAGTCATTTTTTTAATTTCACACTCAGTTTATTTCTCTTAGTCCTAATTTTGCTAATCGTATCTTCGCCAGATCTCACTTTTATGTTTTCTGCCCCTTTCACATTTTTTTTATTTCTTCTCACTTTGTGGTCTTAAATGGACAAGGAGTTTCTGCTAATTGTTTTGTGTCCATCACCACCCTCGCCCGTTCCTTTTCCCCATAGGTGGCCATCACAACACATCAGCGGTCCACTGTTCAGATGTCTTGTAATGCTGTAATGTCACCAACCCTCATTTTTAGAGCAGAGACTTTATTATCTTTGTTGTTTATTGTGCAGCCATTTCATTTTTGGTTGCAGTTTTTTATTTTGCTCTTTAGTCTTTTCTACCATTAATATTTTAATAGAGAAGTTGGTGTATGTCTGTGTCTTTTCGCTTCAAGTCTTCTCATCCATTAGCAGATGAGAACAGTAATTTCACAGCGGCCTGGCCAGGCTAATTATCAGGATCCACACTTGGGTTGGGATGAGTGTGTGCGTGTGAGCGCACGAGCATGTGCAACTGCAAAAACAGTAAAGTAAAATGATGTCTGTACTTTTTTTGGGCAAATATGTAGCACCTGTGGCCTTTTTTTTTTTTTGGAGTGTGAATGTGTGTGTGCTCGTGTGATTCAAGAGTGCACGCCAAATGCCTTGGTGTTTTCCAGGTAAGAGAGTTTCCCTGCTCACTGACTCGTTGTGATTCCTATAATTGGGTCTCGTTTGATTTTTGCCGACCAGCGCCCCAGCCACCACTTCCTCCCCCTTCTCCTCTGTTGCTCCCTCTCCTCCTCCTGCACAGTGAAGAGCACTCCTGTGACCTGGAGGTGTTGTCATCTGCTGCATGTTTCTTCTTACCTCTTTTCTTTCTTACATCTTTTCTTTCTTACCTTTCTAAGCTTTCATTCTCCTTTTCTTTCCTGTCACTGTTAACAAAAGCAAAGCCTTCTGGCTGATTTTTGGCATTCCAAATAGCTCTGAAGTAAAAGTAACTCTTTGTGCATGAATTACTTTTTTCGTACTTCAATGCAAGCAGCTATTAAAGAGAGATGTCTTTGCTGTCAGACACATTCAGGCTGTAAGTTTATCCAGTTGTTTGCTCTTTATTCAGACATTAAAAAGCTGAAATTTTAGTTGTGCTCCTCCTCACACAAAGACAAACACAGATAAATTAGTTGATACCCTTACAGCTCATTGTAACAATGCTTCATTTGTAAAGTGATTCAGTTAAAAGCAGTTGTCTAATGTATTTGTGCATACCTTTTGTATGCGATAAGCTTAAAAAGTGGAAATAAATTATTTGTCTATTTACCAAAGACATTCAGAAATAGTATGAACAGATTTGTTGGTACCCTTAATGAAGCTATTAATTCTTGCATTATAGTCGTGTTTCTGTTTGACCTTACTCAATAAGTATGAATCTGGTTCAACCACAGGTCCCTTCAAGCTTTTTATTTCATATAAAAATAAATTTAAAGTGAACAAATGCCTCTGAGTCATTTAGGATCATTGTGTGCTCCACACTGAACACAAAGCTGACAAATCAAAGGCAAGAGCTAACTGAGGAGCTCAGGAAGATTATCCATGTTAAAGGTAAAAACTACAAGACCGTCTCCAAGCATCTTCATGTTCCCGTGACCCAAATGCCAATATCACTAAAACGTGCAAGGTTTATGGAAATGTAGCCAATCTCCCAGGACATAGACACAAGAGAAAATGCGACACCGGGTTGATCAGACAAATGTAGATATTCAGAAAATAATCAAAGAAACCAACCAAAACTATTCAAACTCTAAGACCAACTTATGTCACTCTTTTTTTGTACCATCCGTCACATTTTGAATCATGAAATCAAAGAACTCATAAGTTATGGTTCATAATTATTGTAAGGGGGTACAAAGAAATGTATTGGTCATATTCATTTTTATCATTTAAAAGCTTATCGTACTGTATATCACATTAATGTATTAGTAATACATTACTCTAATCAAATACATTCCTGTAAAGTATTGATAATAGAGCAACTTTAGTAATATTCCGTTTTGCACTTTATGGTTAAAAAATCTGAAAATACAACTAGCAAAATTGTTTTTGCATCATTTTTTTTCTCTTTTCATCTGCAATTTTCTTAAACTCCTTGTTTTCATTTTCATGACTTTTCTTTTTTCAAAACTTTATCCCAGCAGCAAAAGTTTTTTTTTTGTTTTTTTTTCTCTCCAGGTCTTATTTTAATGTGGCTGGTGCACTCTTTCTTCTCTCTGTTCTCATTTTTTTCTCATCAAACCCCTCCTCTTTTCTTTTACTTCTCTCCATTCTTTTAGAAAAATCTGCCCTTAATGAATCTAAATAGTGTGTGCGTGTGTGTGTGTGTGTGTGTGTGTGTGTCGTGACTGAATTGACTGGAGTGGAGATCAAAGGCAGCCTCTAAATTGAGTGTGTGTGCGCTCACATGTGTGTTTGTGTGTAGTAACAAGGAAAAGAAAGGCAGCTCTTTAAATTGCATCACAGGAGCTGATCAAGCCATCAGAGAAGAAAGCTGCAATTCACCTGCACTCACAAATCTCATGAACATCTTCATCTTTTTCTGTTTGCTTTGTTTACATTTGACCAAGAGCAGAGTCTCAAATATTTTTCACATCCACCTTGTAGCTTTAGTCTCTCTCTTCTCACACTCTCCATGATTGCATCTAAAGTGTACTTTTTTAGTTAAGAAAAGGTCAAAGCAGAGAATTAGTAATAATTTGTGCTCGAAAATTGAGCTTAATTTGTAGGCATTTTTTACTTTTTGCATACTTTGTGATTTGTTAATTGCAGTATTATGTTCCCAGTACTACTGATGGGCCTTACTAATTATAAATCTTTCAAAAGATTCATTTGAATTTTGTGACAACCTTATTCCTAAAGTGCATTGCATCACTTGTACTTGGAGAAGATGACAGGATTATTATAGTCTCTATTATGTTGCATAGTTGTTTAATCTTATAAATGAAGTATAAAAGAAGACACTTTTTGAAAATGATATGGCAAAAATAGCTGTTTTTATTTGTTTAAACTTGAAAATATAATCAAACCTATCAAAAATAGAAACAATTTGCTTCTGTTTTCTTGAACTTATAAAAATGCATTTTTAAGTGACTTAAGGGAAAAAAATTCACCTGAAACCTAAAAAGCAGTAGATCAGCAGTCAAAGAAAAAAATTATTTCAATGTAAAGGGGAAAGAAAAAAATATAAAAAATCAAGCATTTTATTATATAAAAAATCTGTTTCTCTAATGAATGATTAATAAAACATCAGTTAAAGGTCTTTTTGGTGCCAACATCAACCATGTGTCTGTCCACTATTATATTTTTAGTAATTGATATAAACATTCTGATTGTTTCTTTCTCTAACGACTTTAAAGTCCTCATCTGAGCATAATCTTTTGTCCTGAAATAAAAATTATACTATATGTTGTTGGTGCATGAGTTAGTTTTATTATTTTTTTAAAGAAGGGAGGATCATCTAAAGTTCTCTATCACTTTCTTTCTCCCTCTTTCTTTTCCTCCCATTTGCTTTTTCTGTCTGTGCTGTAATGATCCTGTCTATTTAAAGAGCAAAACCTTCCCATCTTACTCGTTTGTCAAAGTGTTGAGCTCCTCTGACTTTTGTGTCCATGTGTTCCATTCTTAAACTCACAAGTGGCCTTTGTTACACATGCAAACCCACATTTACCTAATGTACTGAGAAAAAACAGCAACTTTAACTAAAAGTCCACTGTCTCACACTGAAACACATTAAGACTCAGTAATACTAAACCCCCTACATATGCTGACGCATCACTTACCTTTCCCATTTGTTTTATGAACGAGCTTATGTCAACACATGGGTATGCAGGCAGAACTCACATCCTGACATCTCTGAGTTTTATATTTCTATACTCATAACCCTCACATACGTGCACACTCAGACCCCTATCATGCGCACGCACCCGTCGAATCATAATTAGACCGTGTCCCGGTTCTTTGATAGCCATGTACAGTGGCTCTTCTTTAATTCTTTATCAAATGCATTGATCACTGTGGGCCTAGCATGCCCATTGATCCGCGCACTCCGTCTGGAGGCAGCCGATAAGCTTCCCTCTCCTCTCCCTCTCCCACCCTGCTTCCCTCTCTCACTCCCCCCTTTTTCTTCACACTCACCGTGTTCACCTAAATATGAGCAGAAATTAATAGATTTTATAATTTGCTACATATTGTGTACTTGTATGCTCCTTCTGTATGCAGATGACTGGTCCAATTAGAAGCCACTGCTTTGCTGGATTTTGAAATTGAGGACCTAAATTTCTTTAAATCACATAGCTTCCTCTCTGGTATTCTTTTACCATCATAAGCTGCTCTTCTTCAGCTACTGTTACCAGAATCTACTTTAGCAGTGTTAGTTTTTAAGCAATTATTATAATAACCTTAATGTTAAACCATTTGTTGTTTGTTTGAGGTTTTTAAGTTTTGGAGAAATATCTGTCAATCAAATTTTGATTTTTAATGTTTCAAAAGATGTCCCAAGTATTTTTGAACATTTTTATGTATTTATTTAACCTCAATCATTCTAATTAAAAGTCGATCTTGAGTTTATGGGATGCTTATCAATATTTAAAGTGTAATATGTAAAGTTTTGTTAGAGAATATATCTAAATTTAGCCCCAGCAATTTAATCATGCGTTCGCATCGTTCCTGGACTTTTGCGCTGAGCTATGTTGACAACTGTGTAATTACTCAGCAATGTGACTGTTATGTGTGTGTGTGTGTGTGTGTGCCTGGACAAGATAGAGACCTAAAGCACCTCTTGACTGTGAATTAGCCTGTCATGACAAATGTCTGGAACTGCATGACTGGCTGCCAGACTGGCTGGCTATCTGGGAGGTTGGCAAACCCTTTTAGATAGTGATTGTGTGTGTGTTTATGTGTCTGTGTAGCATCCCTCTGTGCCCACGCCAGGCCTCTGTACATGGCCAGTGGTGCGTGCCCTCCCACCCTCTTTCTACTTGCCCAGAAAAGAGCAACCAAGGCGACAACCTGCTCAAAAGGAGTTTCCAGAGCGGAGAGGCGTCCTCACCTGACGCCAAGCCCACAGAGGAAGCCTCTGTCTCAGCCTTGCAGTCAACCATTGAGCCTTGCCTTGGAGGTTCCCATACGTCAGTGGAAGACACGGTGAACAATTGTTTTTCTTGTTGCCATTTGAAAGCGAGAAGTCACCTCTCCTCTGGAGTCTTCGTTTATAAAACTGGGTTGCTCACTGACCACCAGCTGTTAGTCTTTCTCTCTTTTTATTTTCTGCTTGTGTTTTCATTCTGACTTTGTGTGATAATGTGGCTGATTGAGTTTCTGTGCTTTACTAAGTCCCCATGGCTTTTGGATCTACTGATGCCACATTAAAAACACTGTGTATTGTAGATATTGCTACTTTCCAAGTTTAAAACAGCATGCACAAGTACTGCTTCGATATAGTACCGTGTCCGCTAGGTGGCATATAATCTACTCCAGGTCAACCAGTTTTCCCTTTGGAGAAAAAAAAAGACTTGTACCTCACTATGTTGTTAGAGAACAGTGGGTTTTAATTGGAATGACAAAGCTAGTAGCATTTGATTGACAGGAACCAGCTCCAACAAGTCTGACAAGGAGACGAAGATTTCAAATTCTCTAAATTATCAAAGACAATAAGGTTCTCTTATCCATGTCGACACTTTTCATTTCAACTTAATCAGTTTTCTGTATGATAAAGAGAAGTGAAAAAGCATGTGGCTTTTGTTCAATTTTTTCTTGTTTATCCAATGATTGCTTACTGGGAGTGCCACTAAAATCTGTTAGGCAGTTTGTGAAATATTTTGCTAAAAGCCTGTTTTGTATCTTGTAATCCTTCATGTCTTTACCTTTCTTGGATAATTTAAAAATCCTGTTTGAACACTTTAAATTAATAAAAAACAGAACCTGTGCTGAGCCTTTCAGTTACAGATGCTTTTAAAAAATAAAAAAACACACACATACCCAAAAGGGTAAAAACACAACATGTATTCTCATGTAAAATTACCCACAAAGAATCGATTGTGAGTCATGACATTTGCCTTTTTATCATCCTCTCTCCGACCAAAACATGTTCTCCTGTTTTTAAACGGTGGCGCTGTTGGAGCTGGAGCTTGGTCGTAGTCAGATGTCTTCTTTTCTATAGCGTTAATCCTAGCCTCTGGATAGGCAAAGTCAATTTCCCATTTTCTGCCCCAAAATTGGCTATCACCAGTGGGATGTTTTGGATTGTGTTGGTTCCTGAGCTAATGTATATGTATACAGATACAGTGGTGTCAAAAGGGGTAGTTGTGTCTGTAAAGGCCAGATTGGATATCAGAACAAGCTCATAGCCAGAAGGACATTTGTACCATTATTATAATGCATTTTAAAGTAGTAAGATGTTTGCTTATAAAAGTAAATAATAGGCAAATACAACAACTAAAGGACAGCAAACCTAAGCAGAACTTATTGAAGTTTCTACAAACTTTTAGTAAGTTCATTTAGATTTACCTATACTTTACCAATACTTAGCTAAAACTGAGACCTACCTAAATAAATAAATAAATAAATCTCCAAGAGCTAAAAACGTCTTGACTCTCGATATTTTTCTAAAGGACAGTATCAGCAATCATTTCAGCTGTCGCTCCTGACCTGCCCTCACTCTTTATCTCCCGTTCAGTCTTTTTCACCCCACCCCACAGACTCTCTTTTTATCAGTCTCTCTCAAAGGTGTGTTCCCCTACACTCCCTATGGCCGTCCCTCTAGGCGCGCTCTCTGTGCGCACACACATTCACAAAGTGCATTAGGGTTGCTGTCATTTACAATACAAGCCTATTGTCCCAGCCAAACAATAGCTACAAACAAACAATTGACATGGAAATGGAGAGATGTAGCTCATTAGCGGGCGCTGCTTGTTTTGTTATTGGATAAATGGGCGGCTTCAATAGGCCATCCCTAAAACCCCTGCCTCAATATGGAGACGCCTGATTAACAGGAAACCACAGGGAGGAAAATAGTGACAGAGAAATCCAACTTCGCTCTCCCTTGGGTCATATGAGGGGGTTTTGTGGTGGGGAGGAAAAGTTTTGAGTGAGTTTCTGCATGTGCGTTGAGAATGAAGCTTATGTTGCAACCATTTTCAAAAGAAAAATTCACTTTTGAACATAAATATTGTTCTGCAGCCATAATTTGTCTTAAAATGATCAAAAAATGTTATGTTTTTATAACTTATTGCTTTTTAAAAATGAGTTACATTATAATCCTTTTATCTTTTAGATGTCTTGTCAAAACTGCTATCTTGTTCCTGGATGTTTGTTTGTTTCTCTGGTTACTTTAGGCAGCTAAATAAGTGCTTGGTTGGGCCATCATCAGTTAAGTGCCTATCTTTAACTGATGGGAGTGTGTTTGTCTGGAGTGAGTGTGTGTGTGTGTGTGTAGTGGCCTTTGCTATCAGTAGGATCATATTGAATCGACCTGAAAATGGCATTTCTGCCATTGCTCTGATGGTGACTGCTCAATACTGTATCTGTCTTGAGCCAAGATGAGGTGTGTTCCTGTCTATGTGCTCCTGACTCCATAATGCAGCAAGATGTCCTCGTGAATTTTGATAACAAAACTTTTTAAGTCTAATTTGGTGGAGTGGGAGAATCATATATAGATGACACCATATCATCTTTCAGCAGTCTGCATTCATTCAAAAGCCAAAGTAATAAAGAATAGCATGTAGAATAATACAGGAAAAACATGTATGGTGATTACAAACAAGGAGTTTTCTTTTAAAACTGAGCATTTTATGTTTAGGTGATATTTTGTACGGTGAATATTTGTCATTTCACTTTAAATAACAGACACTGGAGGCTGGAGGCCAGATTAATGCCATCCAGAGAAGGTGAAAGGCTGCAATGTTTATTCCTAAGATGTTCAGGTCCAAAAACCATAACCTGTCTTATCTGAGTTTAGGAGCAAAAAATTAAGTCACACTTTGAAAGGCATTTTGTAAATACAGCTAAGTTTAAATTTAAATTCATGTTAAGCTGACCACTAAAATACACTATTCTGCTTTGACTTTTGGAGCATAAATTTATGTTTCTTTAATATTTTATCTGCTGTTTAGGCTTTTACACAAGCTGCCCCTCAATAGTCCTTGATATTCTTTTGTTCTTGTGTGCAGGAGCGAGATGCAGAGCGGCGAAGACAACTGAGGGAAAGAGCCAGACAGCTGATAGCCGAAGCCCGATGCGGAGTCAAGTTTATAGACATGAGCCTGGAGGATTCAAACAGCACCGCGAAAAACAGAGGCAGGGTGCTTGTAACTGCAGGAGGTCAGGACACACCTCAAATATGCATTTATATACCAAGTCCTGAGAAATGGATGCAGTTTTTGCACGAATTCTGTTTATTCACATTACCGTTAAAACATAAAAGTTTCATTAAAATGGTTCGCAAGGAGTACTAACACTTACTAATACTTAACACAAATGTCACAGTTGTATGCATTCAACATAAACCTTATTCATCCACACACACATACAAACTAACACTTTTCCATTATGTTCTCTAAAGGGGTTCGGCTAATCCTCAGAGAAAAACAAAATGTCATTTGACAACAGCCGCAGGTCGACAAAGTACCACCCTTATATTTCCCAGAAGCAGTTTATCCTACGACTCTTCCTCGGCCGCTTTCTCTTAGTAATTATTAATCATCACAACACATTGTGTGGCCAAATTACATTCAAAATACCAAACACTTCTAATAACATCTTGCAGCGGTTTCAGATGCTGCCTGTATGAATTTCCCACTGCTTTCCATTTTCCTTGAAATTGGGGTCATTATCATAATGACCATTATTAGGCCTCACAAGTCATTTGTTTCAGATTCCTCCACTTTACGCCCTTTTAGTTATTTTGTTTGGGAAGATCAGGTGCACCGCATGCAAATGAAGTGAGAGTGTTTGCACTCGAGGAAGACTTGTGCAGAGAAAACAATGGAATGACCAACTGATCAGGAAAAGTTGAAAATAGGATACTTATTATAAAATTAGGCAAAAATAATTAATGACTAGTTCCATAGATGTTTTGGAATAAGAATTATATTCTATTTGAGATACAATCTTTAGTGTTTCCATCAATCAAGTTTACAAAAACCGTCAGGACAATGATTTAACACCTAGAGGTGACACACTGCTAATCATTTTTGTTTGTTGTTCCTAATGTTTCCTTTGATAAAGAACAGAGAGTGCAGAAGAACATGTTTGGTTTTTGATTTGAAGATACTTTGAGTCTTCTAAACAACTGAGTTATTAATGCAGGCACAATGGCAGCATAAGGCTGGTAAATTGAAATAATTGAAATAATTCATATTGCCCACTGCCTTGCATACCAAAATTTTAAAACAATATTGCATAATTTGAGCGCATGTTAGGGATAGCTATTAGCTACTACAACACTACGTTTAGCTCAGTATTTGTAAAAGTAAAAGCAGCCTTCTTGTATTGGGTTGACTACAAAATGTAATCAATTGTAGATGCTCATTCAATGATTACGTACTGAGTGTCACTAAAATCTGTTCAGCAGGTTGTGAAATATTTTGCCAACAGACACAAAAATGAACAACCACAGGCAGTTACATTATTGTCCTTTTATAGTGGCATGGCTAAGATAAGTGTGCAAACGTGGAAAGGGAAATAAAGAAATAGACTAATAAAATTTAATAAATCCTGATCAAAATGACAACACAATAGATAAATGCCAAGACAAAAACTGATATTAACTGAGGATAGCACTTGATTTGTTTGCTCTTTTGGCTTTTCTGAATTGTTGGACTAATTGTTGATCTCATTAAAAATGGAGTCAGAAGAAAGAACAGAAGCAGTCAGGAGGAGGAGGAGAGGAACGCTGTGGGCTGTGATATACAAGGCCTGCCGAGCAGAACGGCTAATCCTAGCCCCCACTCTCTACATCGCTCTCTCCCCTCATCACCATTCACGGTCCTTTAAATGCAGCTCGGGCTGCCCCCTCCAAGTGTCTGCCCGCAAAGAAACTTTCCAAACTCCATCACCATGGCCTCCCATTAATTAGGCTTCAGCCAGCCACGCAGGAATGGCGCTTGCTAGCACGCTTCGCATCGCAGCTAGCAAATTAGAAAAGAAAAATCAGGAAATACTCTTATTTTGACTCCCTCTCCTTCGTTCTTTGTTCTAAGTCTCTCTCTCTACCAAGTAATAAATAGCAGAGGAGGGAGCCCGAAATGTCTGACACTGTTTACTGATTGTTTTGTTTTAATCCATGGTGGGTTGTCCATGCAGCTCGAGCTGTTCATGTCTCCTTTGAGTTTCTTATAACATGCTTTTTTGTTTTGTTCTTAATGTGGAGACACCATTGTTCCTGTCGAACCCCTCAGGAGACCTAATGGAATATGTGCTTTCATGTTTTGAGTTTTTTTTTTTGTACGTCTTACCTCTTTTATCTGGAGCAAGAAAAGCAGGCAGCAGATTTTTGAATGTGGATGAAATTAAACAGAGTTCTCATTTTCACTTTGTGGGCCATGTATTTACAGGCTTCAACACACAAACCCACACTTGTGTCTTCTGGATTTTGCGGCCTTTTTCTTATATAATTTTACATATTCATAAAAAAAGTGCTTGGATGATGGATAAAGTGCTTCAGAATACTGGATTGCTGATATATCCTTATTTAGATTAAAGAAAATAAATCTTTTTATTTTTATGAATCCGAGTGTGTTTGTACTGTAATTTTAAGTTTTAAAATTGGGCTCCATGGTGGTGCAGTTCTTTAGTAATTCTAAATTGTCACTACGTGTGATTGGTTGTCTCTATGTCCCTGCAGTGGACATGGGACCTGTCCAGGGTGTCCTCCACCTCTCTAACAGTGGCCACTAGAGAAAGGCACCAGCGTAATGTATGGTGCCATGTATTTTACAACTTTTTGTTTACTTTTGGTAGTTAATGCCACAAAACATAATTTTAGCTCTTTAAAGTAAAATAATATCAAATTAGATTCCTATCTACAGTATGTGATAGATGTATACAGTGTATGCACTGTTGAAAAAAATATGATCATAATGAAAATATTCTGGGTGAATTTAAAATGTTTACTTCAAACTGCTTAAGAAACTTCTAATTTTTGTCTTTTCAAAAATATCTAAATTTATTTAAACATAACGATATACCATAATTATGTTAGATTTATGAATCTAAAGGAACAGATCACCAGCTGCAATTTAGTATTTGTCTTTTTACTTCATACCTTTTGTTGTCATGCTCACTGATTGATAGAGAATGTGGACGGAGAGTGGGAGTTCAGTTTTGTTTAGAAAAAGCATGATTCTTTCAGATACTTCATAGACTGATGTTAATACAAACTAACCAAACATTGTCTTTTAATTTTTTCCTTTTTTATTCTACACCTGCTTTAAGACCTCTTTATTTTCTTACTCTTTAAATTTATCCTTATTTCCATACATTGTCCCCTCTTTGCTTTCATTCATTATCCTACTTCCCTTTTTTAACATCCACTTCTTTCATTCCCTTCTGTCCATCATTCCTCTTGTCTAACTTTGCATCCACAGATGTTTTGGAGAGGATGAGAAGTCATGAGGAGGAGGATGATGATGGTGAAAAGGGTGAGGATGAGGACGAGAGTAGGGCAGAGGAAGAGCAGCTACACTTTGGTGATGGTTCTGTTGGTGCTGCTTTGTCTGCTTCTGCACTGATTACTAATCAGCTACCACAGGACGACCTTCCAACCACGTCCAACACCCAGGAACACCTGGAGCTTACTAACCCTGGCTCTGAGCTAACTTCTCTGGGTAAACTCTGTGGCTGATGTTGTGTGGTGCTGCATGATTCACTATATTAACTTGCTCCACTAACCTAATCAATACATACATATTTAATAATCATTTCCATTCCATCAGGGGATATTAGAATTGTTTGAAGATGAGTTTTATTTGAGTAGTCAGTGTTTTATCTGCAGTAGAAAGCAGTCAGGGATGTCATTTTGGAAAATCAAGGAATTCCAAGTGGTTTCAAACTTACCTTTAAATATCTTTACATGTGCTCTGTTTGATATTTCTTTAAACTGTTGCTATTTTCTCAGCCTAAGCAGCACTTAAGTTGCTAAGCGCACGGTGTTCATTGCAGTCGCTAAAATATTTTGTCACTGCTCAGCTGAGTCAGGACTCTCTTCATTTCGCTGCTCTTCACCTATATTATCTGGCTCTTTTAGATATTCTCATATTTCTCCAGAAAAATGCACATTGTTTTTTTTTTTTGTCTTTTTAGTATCTGTAGTAGTTGTGTGTTTTATAAAAAGCTTCCTGGAATAGTAATTAACAATCAGAACAATTTACCGCAGACAAAAATAAAAAAGTATATATCTTCAGAAAAAACATTTCACAGAATCTTCAGAGGCAAATTAATTATTGTGTAATTAATTTATTCTGTGTATTTCCTTCATTTTCTGTCGATGTGAGATAGGTGAGAGTATGGTGAGGAACAAAAACAGAAAAACAACTCTACTCCAGCTTTGAAGTGCATTATCTTACGTTTTCTTCTAGCATTTTTGTTTAGCTGTAGTGTTTATGTACTTCTAAAAGAAATCAATGGATTTGAACGCAGCATTAAAGCTTCTGATGCCACTCTTTAATCTGCTAATATTAAAATTTGCATGGATAATTTGTACTTTGTTTACAGTGAATACGAGCACAATTTATCCTTGTGTGTTTGTGACAAAGTTCAAGAGCATGCGTCAGAATTCGGTATCTTCATACATGCATCTTAGAGCATGTGTGTGTTTGTTCTCCACACACAGGGAGGTGACACATGAAACGGCTGCCCTCCTGTTCTTTCATCTTCTTCAGTGCAGTGGTCTGTCCTGGCAGGGGAGCTGTGGTTACCAGTCCCTGGAAAATAGAGCTGTATGCAGCTGCTGGCAGGCGCACAGAAGCAGGAGGATGGATTCACAGAAACAGAGAAGGAGAAGGACGAAGCAATCAAATTAAGGGTAGTTAGGTGTAAAAATAGACTTTAGGCATGAAAGTTTTATCTAACAATAAAAATAGATGTGTTTAGATAAATTGTGTAAACAAACTAGTAGAGGTGAAACACAATAGTCAGAAGTGACCTTTTTCTTTTTCCTGAAAGTTTGGGAATTTAAATGGAGTTAGGCTTTTTTCATCTCTAAAGTGCATCTGTGCAAAAACAGTCCCTTAAAAACAAATGAGACCTGCTCGTTTAGTTCACACGTTTCACTCCATCTTGGCCTGGTGTTACCATGGTGATAGCCCTGGTAGAACCACAGCAGCTCTCTGAAGGAAAAACAAGACTTAATGTTTCTCAGTTCGTCCAGATTTTCCTACCTTTGCCATTTATTTAGCATATTTACTCCCCCGCTCCTGTGTTTATGTCCATATGATGTTCATCAGTGGTTTTACCCAAGTGTACCTTAGAGGGTCTCAGACTTGTAAGAGTTTTAGATTGTCCACATATGTTAGTGGGTTTTTTTTTTCCTTTTCTTTTCCAGGTCCAAACAGCAAGCACGTGGATCTGAAGCTGAAGAAGCTGGTGGAGACCGGTCCAAGAGGAGTCACATCCCCTTCTTCCCCTTCCTCCACGTCCTCCTCATCCTCACCCACTGCCTCCTCCACCCCCCCTCTCAGCCCCGCAGAAGGACTGGAGGTACACACCTCAGACACCCACAATTTACCTTTTGCTTTTTGTTCCATCGTACTTTTCCTTTCATCTCGTTGTCGGTTGGTTTATTTTTTCTCTCACCTCCCTTTTCTCTGGACGCACCATCAAAGCTTCATTCCAATCAATTAGATCCGATTGACCCTGTTTGTCAGCCAGCTGACCCTTTGTACTCATCTGTCAGTTTAACCACTTCATGCAGGACCATAGTTTATCCCTCTCATGTCCATATAAGTCTGTCGAAAGCCATGACACTTGTCTGGCATTGCAGTGCTCTGTATTACATGCAGACGTCCCATCTATTGACTATGACCTTTTCAGACTGTTGGGTGTGTGTGTGTGTGTGTGTTTTAGGGGGTGGGGGGCTAAGCGTAGAAGAGAATTATTCTGAATGCTTGTGTCTATAGCTTCTGATGTGAATATTGAGTCAACAAGGCCGTCAGACAGTCTGAACATCTGTCTAATTGATTTTTAATGTCGAGTAGAATAAGGCGAGTGTGTGTGGCTGAGAGTACAAGTGAAAGTCCCAGTGCGTGCAGCGACGCAGGGTGTCTTTGATCAGCAATTCACATAAACACCCTCTTGTGTTCAAAGCCTTAACGGCTTAGTGCTTTACAGCCAGAGGAGTTCATATATGTGCATGCTATCGTTGGCACATCACAGGAGCAGAACTGATATTTGGTTGAGTCATGGCAAAAACAGGTTTATGTTTTTGAGAAGGAAATAAGTTAAACTCAACAAATGGTATTTCTTTGTTAAATAAGATGTTCTCACCAGTTTTTGATGGTAAAAACCTCCAAAAGTTGTTATAACCAACATCAGAGGATGAGTTTAATTCAGAAAACATGCAGGTAGTTGTATCTGTCAAAGGCTGAGAAGAACCAAACTTTAAAGACGTGTCGAAAAAATATTGAGTTGGTCCTCTGGATGGGTTCTTTTATGTTGAAACGTTTTGTTTCTTCTTCAAAAGATCTCTTCAGTCTGAGGAGTTACAGCTCAGCTCAGCCTTATAAGCAGTACATATAAAGCCCCTCTTACAAATGATGCTGTTATTGCGAGTCTGACTCAGCCCTCTGTGAACAGTAGGCAACACTCAGGACACCAGCGATCAGTCATAAAGGTGATGGTCCTCTTTTGCATGCAATATATTTCAACTATAAGAACCCATCCAGAGGACCTACTCAATATTTTTTAAGATTGTATCAGGACATTTAATGACAGATCATCAGAAATTATTTCCTATGATGTCATTATTTGTCTTGCCCAAAAGATTTTCCAAAAGTGCCAATTCTATGATGACTCCATCAGTTTCCAAATATACAAAGTTGTACCGGTTTTATACTGTTCTTTGATTATTTTAATTATCTTTACTTGTGTTCACAGATTACATTTTAATCACCACTAATGTATAAGTTTAATCTATAATTTATATGATATTAAAATTTAAACTACAGTCAACTGTTACTTGATTAGGTTGTTGAACAAAGATAGTTCAACAGGTGCGTAAAAGTCTTTTACTCAAAAAATGCTTTCTAGCTTTTAAAAGGCATCTTAAATAATTTTGAAAATTGAAGGGCTATGGAAAAAATGCTTTGGCTTAAATTTTCTTGGAATGCCAAAAGTTTACCATGGGTATTTATATATATTTTCACCTGGTTTAGTTGCAGGGTTTTCTTACAGTAGTTTCCCTTTTAGAGAGATGAATCTGGTGAGAAGGTTAAAAAGTCCCATTGGGAAGTCAATTTTTTTAATGCAAGATGGGAATGAATCTCACTCCAAGTATTTATCCACGGTTTGATTTTAACGTTACTGAAAATGTAAACACAATGCTACTGAAGGGAATTTATGATAAATAAATGGAGGTATGAATATTATAGCAGAAAACCAGTTGAATCTCTTCTAAAAAACTATTCTTGTCTCCAATAAGCTCCACCTGCACTTAGTAGACCTCAGAGTAAAATGACCTTCTTCTTATCTGAATATAAAAAAAACAGAGCCTAGACTGCACACCAGAACTAACAAAAATACCTCTGCCCATATAATGATTGTTCAACCTTTAACATATGTCTCTTCCTGGTTACACCCCTCACTGTAGTAACTGTTTACGTCAGACGTTAAGCCTAGGTTATAGTTGACGCGATACACAGGGCACGAGGGGGCTTGCGTCAAAAGTGACGCAATTGCGGCGTCCCTGGCCCTGCGCATGATCGTGCACCTCCGAGATTTTGTAGCTCCGCAAAGTCCACGCGGAGCTTCATTTCAAGATTGACATTTTCGAAGGTGTTCAGGTACGCATGTACGTCATTTTTATGATCCTTCCATGAGAGATCATAAAGATCTGGGCACAGAACATCTGGAAAGAAATTGTTTGTTTTTTTTCAGTTTGTTTTGCTTTGTTTTATAATATAAAAATAAAAAACTAACCTTTGTTTATGCAGACAGAAAGAACACATGATAAGACACCAACTCTCATTCTCTGTTTTAAACCTTATAGCTGCAATGATCAGAATGTATAAAAATACAAAACTGGATCTAACATTTAGTTACTGTTACAACATTTCCTTCACTACCAAAATAGTTCATTATCTGAACCAGTTTGCAATTATTTGGAAGAATGCAAAAACATATTTTTCAATAGAGTTGTATGCTTCAAAATAAAGATAAATTGTCTCAAGATACTTTGGGCCTCCAAAAAGTTTCCAGGCAGGTGTAATGCCCTGGAAGAGCATTACTCACACACACGCAGACACACACTGTGCTTCTCATTAGTAATTGTGCGTATGCGCGGCCTCGGTGGCACACGATAAGGGCGTGCAGTGCTCAGCAGACTGCAACATTAGTCATGCAGCCCCCTGCATGCACATTCAGACTCGAATGCAGTAAAAGCACTGAATCACCACTACCACGGCTCATCACAACGATGAGAGCAGAGATAAGATTTTCAGAGGCACAGTGAAAGAAAGTGGGAAGAGGCAGAGGCCTGGATATCTGCTTGTGCCAGAAAGAAAGACCGAGTTAGCCAAGTGGGCAGGTGTTCCATTTGTTTGTATGATTGAGACACTTCGGCCTGTTTTAGGTTGAAATGCATCAGCTGAACTCGCAAATGACAAGTCACAATTTGAGCAATACGTTGTAATAATTGGAAAGACTGCCTTGAGGCTCTAATCAGTCCCTCAGGAATTTTACTTTTTCCCCAAAATAAATTGTTTTGTGCAGAAAGTGCAGCAGTTTGCAATTTTAACCAGTCGCCACTGCACAAATATATGATTTCCAGACCCTCCATGAAAACATGACAAGGACAGAAGCTTTAATCCAATAAATCCGTTGACATCCAATTATCTGATTGTTTCACTTTTAGTTAAACAAACATATGAATAATTCATAAAATCAGCCCCTGCCTGCAGCACCTGACATGAATACGTTTTTGATCTTTCTCCGCTTTACACATCCACGAACGCTTTCAAAAGCAAATCAACACACACAAAAAAATCACAAATATACACCAGTCAGGTGTTTGAGTTTTATGTCGACTAAGGTTTGATGCAAGTGCACTGATCTAGAATACAGGACAGAGAACAGGAAAGTGAGTCCAGTTAAAAAATATGCATCAGAATTTTTTACTGTGTTTTTAAGTGAAAATGATTCTTGGCACCTTTTTAGATTTACAGTGTTTTTTGCCAATATTTTAGATTTACTCATCATCTGGGCATTCAAACACACACACACACACACACACACAAATATTAGTAATTCCACACATTCATTCTCTTGTCCTCTGTTTTACAATCTTTAATTGGACTTTGGTGTAAAAAAGCCCAGAGCACTTCATAAATAAATTTGCCTGAGTTTGTCTTGATATGAGGGTTTAAGTGGCTGGTAGAAGCTGACAGACTAATAGACAAAACAAAGTGAGAACGAGCTAATTGCTTACTTTGTTTTTGAAAGCCAATAATCTGAAGCCATTCTAACAACTCCCTGTCTACGCCCGGTTCCCCACTTACCCACACCGCCTCTATCAGGCCGCCGCTGCTCGACTATCTGCCTCCGTCTCAAGCAGTGGAACGTGTTTGCCCTAATTGTCGACTTTATTACACGTTTCGCCGTCTTATTAACGCCGCCACGACGTCAATCTTAACTGAAGTCGGTTTCTTTTCCACTCGGCTTGGCATATTTGGAGGCTCAGTAATAAAGCATTTCTGCGTGCCCCCTCTGATAGAGAGAGAAGCGAGCGTGTAGCTTTTTAACATGTGTTCACTTTGAAAACAATAGCGTTTTTTTGCATTTTGCATAATTTGAATATATTTTCTGGCTCAAGATTTTGTTGAAAGTCAAGTTAATTGCCTCCTTTTTGTCTATCTCGTGTGTGTGTGTGTGTGTGTGTGTGTGTGTGTGTGTGTTTTTAGAGGGATTCATAGAGACAAATCACAATGCAGCTTACATATCAACTTCTACCAGATTATTCTATAACCTGTCTGTAGGTGGCTGTGCAAACATGCAAATTTACAGTTTAAATGTGCAAATATTTGGAGTTTATGCACCTGATATTTTGTAAAATCTTTATGGATAATTTTTAGGGTTAAATTTCTAGTATTATACATGAATAAATACAGTACTTTCTTATTTTTGTGCTGTTAAAATTCTTAATGCAATCCAAGAGGTAACTTGAAGTTCTGATTATTTGTAATACATGAACACAACACGCACCCACTTCTCTGGACTGAAAGATTGGTGTTCTGTGTCTGACAGAATAATGCAGAAGAGCTGCGAGCAGAACGTCTGCGCAGAGCCACGGAGAAGCTGCGCAGTCCGGTCGTCTTCAACAAGGATTCTGCAGTGAGGAAAACGCAGCTGAAGTCCTTCAGCCAGTATGTTGAGAACAGACCAGGTGAGGACAATGCAACACAAATACACACGATTTATGCAGTGTTTACCGAAGGAGGCCTGTTTACGCCTGAAAAACCACTCAAAGTTCACCCCTGAGACCTTTTTAAATACTTTTTGAAGTGTTGTTCGTTTTAAGAAATGCTGTAATTGACTTTTCTCTAACAGCTGATGTAATCATGAAGAAATGATTAACAACTCTTACTTGCCTTCCATAAGAGTCAAACGTTTAAATGTGGAAAAACTGTAATTTTCATCTCAAATAAAGGGCAGGTCTCTGAGAATTAAAGTTTTCCTGTAACATGGTTTAATGTTGCAAATGTTGTTTCATACGTTTTAGAGGTGAAGCGTCAAAAATCTGTTCCTGAAGATCTAAAAAAGGTTGACGAGGACAGAGGTTCTCCAACAGAAGTAGACCTCCGTAAACCATTTGAAGAAGAGGTTTGTGCTTTTTTCTTTTCTTCTTTTTTCTGATTGGGTAAAAAGCATTAGGAGAAATTGTTTTCAGTTGACTGATAAAACATTAAAATGAGCAAGAACTTTATGAAGTAGAACACTTAAATCACCTGGGAATTAGACTAAATTGTCAGTTTAGTTTGTGTACAGCCTCTGGACTTAACACAAATTAGACCTTTGGATTACAGGAGAGAATTTGTACCTTTTTAACTTCTGTTTTTATTAATTTTATTTTTATTTTTTGGTTTCTGTTTGTCGTGATTTGACAGGTTTTCCTCTCTCTGCTCCTGCAATGTCTAAATTTCCCCCTGAGCTTCCCACCATCTTCCTTAACTTCTGTCTTGTGCACAAAGACGTCTCAGAAACGATCTAAGAAACTGTCATGTTAATTATAACATTGGCAGAAATCAGCTGCCGTTTAGAGGTTCATGTGTGTTTCTGTGTGCAGAACTTATGTGCTTTCATGTCCTTCAAGTGTGCCACACACACTCCATGTCTCCACAGCCTGTGCGTATAAAGAGTGTGTTTATGTGAACACCATTATTTCAGCCAGGGAGTGTTTGAGGATGTGTGTCACCAGAGACAACGAGGTGAATCTCTTTTCCCAAGCAGCCCTCTGCTGCCCTCGACCCTCCACCTCGTCCCTACACACACACACACACACACACACACACAACCCTCCTCCCAGTGCTGGGCCCCAGGGTTAATGGGTGTTCAACCTTTCCATTATCCCGATCAGCCAAGAATTACCTGCTGAATGATGTTTGCATTAATATAATATATATGGTAATTTCCCTCCTCTTAATTACGGCTGGGCCGAGCGCGGCAAGGGGAGTGGGCTGATCATGTGTAAAATTGATTTGCCAAGGAAAATATGGTGATAGAGCGAGAGCGCGCAAAGAGGAGGAGAGGCTGCAGGGAATCAGCGCACACACACACACATACACACTTGAACAAATCATACGTGCACAGAGCTACATGAATGCACACTCCCACATGCTGGAAAAGAGTACAGGGGAAAAGTGCTGGCCTGGGTGGAATAAAAAAAAAACAACTTTTTCTCTTGCTCACTAGTTCTCCTTCCCATTAAGAAAAACGAAGTGCATCAGCAATAAAATAGAGATATTTTTTTCGGATGCATCCTCGGTAGTAAATTTGAATAAACATTTTCCTCACTCAGAGGAGTCTCTCTGAAGAATAGCAAACAGCCAGGAGACAGAGGTGAAGAGGGGTCACGAATGGAGTGTGCATTAAGTGCTTATGGTTATAGAGTGATGTGTGTGTGTGTGGATGTGTGTGTGTGTTGCTGTCAGTTTGTGTTTGTGGGTAATGGTTTTAAGAAAAAGCTAAATAAAGTGTTTAATTTAAAAAACTAGGAAGACTAATAACATGCAGGTGGATTAAGACACTGCATAAAATCTATGAAAACAAAGATTTTCATAACATTTTTTTCTTTTTACATATTTGCAGAATAAGGTCAGAAAAGCATTGGGAACTTTGTCTTAAACAAAAGACTGATCGAGTAAAAGAAATTAAAAGTATTCACATTGTTTCTCACAGGATTGTCTCAATATCAGATGTCTTTTAAGTTTAGTTTATTTGTTTTGATTTTTTTCACTTAATCTTTTTTTTTACTGTTTGTTCTAGTAGTACAAAAAGAATATCACACAAGTATTTTGCTTTTATTTATTAGCTGGAAAACAAGGGGAGACAATATTTAAAAAACGAATTGAAAGTAAAATAGTGTATTTATCAATATAAATGACAGAAAAAGTTACAAAGATATCAAAATTTAATTTAGAAATCATCACTAAGGCAGCAACAGTTGTCTCTTTTTTTTGTGAAGATCTTTGATTTTCTGTCAGGGTGATTTATAGACACTGCACAGATTTTCATATTTGTTACTAAAACATTTTGCACTCTCTCTCTCTCTCTCTGCTTTATTTTTCTTTTCATTCTGGCCTCTTTTCATCATCTTCATTACGTCATTTTCTTTTTTTTTTTTCTGCACCTCTTTCCACCTAATCCTTTTTTTCCTCCTCTGTCCGTGTTTAACGCCATCTCTCTCTTTACTCCTCCTTTTCTCTCTCATAACTGTTCTCTCGCTCTTCCCCGCTCTCTTTCGGTTGACAGAAGGCGTTCAAAGACACCAGTCAGTATGTGGTTGGGGAGCTGTCTGCACTGGAGAGCGAGCAGAGGCACATCGACGCCCGAGCAGCTCGCGTGGAGAAGAGGCTGCGCTATCTCATGGACACAGGTACCCCAAGCCCAATTACACTGGAAAAACTGTTTTGGCAAATTGAGCGTACACACACACACACACACACACACACACATCCATTTAGGGAGTTTGTGTGTTTGTGTGAGGGGAGGAATCTTTGAAGCCCCCCTCCACCTCCCTCTCCTTCCCTCTTGGATGAATGTTGTGCGACGTAGCGCTGGGTGGATATGAAAGGAGGGTGGAGGAGGTGGAGAAGGGAGGGGAAGGGTGGGGGCGGGGAGAGTGTGTCTCGGGGATGGGAGAAGAAGGGAGACCTCTCTGGGCTGGGGTGATAAGGGAGCCCTTCATGGGGGAAACGATAACTGGGTGCGATAGTGGGGCCCAGCCGAAGTCTCCGCTGCATCCCTTTGCCAGCCGCGGCCCCAGCCAGCCTCCCAACTATTGAACAGTGCGCTCAGCCATGCACGGATACACACACGTACACACACCCAAATACCCCCCCACCCCCAGTACATATCTGGCCTTCATTGATATGCTGTATAAGGAAAAGACAGGGGTGAGTTAAAGGGAGGAAAGAGGGAAAAGCAAAGAAAAACACACGAGAACTGACACAGTTCACAAATCCACAACAGAAACACACAAATGCGTACACACCAGCCAGTGTGGTGTGGTGTTTGGAGCAGGATTCGGAAGGTTTTTATTTAAGGTTTGGCCGGGGGTAAAGCCTTGTTAAGACATGAGACACTGTGCTGAGCCAAAAGAGGGGCCTTGGCTCCGTTAAGTCCCTAACTGAAACCGGAGAATCGTTTACCATATATGATACGAAATCTTCCCATTTTTTTTACCCAAGTAGGCTTTTTTTTCTTTTTTTCTTTTTTCCAAACATACGTCTTGTATAATTTTGATATTTGTAAATGTTTCGAAAGTGTGGGTAAAGTAATAATTTAATGCTTTTCTCAGTGTATCAGTACATGGTGGATTTACCCACAAAAATCCTTAAAAAGCAGCACAAAGGAAGAGAGAAGAAAGAGATTTTTAGAAATAGAGACTGGGGAGGTGGGATTTGTGCTCACCTTCCCATTTGGGTGCTGATATTGAGGCTATCTCATTGCTGTTTGCTTTCGTCTTTTTCGCCTCTGTGCCCTCTTGCACCCCCCTCGTAGGAGCTCATGCTATTGTGTCAATCTGAAGGGCTGTTTTTCCTTCAACTGTTAAAGCAGACACTAGCCAGCAAGAAGCCAGGTTATTTACTTTCAAACACCTTTGGCCATATAAAATACACACCTGCAGTTCCCTTCTGAAAATATGATTCACTAGAAAAGGAGTGGGTGGACTACAGAAAGGTGAGGAGAAAATGAAAAAAGGGTATCAAGTCTAGAAGCTCACCTTTCACCTTTCTGTATAACAGTGTAGTACAGTGATGTATGTGCTTACAGAATAAAAAAATGTCACCTTGAAGCTTCTAAATTATGTTTTCTGTATGAGCTGTGAGAAAATGGTTGCAAATTCAGTCACATGTTGCAAATAATCCACAATCTTAAGCCTTTTGATAAGTTTCTTTAGGTGTTTTTATTTCCTCAGCTGATCTCAAATACAGAACCAACAGGTTGTACATCATTCCAGTATCGGAACAAGTTTAACCATTGATGTATAGATGCTAAAACAAGTTTTTTTACTTATTGGTTTTTTAGATAATTAATAATCTTCTACTTAGATGAATATAAATATATATATAAAAAAAACATGAAATTTTAGGTGTCTGTTGAATATTGCACGAGTTTATATTTAGAACAGATCAAATGTATTTTGTTTGTTTTGGCTTTTTTAAGTGACAATGAACTTTTTTGACAGATTATGTAGCCACATAGGCTTGTTTTCATCAAAACACATCAATGCCGTATCTTGAATATAAGGGATTATGCAAAAGGAATTAATAATAATGTTGGAGAAAATACAAATGACATGTTTGAGTCTGATCTGATGTAGCTGTCTTTGATATTTGACCAAAGGTTCTCACTATACCACCCTTAACTAAATATAGCCTTGATCCTTATTAGAAAACAAAACTAATGTCTGTTGCTACTTGTTGTGCATACATCATAGGGTTTAGTGTCCGTGTAGGATTAAAACACTTTGTCTCCTCCTAGTCCCTACTTATTCCCCTGCGTGACCCAATACCTGCTTGTGAAATCTGCTCCTTTTGTGGATCAGCTGCCAGCACTGATCGTGTGTCTCTGCTCACAGTAACCCAAAACTAAATCACACATATCCTTTTCTGTGTTCTGAATAATACAATTCCCAGCTGCTTAAAGACAAAGTAGTCCTTGACACTGCTCTTTTGTCTCCTGCCTGTAAGTGCTGCCGCTGCAAGGTGTAAATCACTTATCAGTATGAGTAAAACAAACAACAAAAACAGCCTGTTTCTTAAAATGAACATGAATATGTTTGTTTTGTATTCTTGTAAAGTTTTACTCCGTCAACTTTTATCTCTGATTTTGTTCAGTTCAAACACATTGTCAGAGACAGTATTAAGGTCTGGAGATGAAACATACATAAAGAAAAACTTGGTTCTTTAAAGGGATACATCTAATTCCTATGAATTAAACAGAATAGAGCAGTGGTTCCAAAAATTGTGGTCCTGAAAGATTTTCTAAATTATGCTAAAAAATGACAACTAACCACAATTTATTGCCTTTGTTGTTACAAAAGAGTAAAGTTAGCGTACTTAAAATGGACAAAAAGAGCATAATAAATATTGTTAACTATGCTCTTGTTTATTTGATGTGAAAACAATGTTTATCAGCCAACAACAGCTGGGGGCACAGGTCTCTGCTGCTGGTATTTTGAGGGTCAAAAGCTGAAAAGTTTGGGTCCCACTGGAATAGAGTGAATCATTATGTGACGTGTCATGCTGATTAGAAGACTATGGCCACGTTCACACTGCAGGCAAATGAGACACAAATTGGATTTTTTTTCCTGACAGTCTGAATGTGACAAATTCAATTTTTCATTTTATTTTGTTTAATCTTACCCATTGCCTTTTCTTTATGTGGTGCTAAATTGGATACTTATCGGTTGTCTTTCAATGGGACCACAGTCTGAACGCTCCTGTTGCATTTCATCTGACTTTATCAGTGAGAGAGGAATATACTAACCCATCATAATGTTTATAACAGTGATGGCGACCCTTTGCAGTTTAAATCTTGTAACTCCGCACATCTGCAGCTACAGAACAGAAGCCCAGTTGCTTCCTCTATTTCCTTTTAATTTTCCATGTCTTAAATCACTGAGAAACAACAGAAACATAATGTCTGTCTCGAATTTTATCAATACTAAAGTTACTGGATTGATATTTTACTTCCAGCACGTCGACCTAGAGGCAGGTTCAAATGTAAACACTGAACTAAACATACATGTCAGTCAATTATTTAAAATTTGCTCTGACTGCACAACTTCTAAACTGACATGACAACATGTAGCATCCATGTTTACTTCTGTAAACAGCTGATTGTCACGTCTTTTTCTGAGCATACGAGTCAAAACAGTTCTGTGGAGAGTTCACACTGGAGTCAGATGGAGGTCCCATTTAAAATGAAATGTGAACGTTCATGCAAATAAATCAGATTTAAGCATCAAGACCTGCAGTGTGCATGTAGCCTAAGATGCTCAATTTATCCATGAGTTTATAAAAATTTGAAGCCTCTTTTTGCTTGGAGCATGTGTGTGATAGCAATTTTAGACTGAAAATCATCTTAGCTTAAATCAGGCTAAGTATGGCCTAAATATTAAAGATTTGTTGCCATATAAATGTAGTTTTGGATATCCGATAGTTGTGTGCTATATGATTATTTAAATTTAACAAAACTTGAGATGCAGGACTTAAACTTGAGTCATCTGATTTTAGAGTCTCCATTAATCCAAATAAGCTAAGCAGCCTCACTCTCTCATTTTACATTATAGGACTGTGTACAGTATGTTTACAGCACAATCCTTAATTAAATCTGTACATCATCAGATGCCCGTGATAAAATCTGTACCCTGGAATAAAAGTTCACTCAGGCCTTGTCATAATAAAGAAAAAATAAATTGTGTTTTTAGTCACCATTACTTCCCAAGCTTAATTAGAAGTTATACAACAAGATAAATTGCATTGGCATTTTGTCATAACATTATTCCCATGTTTTCCTTTGTGTTTTTCTGTAGCTCATACACAAAATTCTAAAAAGAGCACACCTTCCTTACAGGGTGGATGTGCATAAGATCACAAGATTGGGAGCTCTCAGAATAAGTTTGTGTGACCTCGGTGTGTAGTGGTGTCCTGGTAGCTCAAATCGCTGCAGGACTGGTGAGCAGATGTGAACAGACAAGAGCGACTGACCCATGAACGATTCTTCATCTCTCTGCTCCAGCAGTGGAAAACCTGAGAAGATCCACTGTGCTGCTTCACAGGCTGCCTTTCTTTGATATCAAGTCTTTGCTTTGTCCTTCACTCTTTCGTTTGTTTCCCTATTTTCTCTTTTCAGTTCCCCATGAATCATATAGTTATGTTTTTTCCCCTCCATTCCTTCTCATCCTCATAAATCTCAGTGTCTGCCCCCCCTTTTTCTTTTCTCACCTTTTCTCACTTCACCTCTCCCTCCTTTTTTCTCACCCCTCATCCCTCCATCCATCCCGCAGTTTGGGCACAGTGCAGCTTTCTGCAGCATTTTCTATTGTGCCGTGGCCCTCCCCAGATGAGTCCAAAGTAATTGGGGTGGTTAATTTATTTACTCAGAGGCAGTTCACAGCACATTAAATAATAGAGATAATTGAACAAGAATTGTCAAGTGTCTTCTGATATCAGACACATTACAGGAGGGAGTGTGCATAAAACTCCATTTCTATGCCCCCATTGTTTATGGTAATTAAGTACACAGATTTATTCCTTGGTTGCCTTCCAAGCTTATGGCAAGCAGCATTGTTGTCTTCTATTAATATGTAATCAGTAAATAGTTTAATTTTCTAATCTGCGGTTGGAGAATTCACTTTCTAACAACTCTTAATTACTGCTGGGCTCTAATGAGTCTCGCCATGCCGCCACAGCCAGCCAATCACAGGCCAGTCCCAAGTCGGGGGGGAATTTGAATTCCTGTGATGCCCCCCAACCCCACCCTTAACTAATGAACTTGTTATTCTTACACCTCTGGGAGCTCTGTCCTTCACACATGCAACGTTAGGAGAATGTTTCACCTCCTGCAACAAACTCGATGTTTATAGACATGTGTTGATAATTATTAACTGGAGCATTACTTCAAGGTTGTATTTATGGATATTTTTAGTTGGAACTGTTTTAAAAATGCAAAATCATTTAAAAAGCTGTCACTGGAAGGAAGTTCTATTTCGCTGCTATTTGGATCTCGTTAGAGCTTAGAGTTGACATTTTTTAACATTATTATTAAAAAAAAACATTGACGCTTCAGCTTGAGCCTTCAAGAAAGTCATTCAAATGCATCATGTAGCCTTTGCAGAACATCTTCTGGCCCTGTTTAATATATCTCCAACACCCCCTACCTGGCCCCTGTACCTATTTACACACACACCCTGTTTCAAATAGCTATATAACCAGCAACAATGGACGCAATTATCCAAATAATGCCACTTAGCTGCTCTGCAGAGCCACCCCTCACCTACTGTGCATTTGATAAGAGATAAACAAGCAAAGAGAGAAGAGAATAGCTCCCTCAGATTAACATATGTTTAAAAATTGCACTCAAAAGCTGATAAGATTGACATGAGATTTTTTTCCTATGGTTCCCCCTTTAACCTGCCTTTGTCTGCGAATCGACAAGAAGAAAATTATGCAATCCGGCAAAAGTTTCATTTACCTCAGTCACGCGGCGTATCGCCCTCAGAATCTACTCGAAGGGACCGAGCGAACTGTCAGTTTATAACATGACTAAAAACATTTAAGCTCGGCTGCACGAGTAGCATCAGGGCTCAGAAATACTCCTACACGTCAATCTCTGGCTTGTTTGCAGCACAAACAACATGCACAGCTCTGAGTATATTATCAGGAGCAGTTCTTTTACAATGGCGAAGAAGCTTAACATTAATTATTGTAACTTTGGGCAGATTACATCCACGCTCGTCTTGTAAGCGCCGGCAGACTCATCTTGACCTCCTATACGAGAGCTTAAAGACACAAGAATGGCATTTTACCAACTTTAATGGGATAACCAGTCTAATCTTTCAGCTCTGAGAGAAGAAGGAGTGTTTGGGACTATAATACCCTCCCCTGTTCACAGGCGAAAAGATGCAGCGAGAGGTTTGGAGAGGTTCGTTTTTCAGGTGCTGCTTTGTACGTTTTTGCATTTCTACTGATGGGTTTGCTCTGATCTGGAAAACAAAAAACTTTAATCAGAAATGACTTGAACGTTGTCGGGTTTCACTGATTTATTCTCTTCTAAAACAAGCAGGTTTTGCTAGAGTTTTTTTTTTTTTTATTTTGTTTATTGGTAATCTTAGACCCAATTTGTAAACAGAGAGAAAATGTGTTCTTTTATGAAGACCTCAGCCGCTTTCTTGTTGTCAGGGTTACAAAAAGAGCACTCGTTTTCAATCGAAGCGTTTTTCTATTAGACCACAGTGGAATGTGTTTGTGGTCATCTTGGATTTTCTTCAGGAGCGAATGCACTGCTCTTCCCTATAGGGAAGAAAAGAAATCCAAGGATCACTCCTTTAAAACCTTCTGCCTTTTTCTTGCCTTTGAGGTAACAAAACAAAGGATTTAAGCTTTTTTTGTTTTGTTTGTGTGTGTGTGTGTGTGTGTGTGTGTGTGTGTGTGTGTGTGTGTGTGTGTGTGTGGGTGACTCGAAGGTTCAGCTGGGTCAGAACACAGATTAACACCCTCCTCTTGCGCACGCACACACATGCACTACCGTTCCTGCTCGTGTCCTTAACTTATTTTTGGTCATTTGAATGTTTGAGCAGCACAACAGTTTTATTTGTCGACTTGATGGAAGCTGCACAAGCGAGTGATGAAGATCGGCATATTTAACACTCCCCCTCCACACACACACCAAGTCCAACATGGCTACGTGACCCTCATTTCTCGATGTGCACCCCCCTACGCACACACACCTCCCTTTTTCTTTTCTTTTTTTCCCCTGCTCGGTGTCAGCCTTTCATACATTCTTTAACAGTAGGGATGAAAGGCGGATTTTTAGGAAGATTAGGGAACGGGATCCTCTAGGCATTGTCTGAGAATCTTCAGATAAAACGAGCGGGGTGGATGGAGTCAACGGGAGGGAGGGAGGGGGTGGGGGGGGAGTTTTTAGGGCAGAAGGAAAGGGGGGGCAGGGTAACCACATGCCACAGCGTAGACCTGCAAGTTAAATATGTTTCTAAAGTGGGGTATTTTTTCATTTTCCCATAATATTATCTTTATTTTTCTTTTATAGTCGTCTCTTTCTTTCTTTGATTACTCACTCCTTGAATTGTTGCTCTTTCACACTTTTTAATCTTACTGAAAAACCTTTCAGAGTTGCACTTACGGAGCCAGGCACCCCATCTTTCTTTAGCGATGGTTCCGATTAACATTTTCAGCCGAGGGGTGAGTAAATGTGAAGAGAAGGGGGGGTGGCAGTGGGCTGCTAGAGAGAAGTGGACAATGGCCGCTTATGATAATCTTCTCTTTATTGGAGCATCCCGCCAACGCTTTCATCAGCCGCCGCTCTGCTCAAGACCCCATGCAGCAGCCGGTCCAAACCGCGCTACAGGCTGCCAAACACCTCGTCACTGAGAGGCAGCTGCAGAAAACACGCACATGCACGCATGATCAACACAACCAGACATGGTTTTCCTTTTTAGATAAGTTATTCATATGAACTTATTCTTTATTACTTTGATCAACATATTTTATTATTATTTTTTATTTAAAATATGGTATAAACTTTATTTTGCTTTGAAATATTTGTAAGTTGATAGAAACTTAGATTTTCTGGAATTATAAGGTTTGTTTTAGTGGTTTTATGTAGTTGATTATTATTTAATTTACAAACTCCAGTCTAAGCACATAATTGAATTTCAGCCTTGCAGTCAATTAATTGAGGCTTTCTTATGGTAACAGATGTGGTGGCACTTAACAATACAGGTTAATGACAGAGGTTTGGCCAGTAATTACACCATTCACATGCTAACACAGCTGCTGGCCTTGCTACCGTTGTCATCATCATCATCACATACACACACACACAGACTCGGTCCCATTTCCCATTGTAATGAGCACTCCAGGCTACAAATACCAACAGCTGTCTTTCCCAATGCATTTCCATTTAAATGTCTATTTAACAGAACAGTTTTGCATCTGTGTATTGAATCAAAGCTCAACCAGAGGCCAGAGGCATTCACTGCCAGGTTCTGGTGTCAGTTGTAACGTAAAGTCATTCCCAATTCAAAGGGGATTTATTTGTCACATTTACAAACACATTAGGGATGATGAGAAATGTGAATATAAACAAATACTTACATTTTTTCAAAATCTTGTTTTGTTTTTTTTCTTTTAAACAGAATGTCATGTCTGACGGGATGAAGTGAAACAAATGAAGGATTGGTTGTCTTTGGGGGGGAGAAGCTACTGATTGTCGGCTCAGAGATGTGAGAAGGATGACTAATGTTGTTAGCAGAGCCATTACTGGTCCACAGATTAATTCATTAAGTAAATTTATTGTTCACTTCCCATCGGCCTTTTGTCACAAGGCATGTAATATGACACCTCTCAAATTTGTTCTAACATCTACCCCAGGGGTGGTCATTAAACACACACACACACACACACACACTCATCTCCTTTTTGCTAATAGGGCAGGCGGAGCCTTCTATGTTAAAAATCCTGTCTGTCAGCAAATTAAAGGATGGTGGGGGAAGGAGGTATCCTCCACTGGGGGTTATCACTTTATTTTTAATTTCACTGCCTTTTCCTAATAAACAAAATTATCACATGGCAAGTTTTAGTTGTGTTTTGGACCATGATTAACGCCAGATGACCAGATTAACCAGAGTTAGAGAGATAGTTCAGACCTTTAAGTAGACTGTGAAAAGGGAGAGTTGTTTATACGGATACCGTTCTATGAACTTTTAAACTACAGTCAGGTTTATATCACATGAATAATATGAATGTGTGTCCCAGGATGCAGTGGAAGTGCTACAGCTAACTGCTGCTGCCACTATTTACTGTGTTTTTGTAAATCCCAACTGATTTTTTTTGTAAATAACTATTATTATGAACTTAATGTAATTGAAAAAAAATTGATTGCCGTTTTCAGAAACACACTTCAAAAGATCTGAACTATCATTTTAACTTATTTTTATTCAGTTCTGTTCATTACTTGGCATCACTGCTTTTATACATATATGCAACTTATTTGTATAATTCAAAGCATGCTTCTTTATACCACAATAGATATTATCTCAAATCTGACCTGATGCATGATGTCAGCATGACGCAGGTTGTTTTAGTCTCTTTTTTTTTTCATTTCTTTTTTGTGTAAATCCCACAGATGGTGATTCCCCAGCTCAGACCTGAATCCCTACAGATTTATGCTGTTTGTATTTGTCAAGCTGTCCCAATTAACACCATCAACAGGTACTAGGATTTACACTGGCACTAAATCATCTCATGTTTCTCCACCCCTCTAAGCTTCTCAAATAGTTCACACCTCTGTGTGTGTGTAAACACCCTCTCAGGAGCTAAAATAACTCCAGGTTAGTGACCGAGGTCTTATTTTATCTGAAAGGTTTGACTTTGATTCTGTTAGTTTTGTGGCTGCATTTAACAGAGATGTGGAGTATGAAGCACAAAGTCAATCATGGGCAATGAGAAAGGAAGCAGAATTTATTTTCTTTATTATTGCTGCCATGATAGATGCTTGTTTTCAGGCTCGAACTTCTAAAGGTTAAATATATTTTGATAAGTGATGCGTCTCGGTTTATTGTTTTTGCAGCAGTAAAAAAACAAACAAACGGTGACGAATATCAGATGAACCCCATCTGTACAAGTTTCCAGAGAGCTGTTGTGATGACGTAACCCAACCTCCCACCCCCCTTCAGTGATCGCTCTCCTCCCAGCTCAGCCACACTCAAGCAGAGCAGTCAGAAGAGAAAACAAACCCAGGGCCTAACAAATACATGAAGGTTTGGTTTAACTAAATCCCACAGATAATGGCTTCTGTGTTGAAGACTAAAGATAGCGGGTGGGGTAGCTGTGGCGGGTGGAGGGGGAGATTACTTCAGCGTTTTGCATCAGTTGCTTTCTGCTGGGTGGCCCTGCTTGTCAAAAAAAAAAGTGGGGGAAAAGACGGATGGAAAAAAAAAGAGAGAAAAGCATTTAACGCGGCACATTGAGAAGAAGAGGACTCTTAATGCCATCAAAGCAAGGGGAGAAATCAGGCATTAATTTATTCTGGACTCTCACACACACACTGAGGCAGGCATGCAAACGCAACACACACACAGTTGTTGATCGTTTCAGTAACATCTGGTCCATGCCAGTCTCTGAAGCCCACCAAGACCTGGACTGACAAAATGTTTGCACTGATCTCCTTTTGTGTGTGTGTGTGTCCATGTGTGTGTTCACCTTAAACGGTTTGTGTTTAAACTGAATTATAGTCGTGACGAAAGGAGAAAAAATTTTGCTCTAAAAGATTCAGGAGAAGCCGATGATTACACTATTCATTGGCTGATAAGAACTGATGGAGAGGTTAATAAGCTACACATCCAGGTCATCGCAGTCTTTTTACTGGGCCGTACCGAGGAGAAAGGAGGACATTGATGATGAATATGTGAAATTGAGGGGGTGGAGGTGCACCACTTGAGTATCTGCACTTTTGATAGACATTCAAAAGTCTGTCAAACTTCTTTTTGTCGCCACTAACAGCTAGATTTCAGCTTTGCAGGTTAAAGACGCTTTGTTCCCGGCAAGTCAGAATAAACCAGTTTCCAGATCACCTGAGTCTGGCTGTTTGAGAATGTGGGTGTAAACTAGGGGTGTCCCGATCCGATATTAATATCGGATATCCGTCCGATATTAGCCAAAAAACGGATATCGGATTTTATCGG
>JARVGW010000001.1:40882680-40896630 GCA_031762495.1 Anablepsoides rubrolineatus | reverse complement strand
TCGGTATCGGCCATTTCTCAAAGTTGCAATATCGGAATAATATCGGAAGTGAAAAAGTTGTATCGGGACACCCCTAGTGTAAACCAGAACAATTCATTATGTTTTAAAACTCTGTTTATACTGAACTCAGCATTTACTGATTCAGCAGCTGCAGCCTCTGCATGGTCACATTTATAAAGTAAAAGTTCAGCTTTTCTCACTAATATTAAAGGTTTAAAGATTAGTTTTGTGTTAAAGAGGCACATTTTTTTTATCACCATTAACAAAACATAGCTCCTCCTGCTTGAATTTCCCACAATGCTCTTGTGTAACCTGAGGCAATAGGCAAAACCCCTGCTGAGCTAAAGACAAAACGCTTCAGCAGAAAAAAAACAGACTGAACTCATTCTTTCACTTGGTTTCTCTCTGCTGGTGGAAACCCACTTTGTACTGGAGCACAAAAGTACTCAAATAAGATTTTATATTTTTATTTATTTATTTTATTATACATTTTGGACTTGAATCAACTTGTACACGAGTTGATACCCAAAAAAATAGAATAAAAATTTTTATAAATCATCTATCAAGGACTTAAATCTTGGCTTTTTTAGACAAGCAGGATAGTTTCAATCAGTGTTTTTTAGCAGGTCTTTAAGTTCTGCAGAACCATGTCAAACAATCATTCATTCAAATCAGGTGTGCCAAAGCAGGGAAACATCTAAAACATACAGGAGAGTGGTCCTTGAGGACTGGAGTTGAGAAACACTGGTTTAAATCTTTTGAAATGGGGTTCTTTGATTATAAATAAATATCTTGAATTACCTCAATTTGTTGAAATTATGTTCTAAACGGGTTAATCACATAGCTAGTCCTAGTGGAACCAACTGCCATTAGCAGCTTGTGTAAATGTAAAAATGCAAAAAAAAAAAAAAAAACATTTAAACCTTTACATCATCAGTTTTGTATTGCATAGGTATTTATATAAAATATTGCAGTTATTTGCGAGCACAAATAATATCAGCAACAGCTAGCTGTAGCACTTTGTTATATCTTTGGGTGTATCCATATTGGGGCTTATAAAACATTGCCACAAACATATAACATTTGTGAGATTAGAATTGTTTTAATACCGCAGCGGTCCAAAGAGCTATCTGCAACAGTTAAGATATTATTTACACATTTTTCACAGACACCTGCTCCAAATGATCAGAATTGTCTCCTATCTGTTTTTAGAATAAATCATTTGTTCATGACAGTCAGCAGGACCCAAAAAGTAACAAACTAGATCCCCTTTAAAATCTTTTCTCCAGTTATCATTTCATTTGGTAACGAAGTGGTTGATTGAAGAATCTCTTCTCTTCTACTTTGTGCCAGAGCACAACTGGAAGTCAAAAGGTCCAAGTAAAGGCTCTCATTCTGAAAACCAGAAAAAAAGACTCAAAACAGGACCTTAGCATGGGGTCTCTCCCCTCACCCCTCTCATACCTACTCCTGTCCCAGAGCTAATAGGGCGCCTTTCCCCGCTCTCTTTCACCCACTCACCTTAATAATAAAGAGAGCCCCCTGTGGAAAGGAGCTAGCACGAGCGGCTGAAGATCACGCTGGTAATAGGATGATGCCTTTTTGCCTTTTGTCATGAGATTATGAACGGGGATAGCCTCTCCTCTCTGCTCCTCCACTCGTCTTTACTCTTCCCGCACACAGCTACAGAGGTCCTGGAGGGCCCTGTCGAGTTGGAGTGGAGACAGGCGTAACTGAGGCTTTGTTGCTCTGCTTGTATGGTAAAAGACTTGCTAATGAAATACCTTTTAGGGGGTATCGGCAGGTGAGCTCCCCGATCGGGCATTTTGGCAAAAACACACACAGCTGTACACACGTATTCTCCATCTTCTCATCTGCCCCCTCCTGCTATATTAATTACCTGAAGTGCTCCGGCCTTGCAGAAAAGCCCTCGATTCTGCCGCTTTCCTGCCTTTCTTCATCCGACACGACAGTCGCGGCGGCAGCCTAAAGAAGGCGTACAACAGAAAGACAGATGATAATAGTAGTAATGAACACGGGTGACAGTAATGAGGAAAGTAATTGAGAAATGGTGCCTGACAAGCCCCTTGATTTTCTCTTTCCAGCCCAGAGCTAAGTGGGGACAGGTTGAAAATTATCTTATTTAGAGCTCAGTTAAATGGTTTGTGTGGAGCGTTGGAGAGAGCAGGGATTTCTGAAGTTAAAGCTAAAGTGAGCTGACAAGCATAGAGCGAGGATGCTGAGGCCTACAGTGTGAGGGAGTGTTTTAAAACACTTTATTTCTAATTTTCGATGAGTACAACTTGTTAAATACCTTAGTGCTTCTTTGCTGTTTTTTCTTTTCTTTTCTAGTCCACTCATTCGTGTGTATGCAGCGTCTTTTTTCTCATCTGTGTGTGTCTTTGTGGCCTTCTCACCCAACCTGTGATAGAAACAGAGCGGTCTGGGCTGCCTTCACTAGCACATAGTCTGCCACTCTCTGATAATGTTTATTGATTTGTAGCAAAAACACAATTTGATGGAGTGGGGGTGGGAGGGAGGGAGATGAGGAGAAGAAGCATATGTGATTGTCACAGCTGGACTCCTATGAGTTCAATAGAAAGATGTTCGTGGAGTAAAAATTTTGTTCAGTAGTAATTGCAGTTTCTACACGACGTTTGATTAAAATATTTAAATTAATTTAAAGTGTGCTAAAATTGAAAAAAAAAAGATTACTTCAGAGAGAGAAAGGTGTATAAAGGGCCGTTCTTGTGCAAATACAAATTTCTTCTCTCTGTTGAAGCAGAGGAAATGTGTGTCTCTGTTTGAGTGGGTCCAAAATAAAGACTCCTAATATTTCATCTCCTGAGTCTATAATTGTTTGACTGAGCTTCACCTCCCCTTCTTAACCTCTGAGTAGGAGGAATGAGAGGTGTCTGGAGGTTGATCCACTGTTAGCTTTCTGGTCAAATGTGTTTGCTTGGGGCCGTATCTGTGTTTCTGTATAAGTTAAAGTCCACAGACGAAAGGATCGGAGCAGAAAACTATTAGCTGAACAAACACCGCCCTCAGATGTTCAGAGACCTAATGGGAAAAATGTCAGTCCTACCTTCCACCATAATGAGTTCAACAACATAAAAACAAAATGATGGTCAGATTTGTCTCAAGGTTCACCAAAAATATATATTAATTTTGAAATAATTAAATTAGTATTTCTTGAATTATATTTCCTACCTCCTCCACATTTTAAACAAAGATCTTGTCATTAGTAATTGGTCAGAGTATGCTGAGGATGGTTCTCAGCTACTACCACACCACATTTGACCCAAGTAGCTGTAAAATTGAGTGAGTTCTAGTGATTTTTGTGCTCAATAAAACAAGGCTTCATGTCTTGTGAAGTGGTTCAGTTAAACTCAGTTGTCTAGATGTATCTGCATTTAGTTTGTGATAGGAAACACAAGAGGAAGAATTAGTTTTTACAAAGATATTCTAAGATTGTTTGAACTTTGGATTTGTTGGTACCGTTAAAGACATCAGTATTCTTTTCTTTTGACTCTTTCATAGTCATGTTTGAAAACAAAATATTTGAGCATACTTAGTGTCATAGATGACATTCAGCTTGTTTAGGGAAAACAAACACCCAGTTTGGTATCACCGTGCGCTCCTCACTGAACATGTCTGAGATGCTCAAACATTATTATTATTATTATTTTATTATTATTATTATTATTATTATTACGCCTGCATTTAATCATTAAATAATCTGAAAAAAATCCTGCACCTCGGAGACACATCTCTTTGGAGATTATTTCCTCTATGCAACTGGTTGGTGGTGATGATTATTATTTTAAAATTTTTTGGGACAGCTAAAACTTGCTGAAAAACGTTTATATTCCAAAAAAAGTCTCAGAATTTCCCATATGAGCTGGAGCTAGTTGTTGGGGAGAGGAATGTTTGGGGGTTTGTTGTCTTTGCAATTTAATTTCAAATTGGACGGATGTGCCATGATTTCTCTAAATAGTTTAGTGTGAAAATATGGTAAATTTATGCCAGGAACTGCATTCATATTAAAGCTTTAATAACTATAACATGTCTCATTAGAGAGAGTTTACTTTAATGGAGATTTTTTGTAAAACCTCCATTTTGAAGGAGTGCTGCACTGTAATTAAGAGAATAGGTTTGTGGAATTGTCTTGATACCAGCATAAAATCTTCTACAATTATATTATATATGTTTAAAAAGACTACTAAGTTTATTTTGGGGAGACGTGGAGATGTCACAGGATTCCTAATTTATTTATTTATTTATTTATTTCAAATTTGGAGATTGTTCAAGTTTAAGTTAACTGTTCGAAGTGATTTTAGTTTTAAATAAGAGGCAGATAAAATATTTTTTTTAATTCTTTCAGAATCCTTTTATTCAATTATTGACATACTTGTTTTTTATGAGTTTTTGTTATATTTTATTTTAGATGGATGAAATAAATGAATAAAACTTATAAATAGACCTTTTTTGTCTTATTATTAAAAAAACTCAAATTTCCATAAGCCTAATGTTTATCTAATTCAATTTTATTACAATAAATCATCACCTATATATACACATTTAAGTTGTATTGAAAGAAAGTTGAACCTTCAATCCTCAACTGAAAACATAATTATGGCTCTTTGAACAATAATTGATTTAAAAATAGTTACATGATCCTGCGTCCTCTAAACTCGTGACCTCTCCTGCACGCTGTTTCATACCTCCAACTCTTTTGTGAGTTGTAAAGCAAGCAGTGGTTGACAAATGACACCAGTGGAAAAGGCAGTCATTGTACCAAACTGTGAGAGTAGGCTTTTCTCTCTTTTTTTTCTCTCTCTCTCTCTTTCTCTCGTTCTTTTTTCTCAATTTTACTTTTTTTTCTGTCTGGGGAGGGGAGGAAAAAAGGAATGGAGGTGAGAGCATGAATCGGTTAATGTGTTCCATTCAGCAGACATTATACACAGGTTCAATAAAGCAGGAATCTGCTCTATACTCTAGGACCATTGTGCCATTGAGGACGGCTAAAAAGGCCTCGTCCAAGACTCCATGGAGGAGGGGGGAAAAAAAGCCCTCAGCAGCACTTCAGTAGAGAGCGACGGAGAATAGGAGAGAGCAGAGGAAATCACATGTGCATTTAAAGACAAGAATGGAAGGTTTGATTCTTACATCACAAGTGTAATGTTGCCAGAGTTCAGAGTTGTTGCAGCACTTGCATTGCTTTGCCTGATTTGGGTTTTAACTACAACCTGAAGAACGATGAGAAGGAGATGGAGTAAAACCGTTAAATCTGATTCATCGTGTTTTCCAACAAAAGCTGAATCTGGAAGCTCATCAACCTTCCCTGTGTCCTCCTCCTTCCTAACAAGACACTCCTTCACTCACATTAATTAAATCAAGACTTCAGCAGGCTGCTTACACACAACCCCCCCCTCCGATCCTCACCACAGACCCCTCTGATTAGGCCGGCCCATCATGCATATTCACATCGCCGCAGTGACAGCCTTTTAACGAGCTCTTACCTAATCACAGGAAACAATGTTCATCCTGTTTCTTTTTATTCCTTCTTTTCTGCTTTCCTTTTATGTGCCTTTGGCTTTCATCTTCCCCTGATCTCCCGCTGATATCCAACGCTCGGATGGAGAGAACGATGGGAGAGACACAAGCGAGGCTTGGGCCTTAAATAAACTACAACTAAGAAAGTGACTCCAACACACGAGACAAGTTCAGCTTTATCTCCTCCCTTTCCCTCCCCCTCGCCGTTCTCCTCCTCCCTGCCTTTTTACATGTCCGATAGACAAATTGGATTAGCAGCTATTGGATTAAATGACAAAATGGTGGGATAAGAAATGAGATGAACGTGCTGTGATCACAGCTTTTAATGCGTTTCTCTTTCTGTTCCTTTCATTTGCTTCTGTTATCCAAGCTCCCTCCTTCGAGGCAAAGAGGGGAAGACGTTCCAGACGTAAACCTGACGCAGCATTTCTAATTTGTCAAGATGATTAACAAATGTGCTTCCTGAATGCCCAAAGTCCTGAGCTCTGTAACGTCACATTTGCAACAAAAGACTGACCTGGTAGATTACTGGCTAATCAGTTCAGTCATTTTAAACCACAAATTTCTTGTCAAGGCAGCAAAATAAATGCAACTCGCATTAAATCGAATAATTTGACGTTTGAATCCCTGCAATCAGTTTTTGTCTTTTCTCTAATGTTTCATGGGTAAAATCCTAAATTGAGTAAATTAGTCCTGGAATTTCAAAGCTAAGACATCAGTAACCCCACCCAAGCTGTTCATCTTTGATGGATGGATTTACCTGTAGCCACCTGTAGGTAACACAGTTTGTACACGTTTAAAGCTTGATAGTGCATAATTAAATTGCATAGAGGCAATTCTTGGATGTGAGAAAAGCAGTGCAGACTGGCAGCAGCAGCCGCAGTTTGTCCACCTCGGGGTGAGTTTCATTATTCCTATCCACTCTGAATGGAGCAGTGGCCAAGATGGCTATCTTAATCTTATTTGGCGACAGGGGCTCCCTCTGTCTTTTCACCCTTTTCTTTCCTTCATTTCGTTTTCTTCCTATCTCTCATATGGATTCACAGAAATGCATGGTGATCTGAGCTAACCAGCCTTTTTTCGCCGTGCCCTCAGGATCTCCCTTGACACAATGCAGTTTGTGTCATTTTATCCTAGTTGTGTCTCTGAGACCGAGTGAAACAAGAGAGGAGGGAGACAAGCAATCAGATAGAGAGGTTGTTGGAATATGTCTATCAGTTGTATCTCAGCTCTGTGTGTGCGTCTCGGTTGATTGTATCGTCTGTGTTTCTCCCCAACGCATTGATAGGAGACACTGAACGTGATATTAAAGACGATAAAGTTCCCTTTAGGTGAGGAAACCCCGTGTATCTCCATCAGGCGCGTTTCTCTCAGCCTTTGATGTACTGATCAAACGTTGTATTTGTGCCAATTTTAATACTTCAGCCTCAGCAGAGTTTGGCCTGTTCCCGCTCCGCATTGAGCACTGGAGAAGTGGCGTATAAGGCGAGCAGCAAGACCCAAAACGCAACCTGCCAAACTGGCAGATGCTTCGATCCAAGATGGCCCCCTGAGAGCCAGCATGGATCCACAGCCTCTAAGAGCCAAGGCTGGATTCACAGACATGGTGTCAGTGCTGCTTGCCAGGGATACTTACACCATTTGTCTTTATGCAAAGCAACAATCAGCAGGATTTTTTTTCCTCCTGTTGTTGTTGCTGCTGCTGCTGCTCGTAACATACGGAAGATCTCATTACAGTTTCCGCGAGAAAAAAAACATGTTAATTAGAACATCAATTCAATTGGAACCCAGCAGCATTCCTTTAATTCCTGAGGTTTACTGCTAAACTAAAACAATTATTGATTTTTAAGCATAATATGAGGATGTGGAGTTTAGTTGCTCATTACAGTTTAGTTAATGAGCTGATTAAATAAGAAGCACTTTCTGATTCCTGCAATGTTAGATTTTCTTTTTATTAGAAAATAATTGGGATTCTGAGCTAAAAACTATTAAAAATGTTGAGTTTTGCAAATTTACTGTAACATTCTGATAATCAAGGATATGACTGCTGTTTTATGGAAAATTATTTAATATACTAGGATGACTTTTTTATTAAGGCCTAATTTTCCGATTCTTACTGATGCTATCAGAGCTTTCAGTCGGTGCAATAGTTCTGGCGCCCAAGTCCAACTTGTCTTTGTCAAACTCAACTCTGTCTCTTTAAGAGTCAGGTGGTATCTGTCGGTCAGAGTTCAACCCTGATGGACGCTGAGGAGCTCCATCTCTCCATTCTTGCTCATTTACTCTTTCTCCTTCATTTTAACCTATTTTATCTCCTTTTTCCCCACCATTCCTCTGACCTTCCTGGCTTTTTCCTCCTTCTCCCTCCCCTTTCCTCCTTTCATGAAATGTGGCGGCTGTCTGGCTAACGGTGGGGGATATAGCTTTATAATCCCCCCTCGTCTTCCAGCCCGCCTCGCCACAATGTCACAGGAGCTTAATATTTGCCATTATTATTTGCTTGTTTTATTTGACTTCGAGGCAGCACAATGACCTGTCAGCGCAGGCTTTATCCCCCCTCCGAGTGTCGTCCATTTCAAAGTTGACTACAGTAATCCACGAGCCTCCGATTCAGCTTAAATCCCGAAGCTTCCTTTCATTCTCTCGTTCTTCTTTCCTCTCACTCCCCTCCTGCCCCGCTCCCTCCTCCCTCCTAAATGAAATTACGTACATCTGCCGGCTCAGAGTATCACAAATGTCCACGCACTCGCCGGTGTCAGTGCACAAATCCACGCGCCTACCTTTTGTCACCAGCAACACATGGCCCGATACCCTAGTGTGTTTGACAAAAACACAAACTGCTTTTATTTGTTTGTTCTAACTTGAGTGTCAGAATTAGTTGGAATCTTTTATAAACATCATAAAAAGGGGAAAAGTTCATTTAGGGAATTGTGTGTGTTGTTTTTTGCCAGTTATAAAGTCTTTTGTGGTTACGTCGTCTTGCCTTTTATATTTTTCCGGAAACAGCAAGAGTTAACAGGATGTCTAAAATTACCCTTCAGCATCACAGGTGTGAAGATTAAAGCTGATGTCGCTGTTGAAACTGAGTTTTCGTGGCACAAATCTCACAAACACAAAACCAAGGGATCTGACCAGAGAAAAAAACTTTCCCCTGCATAATACTTGAATCATGTTTATTTTTCATTTAGACTAAATTATGTCTACAGTTGTTCAGCACATGAGGCTTACAAGTAGACAAATCACTATAAAATAAATATCATGGATTTAGTTTCCTTGTGCCACTTTCTGATAATCCTGTTACATCTTTTGGATCGTGTACTTTAAGGGTTTTTTTTTCTAACACTTGAGGCTCTCGATTCGACGGGCTTCTTCTGTATCAGCTGTTCGCATCCCATTGTAGCCTGTAAGCAAGTTAGCGCATGGAGCTTTAGCCCCAGGCGTGGGCGAAGCTTACATTAGCCATGCATCTGATTCTGCTAGCTCACTGTATGCTGTGCAGGTATTACACCGAGCGGTAGAGAGGTCTGTTATTTATTTATATTTGAAGGCCTGCTGAGTGATTGGTGGGATATGTTTTGCCCTACAGTGAGAGGCTTCACTCTGTAGAGGCGCTTGACGGTAATCGCTGCGTTAATCCCGCCCCTGTCGAAGCCATATTGACGTTGTGAAGACGTGGTGTGAAGAGTGACTGTTTACACCAGGAACATAGGCGAGGGGGTTTTATTCACACACAGGAAACTCACATGGACTTGCTGACTCGACGGTGGCAAAAAAAAAAAAAGGCGTCCTCGACTTTTTACACGTTGGCAGATTTCACAGCGTTGAAACATGTTGTTGACTTGTTTGTTTTTGCGGTTCTTAGGAAACAACAAGGAGGAGGAGGAGGCCATGATGCAGGAGTGGTTCATGCTGGTCAACAAGAAGAACGCCCTCATCAGGAGGCAGAACCAGCTCTCTCTGCTGTATGTACACTTTTAACTTTCTACTAACCTATTATCCTCATTTGTGAAAATATCTCAAATATGCATCAAAACACTAGAACATCACTTCAATCTGAGAGCTGGATGAAACTCGTTGAAGCTACACGAGGCCGGGGTGAACATCTCACTCCGTTCACCCCTCCTCTTCCACTCATTGATTTACATGTAGAAGGAATATGAAATCAATAGAAATGTGGCAATCGCTACTCTATCTCTAATCTTTTTGTACGTGGTCAGCTGCGACAGGTGGACACACACACACACACACACCCTGCCTTTTTCTTTATTTGCAGGATTTCAAAGAGTGCAAGTGGCGGGGAGATTGAAGTATTCATAATCACATTATATCGTGGGAAAGGGGAGGCTTTTAAAGTGGCCAATTGACAGAAGGGCTGATTATTAGCCCTTTCTGTTCTCTCTTTATGGGGGCGAGGAGAAAAGGCGCCTGTGAAGGACAAATTCTATTAGAGACTGAATTAGCTCATTTTTTTAATATGGCTGAAAGAGGAAAGAATTCAATTTGTGCTGCGCGCACGCACACACACACACACCACATTTATATATAAATATATAAGACCACACAGACACACGTCCTTTATTCTAATTTCATGCATTTTCCCCTCCTTGCCTTTTATTTCTTGTTTTGCCTCTTCCACACACGCTCACCCAGGGCTGTGTGAGCGCACTATGAGTATCAGTTATGTGCAAGTAGATTAATGTGAAGCGGGAGAAGGTTCAGGCAAGTGGCTGAATCGATGTTTATTGCAGGTTTCTTTAAGTACTTAATGATTTAGTCATTAACATATTGATGAACTTTGTGTGTGTGTTTTGCCTCCAACTTGCCACAGGGAGAAGGAGCACGATCTGGAGAGACGATTCGAGCTGCTGAACAGAGAGCTGAGAGCTATGCTGGCCATCGAGGGTGAGACTCACACTGAAATACCTCCTGTTCTGCTTTAAGAACCCAACAGTTGCACCAGATTTTACCGACTTTAGAATAAATCAGAAAAAGACGAGCGGTATGAGATGAAGACATAACCTTTTCTGGTGCCTCATCTTCATTTGTTCTGATTCCTGCTCTCACATTTTGTCCAGCTGTTGATCTGCCTTTATTTAAGGCCTGAAGCAGGACTATTTGAATTCTGCATGTGCTTCTTGATGAGGATTAAGATGCGAGGGATTTCGGCCTCTGATACTCAGATCAATGCTATCTGTTTCCCAGCCAGACCCAACTAGCCGAGGCCTGATTTTAAAATGCAGCCACAGCTGCATTGAGAGGGTCTGTGTGATGAAAAACATCAGTTTTATTATTAAAAGCCTGTTTAACCACAGTGCAGCCAGAAAAGCTTCCATTGTGTCGTATCAAAGTTGTCAGAGGGAAGTTTAATCCCCTTCGACTGCATCTTCTGTGGGGAAAATGAACCTTTTGCCAATCAATGCTAATTGATTTTACCATTCGACATTGACCACAGACAAACCCTCGCTCTCCTTCCAGCCTTCAGACAGCCATTGTAATTTCACCGGGCACCTGATAAGCTACCTGCTCCATCATAAATCAATTGTAATTAGCAAGAAAGGAGGTGAGCTGGGCAGCAGAGAAGGGGGGTGATGAGGCAGGTGGGTCGGCACGTGTATCTAAACAGGAGCTACGGCTGCATCCATCCACTCCTTTGTGTTTGAACTTTTTCTTATTTATATTCTTATTTTAAATGCAGGACTGTTTTATGTTTCACAGTTTGAGGTCAATTTGTTTTTCTTTTGTCTTTTTTTATGTGCTTTTTTGTTGCAACGCTCTCAGCGTGACCGTTTCTTTATGTGTTGAGTTTGTATGATTTGTCTGCTTGTGTGTGTGTGTGTGTGTGTGTGTGTGTGTGTGTGTGTGTGTGAGAGAGAGAGAGAGAGAGAGAGAGCAGAGATAGTGTGCGAGTAGAGAGTAAGAGGTGGTGTGTGTCGTGTCACTGCTGTCCTCTCTGCCTTCATGTGGACTTGTTGGATTTGCAGCTGACTAACTTATCAGCCGGCCTTATTTTCCTCCCTAAGGGAGGCACTTAACATTCACAGGCTCTTCCTTTCTGCAGCAGCCACAGATAGTCCTGAGCTGCTGGCAGGAAAGCTGCCGATCTGCGTGTTTACATCTCACAGGTGTGTTCATGTGTCTGCCTGTCGTTTTCCACCTGTGTGTACGTGTGAGCGTGCAGGTGTGCAGCCTTTATTTGGTGCTTGGGCAGGTCTATTGAGCAATGGTTGGGAGGGCGAATAATTGCTGATTTGGTTGGTCAGTCAGTGACACAGACACACAGAGATGGTAGAAGGTGAGAGAAAAACACATCTGTGATACACCTGCCCCGACACACACAAACACACCCTGCAGAGAAAAATATACACCTGCACTCGGTCAAACTCCTCTCCATCTGTCCCGTCCTCTGACTGAGGTTAGAATGAACCGTTCAGGTCACTGTAAAGTGCAGCTAATCAGTCTGTGTTTGAGAGAAAAAAGATCATTTTACGTAGGTTTTATTTAGAATATAGTCATTTTCATGTTGGTCAATTAGCTGTAGAGGCCATCTTGAAATAAAAATATGTCTGCATCCTTCAAAGGTTGATTATGCTACAGCGATGTGCCAACAGCTGTCCAAATTCAAAGACTGCTCTGATTGCAGCAAAATGTGTCGTCCTTTTACCCCAATTTGAAGGACGGGTCCTGTGGATCCTTCTCAGCCCACTTTATCCCAGGATGGATTCAGAGATGACCAAGAGATTTTTTTTTTGCCTTTAATGGCAGACAAAGTAAGAGACAGCTTTAAATTAATTTCTGACAGTAGAAAAGTTTAAAGTGATTGTGCTGTTGGACTTTTTGTCATTAGCATAGATATGATTTTTAATGTAAATCTTATCAGAAATCATTGTAAATGAGCTGGTACAGCAGGTCCTTCAGATTGTCATGAATTGCCTCTAAGCTAATTTTGTCAGTTTATATTAACAATCAGTGGTGGGCAGCACTAATCTAAAAATTTGTTCCACTAGCCCTAAAACACTAACTCAAACATTTAGGTCCCCTAATTCTAAAGCACTAAAATAACCCATGAACATTCTTCAACAGATAACATGAGTCACATATTGTCATGTTGCTCTCTTAATACTTGTCATTGACATTCCACAGCTGTATTTGAGTTCATTTATCGTCAATATGTCACCTAGTGAATAAGTCAGTGTTTTTCAACCCTGGTCCTCAAGGCACTCTGCCCTGCATGTTTTAGATGTTTTGCTGCTTCAACACAGCTGGTTTCAATTGGTAACTGATTGCAGTTCAACAAAAGCCTGTTAATCATCTGAATCAGGTGTGTCAAAGCAGGGAAACCTCTAAAACATGCAGGGCAGTGTGCCTTAATGACCAGGGTTGAAAAACACAGGAATAAGTGACTCACATATGAACAAAATGTGTGACAGCTTTCACTGTCAGCTGTTAACATTAACATTAATCAATAACATTTATAGACCTCAGTGATTCTACCTTTAGCCTATAAATTTAGCAAGTGCTAATCCACTAATAAATTTTAAAATTAGCAAAAGCCCTAAAGCACTAATCAGGAAATTAGTTCCCCTATTAGTGTTTTAGGGGAACTGCGACCACCACTGTTAATAATATTAATATTTGGTAATTTTGTTCCAATTTCAATTTTTTTTTCTTTTTTGCATCATCACAATTGCTAAGAAACAGGACATATGCCAGGGTAAGGGTGGAAATAGATCAATTTAGACACTTTCCTCTGGTCTTTGCGGTTGACAGAGAACCCGGCCCATGTAGACCGGGTGGGCCAAGTCCTTTGTTGTGGACCTACATCCAGTGATCACTTTTTAAAAGTTCCATCAAAGTGCGACCCCCTCTAACCTGAGCTGATGTAGCTGCAGGTGTAGATTAAACCACCTGAGGGTGGGCGGAGACTGTCAGGCTGGTGCTGATGTCCTTTATGAGCATGCTCAGTGATAACCGCCTGCTTGTAGCGTCTTGGTGTGATGCCAGGCTGGAAAATGCCATCTGTATGCCACACTCTCATCTCCCTACCACTAAATTGATCCACTATGCCCTCTTTATCTGCTTACCGATTCACACCTATGTTTGGACACACACACACACACACACACACACACAACTAGATCTTGGCTCGCTTGGAGAACGTGTGTGTGTGTGTTTAAAGTGGACGCCCTCTCGCTGTCTAAAAGGGATTTATGCATAACCGGGTCTCTGAGTTTTTCCTGCTACGGTTTGATATGATAAGCCTTTTTTTATATGTTTAAAATCAATATGTAATCCTATGCAGGAGCTTATCCCTCTCCACACACACACACACACTCGTCATTTGTAAATCTATTTGGGCTTTGTAACACATCGGGGCGGTGCGCTTCAGACCCT
>JARVGW010000001.1:40864622-40877515 GCA_031762495.1 Anablepsoides rubrolineatus | reverse complement strand
CACACACACACACACACTCGTCATTTGTAAATCTATTTGGGCTTTGTAACACATCGGGGCGGTGCGCTTCAGACCCTGATTGATTAGGTGCACTATGAAATCCCATCACATGGGCAACTTTTGATGATGTCGCCGACTCTTTCAGGGTTGCAGGTTGTCTTCAGGGGAATTCAGGTAATGAGTGTCCCAGAGAGAGAGGCTGTTTCTGCCCATTATCAGCCACAAAAACATAAAATAATTAGTTTAAACTCATTTCAGCACGTCCTCCTCTACCGTTATGCATTTGTTTAAAAAGCTCTCAGCACTTCCTTGTGTGAGTCTGACATCATATTTCACGCTTTTATTGCTACATATGGCAGAACAGATGCTGAAAATAAGGATTAAGATTTTTGCCTCAGTTACCTAATTGTTGTGGAACGGCTGAACCCAGTTTCATTCTCACAAAAACTTTAAAGAACGTAAATTCTTATTTATCCTGAACATTAAAGAAATCTCTGAAGCAGACCTAAAGAGTAAATATTATTGTATGTATATTTTTATTTAAGTGTCATAAAATGACATTTAAAAAGCTATGATGTAATTTGTAAACAAGACTAACTAACATTTTGGATAAATCAAAGAAAATTGTTTTTCTGCAGAGATTTAAGATTGTTCTGTAGAAATTTTAGTTTCAGTTGTTTTTAAATATGTGATGGACTTGCGACCTGTCCAGGGTGTACCCCGCCCCTCGCATGATGACTGCTGGATATGGGCACCAGTGACCCACGTGACCCTTAAAGGAATAAACGTGTACAGAAAATGGATGGATGGATGGATGTTTTTAAATAATTTTGATGAAGTTTAACTGTTCACCTTTACTTTCTATTGTACCAGAGAAACATGTTGAGACTAAAATGACTTCAGGCTTTTTTAACTCCTAAATTTTTAGCTTTAGGACATTTAACTCAAAGATTTTTAGGACAAATGGTTTGTTTTGGACATGACAGAGACCCTCCGCCTTTTATTTATCAACTGTTTTCTCGGCCCGTCAACTTCCTTTTCCTCTGGTGACAATTTTTTGTCTCACGAGTCCTCTTGGACTTGAGCCAACACCAGCTCTCAGAGGCCTTTTTTGTAAAGGAATAAAAAGTAGAACGCAGAAGGAGGAAAGAAAAGGACCACAAAAAAAATGACGGGATGCGTGTTGAAGCGTTAACGTCGGTGAAGAATGTCGCCTGTCGGCTTCAGGAGCCTCGGTTTGAACCCTGTAACGTGGCGGCGTCATATTTTAGTGTGAAACGGAGGAGGAGGAGGAGGAGACAGGCAGCTGCATGTTGGACGCTCTCTCCTGGCTTCGAGGGGACGCAGCTTTGGACCGGTTTGCGCTCTTGAATAAATTTCGCCCCGGAGGAGGGAGGGAAGGAGGGAGGGAGGGGTGCGTGTGGATTTTGAACCATCGCATTCTTGTGTACCTTGTGCAGACTCACATGGTTACCATGCGCAGTGAGTCAGTTTATCTGAATTACCATGTGAGTCATACAACCCTCACTCTCTCTCACTCTCTCTCTCTGATGGAGGGGGCGGGGCTAGTGTAGTTTGTTGGGTGGGGAGGGGAGGTGCAGGGGGGGGTGAGTGGCTGCAGGGTGTTTTGTTTGTTCCTCCGTCTCTGGTTACCCAGCCTGCCCCGCTCTGGTGTTGCCTGGTCACGTCTCTCATCGACTCTCCTTATTGTTTACCTTCCTAATGAGGGGGGCGGAGCTCTGCGACAGGTGATTGACAGTCCCCCCTCCCCTCCAAGAATCAACCAGGACTTTAGCTTTTTGGCTGAGAGGTGCTCTGAAGGAGGACGATTTTTTTTAAATACCTCTGAGGTTTTTTGTTTTGTTTTGTTTTGTTTCTTGTGGGACGGCTTATCGAGGAGGAAGGTTGTGGGAGCGTTTTGACGGATACGACTGCACAAATTCCTGTCAAACTATTATCTAAAATTATCTGAACCTGATGACTCATCCGCTTTTCTTGCTTTTCACATTATCCCATATTACCACTTGTGGGTGGAAAAAGGAAAAAAAAAAAGGATGAAACTCTGCTCAGAAGCAAGTTTGGGCATATTTAACAGGTTTGAAGTGTTTGTCGACTCGTGCACAAATCCACACCACAGTAAATTTGCTTCTCGGAGAGTTTGGAGAAAAAAGAAAGAAAGAAAAAAAAAAGAACAAAGGAGGAAGAAGTGGAGCGAAGTCAAATATCGGGACTGTGTTTGTTTCGCTTCGTAGTTGACTTCAAAGTGACGAGCAGAGCCAATGAAGAGAGCGCAGACCTTTCAGGACCAACACACTGGGCCCAGCGTGACACGCTAACACACACAGCCTGACTGCCACAATTTGACTCAATGAGGGGGGGGGATATTTATTTTTAATAAAGCCACACTTATTTTGGGACTGACATTTTACAACATTGCTTTTATTCTCAAATCAATAGACGGTTAAATATTGATAGAGGGGTGAAGTTGCCTACGCGGCGCAGAAGTTGCACACGGCTCAGCTGTGTTTGAATTCTCTCTGGGATGAAACGAAAGAGGGGACTGTGTGTGTGTGTGTGTGTTGGGGGGGACACTTTCTCACACTGAGCTGGGGAGAAGCTGGAGATTTCCTGCCTTCTTTAAGCTGCTGTGAGTCGGTGGAATAAATCTGCACATTGAAGTGTTTGTGCTCATCGTGTGAACGTTCCCAGCAGAGAGCCGGCCTCCTTCTGACATCAAACTGGATCTGAGTTCAGGTTTCTGCAAAAGTTTAAGTTAGTTTTTTTTCCCTGAATAAACATCTAGATTTGTTGGTAAATTTGTGTCAAAATGTGACTTGAATGTTCTTGGTTGGAGTTTTGGGGGCAGAGGGAGGGAGCTGAGGGCGCCAGGCGGATATTTGAGCCCCAGGGGGAGTGAGTGCTCTCCTGTGGGCAGCCCACCCTCCTCCTCCTCCTCTGCCTCCAGGGGGAGGCCGAGGGGATTTGGATCAGGGTCCCACCTGGACCCTGTGGGGCCCTGTGGGGCCCCTTCCTGCAAAGACCCTGGAGAACTGTGACGTCAGGGGCTCACCTGCTTGTTTGTTTGTTTATTTAGCAGAAGAGGAGAGGAAACAGACATTCAGGTGTTCAAATGTTTTCAGGAACTATTTATCTCAAACTTTTCATATTCCACCTTTTTTTTGGTTTAACTTCAAAAACTGAAAGAATGTCGAGGTCTGCGTTTGATTCTTCCTGACAGGAGCAGAGTCCTGTGGGAATGTGATCCTTCATATCTCTGTTTGCATCATGAAGCTGCACATTAACATGACAATATGCTTCAAGTGTGTTTGCTCAGAACACTGCATTATCACTGCGCGCGCACACACACACAGAACCTAAAGGAGTGTGTTTACACGTCACATTCACACTCCGCTCCACACGAGGGTCTCCATCTTGTTTGTCCAGGACAACAGGAACTTTTATCAAACTGTCTCTGTCCACAGCTCCTAAAATCCTCCAAACACAAAAAGAGAATATTTTCTGCAGCAGTTTTCAGTCAAAGTTCAGTTTTTCCTTCAGATGCCGTGTTTCATGTTTTCTTTTAAACATTTAAAGCTCTTCTGTCCTCTCGTGTTGCAGACTGGCAGAAAACCGAAGCCCAGAAGAGACGTGAGCAGCTGCTGCTAGACGAGCTGGTGGTCCTGGTCAACAAACGGGACGCTCTGGTCAGGGACCTGGACGCGCAGGAGAAAGAGTAAGTTACCCACACAGTAGTGGAGCACAGAAATGTGAAACCGTCATCCGCTGCTCCCGTTTTCCTGACGATCCTGCAGCGAGATGCTCTGGGGGGCCACATCACTTCCAGTGTCCACCTGGGCGCCGGGCACGAAACCCCACCTCAGGTGGCAATTTTTTTCCCTGTGTGTGACCTTTGACCTTTGTGCCGCTCCGCAGGGCCGAGGAGGAGGACGAGCACCTGGAGAGGACACTGGAGCAGAACAAAGGCAAGATGGCCAAGAAAGAGGAGAAGTGTGTCGTTCAGTGATGGTCAGAGAACAACCAACAGATGTAGCCGATGAAAGAAATGTATCATCACACTTTTCTTCTTGTTTTATAGCAGCTTTTAGACCTTTTTTATCCTGACATGGTTTCTGGTCAAATTAACCGCAAACACACCAACTTTGTACCGACTTACAAACACAACTACATGTTTAAACTCTTATTTTAAAGCTGTCTTATTGAAAACGGTACCTGTGTGGAATATCAATGTACTTTAGGAGACAAGCGCAGTGAAACCCTTCAGACCGTCATGGCCTCCTGTCCTGTCTGAGGTTCACCACAACTGGGTTTAACTTCTCTACGACGAAGTTTTGTTTCCTAAAAAAAATAAATAAGTCTTTATGAGATTCTTCATTACTTGACTGCGTGTCTTTTAATTCTATCACTTTTTACTGTTCATAAATCTTTCCTATTGTTTTCTATGTCCTGGCTTGAAAGCAGTTTTACCAAAAGAATAAATAAATAACACACTGTTGTATATTTTCATCACTTTTCTCACTAACTGCTTTGAAATTCCTTCTTTCTATCAGTCAGAAACGAATATGTACATTATTTATTGCTGCTTGTATATCCCGTCACATTTGGTGAGCAACAACTTTTGGTTTGTATTTATTGTATTCAGAAGAGATCTCTGCCTCCACGTGCTTCTGTTTAGAGCTCCACATCTGGTGCAGATGTGCCGTTACGTGTGTGACCATTTATCTGATTATTTATTCCAGTGTCATAACTCAAAGCTTCAGTAATAAAGTTCCTGATGTCTGCTTCACATGTCAGTGTGGCGTTTTTATTTTTGAACCCTCAGCGTGGTTTGTTTATTAAACTATTCTGACTTTTTAATGTTAATTTATTTTATTTTATTTACTTTTTTGTTAAAACATGATAATTAGGGTTTTCTTTTTTGTTTTGTTTTTTCCAAGTTTATCTTGATTATCCAAATCATAATAATGGTACTTTTGCTTATTAACAAGCTGTTTTGATTTATTTATAAATTTAGGAAAGTTTCAAAAATACTTTGCCTTTATGAGTTTTGTAATTCCTTTTTTTTATGCATTTTTTCCTCGCTTTTAATAAAAAAAATTTAATCCTTTATGGTTTTTTTTTTTATTATTTTAATATGTTTGATCTGGGCCTGGATGAACAAAAATAGAAAACTTATTGTTTAAAATACACTAAACTGTTCCTCACTCCTCTGGCCGGTTTTAACCCCCTACTCTCTGAGCTGGATGGAGGATGGTGTCCCGAGATGAGGCAGAACCCCGGGACTGAAGCGGGTTAACCCCCACCCCTACCCCCCTCCTGCCGCCGCCGCCCCGATTAAAGCAGTAAAAAATCGGTTGTGACAGCAGACGTCCTCCCCGGCCTTCCTGTGATTCTCTGATGAATTGGCCCGGTTCGTTTGGCGCGGACTGGACGCGCACATTACGCACCGTTTACGCCCCCCGAGGCGCTCTGTCTCACTTTGAATTAAAACATTAAAGGACGTTTAACTCTTAAAAAATATACCTTGTCATTTCCAGCTGGGTGCAAACGGGTCGTTTAGGTTTAGGTTTTTTTTTTTTTTTTTTTTTTTTTTTTCAAAGTTGGTTTGTCCTTTTTACGCAAAATAAAAAAAATCTCCAGTTTTCTGTCTGGATTCGGTTTGTTTAAATATTCCAAGTGATGAAACGTATTTTAGAATCCCGTCTTACCTCTGTAGCATCATTTCTTTAGTGCTTGGATGCAGGGGAGGGAAACATCTGGATCTGTTTCCTCCGTGAAGAAAAGCGACGCGCTGCGTTATAAAAAAAAAATACATCGGCTTTTCGGTTTGGTTCGGATCGGATCGGATGGTCCAGCTGAGCGGATCCTCTCCTGCCTCCTGGCCTCACCTCACAGGTGCTGCCCGGCCTCGGCCGCCGCTCCGAGCAGCTCTGAGGTTTTCCTGCATCCTGCTTTTAATAAACATCCCCGCAGATCTCCCAATCCTGCCGGCTGAAGGGACTGAAGTTTTCCCCCTCCTCTCCTCTCCTCCTTTAATCCCAGGCTTTACCAGCTCAGCATTAAGAAAATTCAACTGCAATTTGGGATTAGACAAAATGCTCTTATTACAAAAAGCTTTGGTGCAACTTGATAACTTGATACTTGTTCAGGGGGGTTTATCTCTGAGAAGGGGGGTAAAAACAAGAAATGGCAGAATAACCCGGTTCTTTTGTGCACTCTGGGCCATATTTGTTGAATGGCCTTTTTGCATAATTTAACGGAGCCGAGTGTGTGTGTGTCTGTGTGTGTGTGTGTGTGTGTGTGTGTGTGTGTGTGTTAGTAAACCAAGAGGGGTGCTGGTATTTGGGTATATGCCGACCCTCTGCTCGGACTTTACATGTTTTCAGAATAAAATTAAATCTAAATAAGTAAAAAAAAAAAGTGTGTATAATTGTTTGACCTCCTTAGGTAATTTTACTTAATACAAAAACAAAACATCGAGTTGACTCGTTTTCCAGCTTCTCTCGCGTTTGAGTTTTGGGTAAAAAAAAAAAAATTTGTGCGTAAAATGTGTCAAGAAGGTGCGTTCAGGTGCCTCCAAACAGCAGGCAGCATCTCTGCAGGCCTCCACGCACAACCTGAAACATTTTTCTATTTCCCCCCACATTTCCTTCAAAATCCCCTCTCCGTATTAACTTTTACATCCGCTTTGCCTCCTCTACCACCTCCTCCTGCACGCGCGTAAAAATGTCACTTTTATTCGTTCTAATCGTCAGCTGGCTTCATTCACAGAAGTAATTTTTTTATTTTAAAACCCAAAAAAAGAAATATATATATTTTTTTATTTTCTCTTTTTTAAGCTGTAGCTCGACGACTCCCCCCATCCCAAAGGTCAAATTATCAGGATAAAAAACACATTAAAACCATAAACATGCTTCAGCTTCTAAAGCTGATTTTTCTTTTTTCTGCAGTAAGTTAGAGGTCTTTCCCTATTAAACTTTACCATCCTCAAATGTAATTCTAAATGGGGATTAAACCTCATTCATATTCATGAGATTTGCGTGTGTGTGTGTGTGTGTGTGTGTGTGTGTGTGTGTGTGTGTGTGTGTGTGTGTGTGTGCGTGTGTACTGTGTGAGAAAAAAAGGGAGAGAAAGAAGAGGGGAGGGGTATCACAATAAAAATCAAAATGGATAAATTCAACTTCTGTTCGCTTGTTTTTCTCCTCTCGCTTTAGCTTTTATTTCAAAATAAAAAAGAGGAAAATGAACTAAAAAGCGGCAGAGGTGCCAAAGGGTTGAAGAGGCTGAGAAACTAAAGCAGATTTGGTGCCTCTGAGAAGCAGCTTTTCTCCTTCCCGTTAGAACATTTTATAGAGACGGAAAGAAATCAGGCGTTTTCAGGCGAAGTTAAAAAAAAAGAAGAGGAAAACTGAAAGAAGCAGGGTTAGATTTATTAAAAGCTAGAGTTTCCAGTAAAGATGTTCCCCGCGCGTCTTCTTTGCAAGTAACTATTTTTCTTTTTTTAAGTCCTTTAAATTCAGCTGAATCCACTTTGACGCACAGCAGCAGCGCAGGCCCGCTCTCCGCTGCGGGCCTCTGAATCCATCTTTTTGTCAAACCGAGCTCCTCTGCTGCACGGATCCAGAGGAAGGGGAGGGGAGGCGTGTGTGTGTGTCTGTGGTGGGGACCTCGTCAGTTGGCGGGTGGGGGCTCCTCCCGCCGCCTCTGCGCGCCCATAGGCCGCCCGTGCCGTCCGTCAGCCCTTCGCCGCGCCGCCATTGGGCGCGCGGGGCGGATCCGCAGGTGATCCTCCGCTCATAGAGGCGCGGGGCGGAGAGAAGGTGATCAATCTCCATCCGTCTCCATTAGAAATCCTCTCCAACAGCCTGACAGACAGCGACAAGCTGCCCTTCTGAAAGCAAATAAGTTTGGATGAGTTCGGTTGTAAAAACGGCCCGAACCGCAGCGAGGACGCTGCCGACCCGCCCGCGCGTCGCTCCGTGACGCCGCAAGGCTTTGCGCGCTTCTCACTCTCTTTTTTGGGGCTTATTTTGGAGCAACTCTGCGTGTGTTTGGGTGCAGCTCATTTCCTCCTGGATAATTTTACTCGCTTCTCGTGGCTCGGAGGACTCGAGGTGGAATAAGAAAGGAGTAAAACAAGGTAAAAAAAAAAAAAAGAATAAATAAAACTTTTATTTTACGCAAACTTTATTTATTTACGCGCTGTTTACGCACGAGCTAAAGCGCAAAAAATGAGATAAAAATGAATTTTAAAATGTTTTTCTTAACATTTATGTTCCTGATTTTTAGTTTGCATTATTAAGAATGAATTTGCTCCGTGGAGAGCCTCACACTAAACTTCCTCCAGAGAAGGTTATTTTAATATTTCTGTAAGGAGTTATTTGGCGCAATCGGTCCTTTAAAGCGTCCGCAGCACTCTGCGGATAATTGGAGAGGCGTGTTTTTTTTGGTTTCTTAATTTAGTTTGCAGATAAGAGCCCTTGTGAAAGGCTCTCTCCTCTCCCCGGAGGTCTAATCTAAATTCTAATTGGGTTCATTTGCACCCAGATCTGCCCCTCTCCACCCGGGCCTGGCGGAGCTGGAATACACGTTTTTGGTGTTTTTTTCTTTTCTTCTTAAAGAAGCTCATTGTTCAAATAATCACTAATTTAATTCACACTTTCAGGGTGTTTGGGTTCAGATCTTTCAGCAGAGAGGAGTGAAAATCGAACTTCACCTGCAGCTGATTTATTGAGGTTTCTCTTCCTGTAATTACAAAGGAGTCTTTAAACTTTCTTGTTTATTTTTAGAATTCAGAAATTTAAAAAATGTAAAATTCTTGATCAGATCTTATAATAATGCACAAAAATATAATCAATGCTTTTGCTTTTACTGTAAATCTGAGATTTATTCTTTTTTTTCCTAATTAAAATATAAAAAAATAAATAAAATTTTCAAAGGATAAAACTGCAACCTGGATCTGGTCTCGGCCGCGGACTGAAGGGATTTCATGGATCCTGGTTCTGGTCCAAATGATCACAAAGTGCGACCCGCAACAAACAGAACCCAACCCAGAGAGACTTCAGCTGGGATTTATTTATTTATAATATCAAACCATAACCCTTCTTTTTATTTATTTATGGATGTGTGTGTGTTAGTGTGTGTTGAAGCACATCGACACACACTAACACACACACAGCTTTATCTTTTGCTCTAATTGCATTAAAGCGTCACCACAGTGGAAAATTTTAATACATTTAAATAAATGCAAGTTAGATTTTAGTGCCATCTTTTAATATATATTATCTTACTTATTAAACCTAAATCGTTTATTTTGTTTTTGTTAAAGGGAAAAAATCAGGTCCAAATGCGTCACGCGTGTAGAGAATTAAAAGGTTTAATTTTAACGTTCATAAAGGAAAACCAAAATATATATATATTTTTTTTAATTATTTGAGTATAGATTTAAAGCTGGAGTAAATTCTACTAAAGTAGTTTAAAAAAAAAACTTTTAATTTATATATAAATCTTCACTATCCTTAATTGTAGTTAGGTTTTAGAACAAGTTTAATGTTAAAAAATCTCATAAATGGTTTATTGCGCTTCTAATTATATAAAGGAGTTTTCTCCCCTCAGTTGGATGTTTTATTCCGCTGAGACTAAATGATATTAATGATTTATTTTATTTGAAATGTGCGCGTGTTTAGGAGCGCGTTCTGCCCTCCACATTCAATAAATCAGTCACTATAAATAAATAAGTTTATTCAGACTTATTCAGACATGTTTAATAACTCAGACATATTTCAGGATAGATTTTCTGTAAGGTGAACATTTGTTTATCAGTGTTGTGCTTTCCTCCTTGTGTGTGTGCACGCGCGCAGAGACTCTGTTCGGTCCTCTGTCCCGTCAAGCTGCAGCACCGGGGGAAGCTGAACCACTGGCCTGAGCTGGGGGGAGCAGTGACCGCCTGTAGCATGATGTCCTACCTCAAACAGCCCCCTTACGGGGTCAACGGCCTGGGGCTGAGCGGGGCGGCCATGGACCTGCTGCACCCCTCGGTGGGCTACCCAGGTACGACCCGGCACCACATCAAGTCCTGACCCCGATAAATGCGGAGGTCTTTAGCAGACCACCACGTTTGGCTCGTGTTAAATGTTAATTATGTAATGTTTAGCTTTGATGTTTCGGCGGTAGATTTCTACCTACATTTCACCGTGTTTTGACCGAGTTTTGTTCCCCGTCCCCCCGCAGCGACTCCCAGAAAACAGCGGAGGGAGAGGACCACCTTCACCCGCTCGCAGCTCGACGTCCTGGAGGCTCTGTTCGCCAAAACCCGATACCCGGACATCTTCATGAGGGAGGAGGTGGCGCTGAAAATCAACCTGCCCGAGTCGCGAGTTCAGGTAGAACCGCGCTTATTTAATGACCGATAAAAAGCTGGGATTTTCCAGTTTCTATTTAACTGACGTCATTATGCCAATTCATAATTTATTTAAAAAAAATACACAATGGGGAAAATTATCTGCTCAGACATATTTCTCCTTTTTATTGTTCGTAATTGTAATTTATTTAGCGGCTCCACTTATTTACTGACATTAAACTGAAGAGCAGAAATTCATCTTTGAAAAGTTTAGATATTTCGACCCATTAATGACGTAAACATTAACAGGAGGCTAAAAAGCCCGAATGTTTCATATGCTATCTTTGTGGGGTTTTATTATTATTATTATTATTATTATTATTATTATTATTATTATATTATAATTTTGTGTGCACCATCTATAGCTTGTAAAATAACTAGTGTGTGGACCTCTGTACTGATGCTGTGACACTTAAATTTCCCCTTGCGGGACAATAAAGGCTATTTCTATTCTATTCTTCTATTATTATATGCATGCAATGTTGCAAAAACTATTTACCAAATGTTGCTAAAAACTAATTTGATTTGATAACTTCTGAAAAAAATGAAGAAAATAAAGGGCATTTTGGGACATTATTTAGTTTAATTGATGGGTTTAAGCATAGTTAAATGAGAAATAATGAGACTTTTAAAGTAATGTATTATGACTAATTTATATCAATTTATTAATGACTCGTTAAACATAAGTAATCACTTTAACCATTGAGTTTAAATGTTTTATTTTTAATCAACCCTTCTGGTTTAGCCCCCCCACCCCATATATTTTAAAAGCTGACAGAAAAAAAACAGTTTGCATGTAAAGTTATAGGCATTACCAATAGTTTCTATAATATTTGAAACACATCTACTGTCTATTATATCTAAATGTATCTGTAAGGAAGAAATCAGGACTTTCTCAGGAAATGCAGCACATTACACTTGCTGTTGAACCTTGAAAACCATAAAAGGGAAAACCAAGGCCTTTACCTCTCAGTTTGAGTTTTGTTTCTCCAGGATGTGAGTGTGAAACACACGATCCTAACCTCTCAGTGCTCTTGAGTTACCCCACTGTGCAGCGAAACTCAATAGCCTGTTATCTTAGAGCCGTCTACCAGGTATGAAATTAGACCCCTGGCTGATCCAAGCCAAGGGGCCGGGGTGGAAATGAACCTTGATGGATAATAACCCTCAATTTTCCTCCATAATGTACTCCCAGCATGGCCTAGGAGTTTTTTTTTCTCTGTTTTTCCTTGAGGAAACGCTGAGGTTGAGTGCTGACTCAGGTGTTTTTGTTTGGTTCCAGGTGTGGTTCAAGAACAGGAGGGCCAAGTGTCGCCAGCAGCAGCAGAGCGGCAGCAGCGCCAAGGCCAGGCCGCCCAAGAAGAAGTCCTCTCCGGCTCGGGAGAGCACGGGCTCTGAGAGCAGCGGCCAGTTCACGCCTCCTGCCGTCTCCAGCACGGGCTCGTCCTCCTCCTCATCCTCGTCCACCAACCACGCAGGCCCTGCAGCCCTGAGCAGCACCTCTACCTCCATCAGCACCGTCTCCTCCATCTGGAGCCCCGCCATCTCCCCCGGAAACGCCCCCGCTCCGGCCGTGGCCCCGCTGCCCGAGCCGGGACCCCCATCCAACCCCTCCTGCATGCAACGCTCCATGTCGGGCTCAGCTGCCGCCGCCGCCGCTGCCGCCACCTCCTACCCCATGTCCTACAACCAGACGGCGGGCTACGGCCAAGGCTACCCGGCCCCCTCCGGCTCCTACTTCAGCGGTGTGGACTGCGGCTCCTACTTGGCGCCCATGCACTCCCACCACCACGCCCACCAGCTCAGCCCCATGGCGGCCTCGTCCATGTCGGGCCACCCGCACCACCACATCGGTCAGTCATCGGGGCACCACCACCATCACCACCACCACCAGGCGTACGCCGGCTCCGGCCTGGCCTTCAACTCGTCCGACTGCCTGGATTACAAAGAGCAGACTGCAGCCTCCTCGTGGAAGCTCAACTTCAACACCACAGACTGCTTGGACTACAAAGACCAGGCCTCCTGGAGGTTCCAAGTCTTGTGATCACCTTTTCTTTTTTTTTTTTTAAATCTCCTGCTCCCTTCTTTTCTTTTCCAGAGTAGTTTGTTGCTTGTTGTTAAAGAGTTTATGAACCATAGCAGCAGGAAGGCTCAGCAATCAAACTGCTTTTCCTCCAGCTTGTCCTAAACAATGAAAATAACAATAAAAAAAGTCTTTAAGTCCTGTGAAGCATCAGGAGCAGTTTTCTGACCATGAGGAGTGGGTTTATAAGACCATCCTTCTTGGAGGAGATAAACCAAACTTGGGTTTTTTTTGTTCCTTTTTTTTTTAAACCAAACTCCTTCAAACCACCAACTCTCTGGATGGGAGGAAACCCCCCCAACCCCCGTCTCTCTGGTGCACCGACAGGAACTGCCTGCAGGGGGGGGGGGGGGGGGGGGGGGGGGGGGGGGGGGGGGGGGGGGGGGGGCGGGG
>JARVGW010000001.1:40853902-40864612 GCA_031762495.1 Anablepsoides rubrolineatus | reverse complement strand
GGTGCACCGACAGTAACTGCCTGCAGCCCCCCCCCCCCCCGCCCCACTTTTACCTCCAACCCAATCAAACCCTGTACAGTTTTTATTTCTCAAATTGGTTATTTTAGGACGACAGAGATTTTTTTAGTCAGCTGCGACGAGGAGCTGAAAAGTGTAAATATGTATTTGGGTCAGTTACAGTGACCATGATTAGATCTGGGTTGTTTTTTTTTCTTTTTCTTTTTTGAATTTGAAATTGCTTATTACGACTTTTTGGGAGGAAAAGAAATGTATGTAAATCTTTTCAAATATTCCAAAGAGAACAAATTGGCCATAACGTTTAACTTTTACATACATTGTTTTATTCAGGAAAAAATAAAAATAAAAAAAAATCTGAGATGTCTTTTGAGGAGAGGAGAAAACAAACAAACAAAAAAAAGCATTAAATAGAAGCAGAACTGTTCTGGGCCAGGGTCCAGGACTCAGATAATCTCCTAGCCTCTAACTGGACCTCCTCTCTCGGGCATTGTTGTGACATTTGGACGTGTTTTTGAACCTCAGCACTTGGCTTGAATTTGGAGTCAAAAGCATTTTTAAATATTTTGGAAGGGTGTGTGTGTGGGGGGGAGAAATGTGGATTTGAAGCTCCAAAATGAGAGTGAGATGTTGAATGTATCTTAAAGGCAACCACACTTTACATACATGTTCATCTAATAAAGATCCGTTAAGTCAAATTATTATTTTTGATTTTTCCACTGACACCACGTAAAATTGCCAAATCAAGGCTGCTGTTTTCTCTCATTTGAACTTGTCACGCTGTTATTTAAAGGCTTGTTTATTATTATTATTTTTCTAATTATAGCCGGGCAAATGAGTCCGTAATTAAAAACAAGCCTCGTAGAAGTTATTTCCATTTTAGAGAGCAGCCGGTTTAATCCTCGCTGCCTGCTTTAAATTGAAATACTTACATCTTCCTCTTGCTTTAGGGAGGCTATAGTTTGTTTGCTTATTTGACCCAGGCGTTAAAAATGAGCCGCGCTGGAAGCCATTTCACCGAGGCGTACCTGAACGCAGCGCGGTAATGGAGCGATAATTACTCCTGTTTGGGTTTTTTTTCCTCTAAAATAAGCTGCAGGAATTTCAGGGCCTCTGATGCGGTAATTACTGAGGTGGGGTTAGGGTTAGGGGGTCAGGTGGAGGAGGGTTTGATGCGTTTATTCTCGCAGGCAGAAAAAAAATGATAGACAGAAAATTAAATAAATAAAAGCATCAGAAGCAGATTTTAAGGCCGCACTGAGCAAAAATGGGTTTATCAAATAAACTTCTCTATTTTACGTATACTATAAAGCACATTTTATTTTTAAACTAATGTTGAAATCCGTTTAGTCGATTATTATTTTGTCAATTTGTTTTGTAAAATGTCAAAAAAAATCCGTGTTTTTATAATCCATTCGAATCCTCTAAAATATTTAAATAAATAGGAGCTAAAACCGTAAAAAAAAACTGGTTTTAGGCAACATAAAGCTGAGAAATTACTTTTTTTTTGGATTTATTTAGCCTATTTTAAAACAAGCAGAACATTGTGAATTATTCATTTTAACCTGCGTTTAGAGGGGAAAAAAGCCGCATCTTTATTTGAGGATTAAATATTTAATAAACAATAATAAAAGGTAAAGATCAGACAGTGTCGGAGCATTTATCAATCAGTTTAGCTCATTTATTCCGAATTGTATGCGTTCCGATTTTTTTTTTAATCCGCCAAACGAGAAGGCTAAAAATCGCGTTTTATTTTCAATCTCTTAAAAAGTTTTTTTTTCTTTTTCTTTTTCTTTTAAACAGAAAGAATAATCCCTGATCAGCTTGTGGTGCCGGTCCAGTGTCTGTTTGATGAAAACGAGTCTCAGCAGCTGAATAAATATCGGACAACAGCGCATTTAAACAGGTTTGCACCAAAAGACGCGCAAACAGCGCAGCGAGTGTCCACCAACAGCGGAGGATTTGTCCCGATTTGCATCAAACAAACATTTGCGGCCTGTTTTTTCTTTCTTTCTTATTTTGCGCTATATTGGAGGAGTTTCAGAGGATCATGCCAAAAAAATCAGAACAAATAAAAAGACGGATTCGGTTTTAAGTCGGTCTCTCAGGTGCAGGAACTAAAACATGCGCTGGGAGGAAAGATAGAAATCCAATTTGGGGGGGGGGATGAATAAAAACGGCGCGGAAACGGGTTTAATCTGGGATTGAAGGAACAATAGAGGGATTAAAGTCTGGGGGGGACAGAAACTGTGGCCTTCAGGGGGAAAATCCTCCTGCAAATATATTTAGTTTTCCTCACTGCTGCTGAGAAGCTGTTTATTATTGAAATGTTATTTGTTTATGCAGGAGGCCCAGAATAATAAATTATATATTCAGATCGAATCAAGATGCAACAAATGTTTGATTTTAAAAAACAGATCAAGACATAAACCAATAACAATAAAAAATTATTTATGAAGGAATTGTTTGTCAAGGTTCACCCAAAAAGTCCCTAAAATTTTAATTTATCTTAATTTAAAGGTATATGTTTTAGGATTAATTAGAACCTTTTCTTGCTTTTTATGACAAAAACCATGAAGGAATTATTAAACCTTCCATTAACTAGAGAATTATACTCAAATGTATTTATGTCCAAGATGGATAACTTGCAGATAAAAAAAGTGAAAACCTGAAATTCATTGAAAAGAAGATTTAATCAGTGGAAATTAAATTATGTTCAATTCAGTTAACCTGGGATTTGGGTTTGAAATATGAATCCTTCTCAGAAACTAAACTCAAATAATAAATAACAGTTTGTGACTGTTATTGTGACAAAGTTTCAACACAGAATGAGTAAAAGTATAAATTCAGATCCATCAGAGAACCTCTGGTTCTGCAGGTTTCACCAGACAAGAACAGAAAAGACCTCAAAATGTCCCGAAACCCGTCTTCATCTGAGCTGTAACGGTGCCACAACCAGAGGAGCAAGAACAAAATGAAAACATCTTTAACTCCCAAAATGCTCCAGAGCCACTCTGCTGCTGCTGGAGTCCCGCATCGTCTTAAAACCAGCCTCTGCTGCAAAAAGTACAAATCTGGACGACAGTTTGTGGTTGTTCAAGATATAGACATGGTGGTTTTTAAAGCAACGTGATTCACGACAAGAAGCCAAAAAAGATACAAAAAAAAAATGCATACAATCAATTTACTTTTTAAAAATGGGGAGATAATTGGTTGTTTTGCAGTTGCATCCTCAGAAAGCCATAAAGTCAGTGTTTTACCCTGAACTGAGGAGAAATCGTGTACGGACTGAACCACCTGTTCACCGTTTGACCTCCTGACCTCTCGCCCACTCTGCTACGAGCGAATGTGGGTGGACCGGAAACCGCTGAAATTTAGTTCACACCCCAGGACGTGAACCGGAACCGTGCTGGACCGTTCTTGTTGCATGAGCGCTTCGATTCAGATCTCGGAGAGAGAGCGATAACGACTGATCCACCAGTATTTGGCTTAACGAGACCTCACAGGCCTCGTGTGAAAAAGACAGCGAGTCGAGGGACCAGGAGATGCACCGATAGCGGCCTGCATGCTGGGACTGCTTTCTTCCATTAACGAAGAAAAAAACCCTCAAACTGTTGCTCGTCTTTCATTGGCTGTCAAAAGCAGCCAGAGCTTGGCATCCTGGTGTGTTCATAGGCCGGTACGAGCAGCAAGAGGCGACACGAAGGAGGATTATATTTACCAGGGAGGTTAATCTGGGGTCAACTGTACAGCAACGTGGGTGTAGTTTGGCCCGCTGGCTCCGGTTTCTTTGCTTTGTCAGGCCTCGATTTGTCTTGAAGTCTGAGCGCACAGAGCTGGAAGCTGCTGTAGGTGGGTTTTTATGTGGGGGGGGGTCTGTTGTGGGATTTTTGAAGTGTTCAGCAAAGCCACCGACCACCTCTGGAATCCAAACTCAAAGACGAGAGAAGAATCTTTTTGAGTGGGTTTCACTGCTGAGGCCAAGTCCAGCCAGCTCAGACTCTAAAAGCTCCGAAAGGAATCCGAAGATTCCTCCCAGGGTTTGGAGGCTCGGCGTGGAGCCGCGCAGACAATGAGTTAAACAGCCTTTTTCTCTTTAGACAGGTGGAATTACAGGAGCACTCTGGCTACCTGATCCCAGAGTGTGCTGGGAGATTTGGTCACCTCTCTACTTTTGTTGGGTGGACTGATTGCTTCGTCGGCCAAAACTTGTAGCTGATAAGCAGTTCCCAAACAGTGCGGCTTGTTTTCACACCGATGGCATCACGCAGGGCGCTGGGCCAGGGCTTCCTGCATCGTGAGGTCCGAGAGTCTGAATATGTCGCAGGGGGGCTGCTGCTTTTTGACAACGACGTCACATCCTCGCCATGAACGACAACAAGAGAACGAAGAAGCTCGTTGCAGAGAAAATAAGTGTTAAAATGAATATTTAAACAGGTTTTATTTAGTTTTAGTAACAAATGAAATGTCACAAATGAAAACAAAAACGAAACAAAGCTCCTATAAAAGGTTAAACTTTCTGGTTTTATAGGTTCCTCCACAACCCCTCTAACACCATTAGATTAAAAAAATCATCTAAAATGCAGATAAAAATCATGCATGATTCTAAAAAAGATCCTAAAAAGGCCCAGCTGTCCTAAAATTGACTGTCACAGGCTCCTGACTTAGTCGGGATAGAAAATGTCCTCATTTTGAAGCTGAAAAATCAGTTATTTTAAGCTTTAGTTGATGTCAGAGTAAAGGCAGCAATGAATAGAAAGAAAATTATTTTGTCAAACAAAAAAATATGTTTTTTTTCCTCATCAAATCACAGAAGATCCTGATAAGAAGATGTAGCTAAATGTCACAGCATAAGACAAACTATTTTTCTGAAATATGGATCTCTGGTCACCTATAGATACATTTTCCCGCAACAAATGATCGTACAAATAAAAGTTTGGATCAGGTTTGTTAAAATGTGTCTAAACCTGCACACTGTATATTCAAAGGAGAAAGATTGTGCTGGTAAATCCTTCGTTTTCATATCAGTTGGGGTCTATATAAAGTGGAACAGCAATGCTTTTGGTCTGACTTCCTCCTTATTGTAACTCCACAAGCCCTTCTTTCATCCCTTTTCTGAGGTGTTTCTCGTTTCGAGGCTGTCTCTTTAAATCCAAACGAGGGGCTTTACACTTTTTAAAGCTAAAACATTAAAAAGAAAAAAAATCTATAGACAATCAACACGCTCAGTGAAGCAGTCAACCAGCCTTCCTGCTGATGGTAAAGCAGAGCCAACAGGTCTGGTGACAGCAGCGCCGTGTTGCTCCAGCAGAAACGCCTCCCTTCAGATGGAGCGTCAGATGACGACACCCTAGCTTCCTCTTCCTCCTGAAGCAGTTGCAGTGAGCAGGGGGTGGATTAGAAAAGGTATTCGAGGCGTATTGTCTCACCTGGAAAGGATGTGGCGAAGCCTCGTTCCAACTTGTTTTCTCCCTGCAGCCCCTCCAGACCTGCGAGAGCCTAATGGAGGCTCGCCGGCCCGCAGGCTCCAGCGCTTCCCATCGAACCCGACGTCTCCACGTCAACACTGCTTCAGACGTTTCCCCTTTCGTTTACTTTGCTCTTCATTGACAAATTTCCGTTCGCAAATGGAGGGAAGGGGGCAGCAAGTGGGAAGATTATCTAAAAATCAAACCTCATTTGTGACCTTTAACCTTACATAGCTGGGAGATAATCATGCATGTTTGCCTGTGTGAGGAAAAGAAGGCATGAAGAGTTCCTTTCTTTGTCAAATATCCACCTTGCAGAGGTATGTGGCTTTAAATATGGAGGCAAATTATGGAAAACGAATGAACTTAAAAGCAGGTAGAGGCAAATAAACTTTCATTATCTCCAAATTAGTTGTTTACATGCAGTCAGAGGGGAACTATGCTCCTGGAAGAAACTAAAAGTCAACAAAAACAGAAAACTTTAAACGTGTTTTGGGCTTTTGTTTTGTAGAATTAGTCACATTATCATCTTGTCTATTTCATCACGTTGCTTTTAATTTAGTCAGTTTGATTTAATCAGAGCAACAACTCGTGAAGCTTCACGTGTCAAAGGCTACGACAGAGTTCGGAATCATTTTAAGTCAAATTTAACAAATGTGCTGACTTCAAATATGAGAAAATCCTTACATTTCCTAGAATCTCCCAGGGAATTATAACTCGATCTTAAAAACAAAAATCCAATTTGTTAGTAAACCTGTCTGTCTGTGAAATGGTCTTCTCTCATGTTAGAGGGATTTGACTCATGCAAATCAGTCTCCCCCGCCTCGGGGAGGGGTGGGCAGCACCGGTCCAATCAGGGCCATCATTAGATGTGATAAGGCTTCTGCAGAAACTCTGCACAGCTGTTGCACTGAGGAGGGGTTAAAAAAAAAAGCAGATAACCTGAGTGCTGGAGGCTTGATTCATTTCCAAAATGTTAACAAGGCCGTTTCACAGCTCCAGCACCCCGCGCAGTATGTTAATACCACTAATAAGCCTATCTCTGCAAGTCATCACGGATGGCAGAGATCTGAGGCGGTGTTTCACAATAAAGCTGCTGGCCATGTTTTAAATGAAGCATTTGTGATTTTTACAAAGCCGACTTAATTGCTTAAAGGGGTGACCGAGGAGACGGTCGGCCCTCGCACTTTGTTTTGTGTATCGTGACATTTAATTTGTGTTGTGAGACTTTCACTGTTTCCGTTTCAAACAGGCGACTGTGCAAGGCACCGGGGGGTGGGGTGGGGTGGGGGTGGGTGGAAGAGGGGACCTGGCGCGCGCCCTTTTCAGCCAATTTCGCAGTATTTCTCCAAGCTGTCAAAGTCAAACAATCAGGAGATAATGCAGTTCTGGTTTGTAAAATATGAACGTGTCAAGAGATGCACTAAAGGCACTGACAGATGCCACTTATCTGCAGCTGCCTGTGCTGTGTGACTGTATCATCAGAGGGGAAAATATAACATTTTGATGTTTACATAAGGGAAGTATTAGTATCAGTCAGAAATGTAATTCCTTTAACTCATCCCTCTCGCAGGGGATTGACTGCCCATAAAACATACAATGATTTTTTTTCTCTTTTAAAAGCTAACAAAACAACAACAACAAAAAAAAAGGAGCAGAAAAGCATCCTCGTTGATCTTCTGTCCATTTCCAGCATCACTTCTTGTATATTTTTTGGTGGAAATCCTCTTAGAATGCAAAGTAAATAGATTACGATACAGTGAGGGATTAGAGCTCGCGCGGCGCTGTCAGATTAGTCGGTGAGCGCAGCGCGTCGACAGCTCTGACACGACTGTGGCTGCTGTTCAGGAAAGGGGCTCCGCGCGATGCTTTAAAGGCGCTGGCTGGCTCCTGTTCATGAATAAAACTGGGGCCCGTAATCTCAGCCAACACACACACGCACGCAGGAAGAAAAAAAAAGCCTGCAACATTCACTATCAGTATAATGAAAGTCTTTATTTTTTCAGGCTGATTAATGACAATTTTACAGCGTCTTCTGTCATGTTTTTATAGAAGAACTCGGTGTAACTGTTTCTTTTAGGGCTCGTTTTGTTCAGGCTTCGCTGAAACAGAATACAACCTCAATTCTTATCAAGTGAATTTTATAAATATACTGTAAGAGATCAGAAAAACACAGATTTTTTTTACAAGATTGTAGGATACTTGTGCAGATAATATTTCAGGTAAGTAATACATTTGCACAAACTGGTTATGATTATCGAGATATGTTTCTTTAAATTTTCACCTGGAAATAATAATAATAATAATAATAATGTCTTCATTAAACCATTCCTAAATGAACCAGATGAAGCTTGTCAGAGTCATCAGCATCCTGAAAAAAAACCCAGAAACACTTTGTTTCAGAAATTTGAATACAGCATAAGTTAAAAGCTATTTCATCTACAACAGATAAATTTAGCTTTCAAAAGCCACATTAATGCTAATTTATACTTTAAATAACTGTTTTTAAAATTATTTCTTATATATATTCTAGTGAAATGAACTGATTCAAAACTTTATTTTTTGTGTAAATGGCTATTCAAAATGTTTTATTTATATAGTATATCAAAATATACTATATAAAAAGAAGTTAGGAAGTTTGATAGGCTAATAAATTATTAAACAAATATGTTTCTAAATGATCACCAAATGTAAATAAATAATGAAATTACTTAAAATTTATAAACGACCTACATCATAGGTGACTGAATCTAGTACAAACTGTTTCACTGGATGGATTAAATTATACAACAATAAATTTCATTGTTTCGAAATGATTAGGACTGAAAATACAAAAAAAAAAATGGAAATGGCAAATCTTAAAAAGCCAAATTTCAATTTAACAATTTAAATTAAAGTTATTTTTGTGGAAAATATGAGAATTGTTCAATGCTGAGCTTTTAAACTGTAAAAAAAATAAATTTCAATGGTAAATGGACTGTACTTATATAGCGCTTCTCTATTCATCCAGGACACTCAAAGCGCTTCACACTACAATCTGTGTCCTCATTTACCCATTCACACAGCACTCTATTAGGTCTCTACAAAGCTAACATGTGATCATCTATGGAGACTAATCAGTGCCAATCACATTCATACACTGATGGGACACACATCAGAGGCATAGGGGTGAAGTGTCTTGCCCAAGGACACAACAACTGAGACAGATGGACGGGGGATCGAACCGGCGACCTTCCGGTTCCAGGACGACTCCCTTAACCACTCTTCCACAGCCGCAGTTGCCCCAATGGACTGCCCCAATTTTACCTTTTAAATGTTTCAAAATCTGCTTCTAAAGAAACTAAAATGTATTATAAAATGTTTTCCTCAGGCTCTGATTGACGACGGTATCATTATTGATTTTCTAAATGATCCTAAAGACTGGGTGTGATCCACAGAGAGTCAACTTACGTTTCCCCCGTCTGTGTCACGTCTGCTGCTTCCTGCAGAACAAAAGGAGAGGACAGAGTGACACTCCGGTTAACCAGCTGTGACACTTCAGCATTAGACACGCGCAGCCCCGCAGCACGTCGACACGCACGCAGCCGAAGGCTCGAGCTCGTCAAACGTTCGTTTGTTAGCTTTAACGAATGTAAACCGTTGTCACTCACGGTGATCGCTCTGGCTTTGAGCTCAGCGTTAATAAGGTTGTGATTGACATTAAAAGCCCGGCATGCCTAAATCACAATATTTAAGACGCTGATGCAAATTTGCCCACAATAGCCCACGGTCTGGATTATTAAACCACAGTAATTTAGTGCCCAGACAATTGTGTAATTCCATAAAGAATTGAGTTATAAAATGTAAAGAGCGGGGAGGGGATGTTTATCTTAAAGGAAGTTTCCTAAATCAGCTGATGGTGGTCATAAAGGACACCTGAGTTCTACAGAAAGGTTTAAACCAGAACTGAGAAACTCATGGTCCCAAAGAGCCACAAACTAAACTGGAGCTGGTGCAGAGGATCAAACAGGCTAAACCCAGCCAAATATTTCTTTTATATATAGCTGTAAATGAGTCATACAGAAAATTTAAACTTTATATTGAACATCTAAAACTGTACAATTTTTTTTTTGCCAAAACAAAACTTTTTTTGTTTGTTTGTTTGTTTTGAACAAGTGAACTGAAGTCATAAGAGGATGAAGCTTCTGTGAAGGACAAGGAGAAGATCTGGACCTGGATTTGTTGTGTTCTTATGTGTGGAAAGTTTTCCTCTCTTCTCCTTTTCTCTCAGAGTACAAACACTCTGATAAACTCTCCCATCATTGATCTTTATTATTTGCAAACAATCATAAAGCAGTCCTGACTGCTCTGTTGCTGGGTGTGTGAATCTTGGGGTAGAGGACTTGTTGATTTTGCAGTTTGAAGAGTTTAATGTGCACAGTCTCTACTTTCTGCATTAGTTTGATTTAAGTTTCAAAATAAAAGCAGAATAAGTTAGACTTGTTTGAAGATAATGATTCATTGACCTCAGCAGGCCGGAGGGAAACAGCTAATGATCTAAATTGTTTAAACTGTAGTTCTGAAACTGACATAATGAAGGTAAGATAAGATAGACCTTTACTGTCATTGTACAGAGCACAATGAAATTACAGTGTTACTGTATGAAATTATAGTACAATGAACATTATTACTTCTTATTGATCATAACACTGAGTTTTCTGCAAGTTAGTGTGAGAAAATCAGCAGCAACACAGATGATGGGTTTCTTTAAAGTAAAAATAAGTCTGTTTTTGCAGTAAATTCTCCTTTTTAGAGAAGAATAACATTTTAATTTACAGGTAAAATTTGATTATTTTGCGATTTACAAAAGTTTTACATTTTTATACTCACAATATATCGCAAGCCTTCAAATATCCCTAAACATCCCAAAAACAGAACCTCTACAGCTCCCTCATTTATTTGTGATTCTTTGACTTGTAGTGATTTTCTTATGTGTGGGTAAATCCACCTGTTTGTCTCAGAATCCTGAGAAGATCTGGGTTGATGGTCACCTGGATGGATTCTGTTTGAGGTCTTCTCTGATTGGCTCCTCTGTCGGTGCTGAAGAACAAAAAGAAGATTTACTAAACAAGACAGAACAGAACAAATGAAATTAGCAGGTACCACAAAGTTTAGCTTAACAGCAGTAAAAACTCCATCCATCCATCCATCCATCCATCCATCCATCCATCCATCCATCCATCCATCC
>JARVGW010000001.1:40843433-40853802 GCA_031762495.1 Anablepsoides rubrolineatus | reverse complement strand
TCCATCCATCCATCCATCCATCCATCCATCCATCCATCCATCCATCCATCCATCCTGTATTCAGAGTCAAGTTGCAGGGTCAGCAGCTTGAGCAGGGACCAGACCTCTTATTTCCCAGCCACCTCTTCCAGCTCTTCTGGTAGGATTCCAAGGCTTTCCCAGGCCAGCTGAGAGATATAGTCTCTCCAGCATGTCCTTGGTCTTCTTGAGTCCGCAATACTGCAGAATCCACAAAAAAACCTTTCTGTCAGTCTCATGCTCTAGTCTTTCCTCACTCGTGAACAAAACCCCAATGGCTCCTCCACTTGAGGCAGAACCTCACCCCCTGACCGGGAAAGAGCAATCCACCCTTTTTCAACTGAGGACCCATGGACTCAGATTTGGAGGTGCTGATCCTCATCCCAGCCGGTTCACACTTGATTGTGAACCGCTCCAGTGAGAGCTGCAGATCACAGTACAATGACGCCAACAGAATCACATCATCTGCAAATAGTAGCGTTAGAATCCTGAGGCTCCGAACCAGACTCCCTCCACTCTGGCTGCACCGAGAAACTGTCCATAAAAGTTATGAACAAAATCGGTGATACGGGCAGCGCTGGTGCGCTATCTGTAAAACTTACTGGGTTAAAGTCATTTTGGTGTTGATTGAGGTTAATTCGTTGTGGTGGCCATCTTGAATCAAATTGACCCCAAAAGCGAATCAGTTGTAGACGTATATTCAGTGATACGTTTTTGAGAGTTGTGTTAAAATCCAAATGTGGTTCATAAGATTTTGCTAAAAGACCGGCAATTACATTACTGTCCTGCTTTTATGGAAGCAGGAGGAAAATAAAAGCGGTAAATGTTTGTCTCCTTGTTGGTTCTGAGCATCACAATAACTTTGGCCTTCACTGAGGAGAAATGAAAATGGCTTCCATTCTCTTTGCTCCACTGACAGAGGAGTATGTGACGAGCAGCGGAGGCCAGCAGCCATCAAAGGAACGCTGGGACGCTTCCCAGACTTCCGTCTCGTTGTCTCTCACTACTCCGAGCGCGGAGTCGGATTTGGAGAATGCGGGAAATCTGCGAGGAGCCCCCGAATCGCCATTGTGCTTGCCTCCCTCTCTTTCTCTGCTCTTTTCTCAGCGAGCCAAACGGGAGAACGCCCGCGCTATAATGCCTCCCCTACTCCATCTCGGCTAAGCTGCCACTGGCTTCACATGAGAAACAATGAAACTTCATTGGAGACCAGATTACAAAAGGGGAGGGGTGGGTTTGATATAATTTTTTTCTAAAGCAGAGGGGGAAGTTTTGAGATAAAAAAGCATGGTCTTTGTCTTTTCCTCTCTGTGGCCATTGTCTTTTGGAAAGGTTGGGAATCTGTTTTCTTAGCCTCTCAGTTCTGAGGAAGACCTGGGGTATCAGACTTTTGGCTGCCAAATCGGCCTCTTTACCACTCTATTTCCTCAGCTCGTTCCTTTAACTGTTTTTAAAAAAAGGGCTTAGGACACAGAATTTCTCTCTCTGGACTCAGCTTGTTTAAATTGGCTGATAGGAGGGGATTTAGGGTGGATGGCGGAGGCTTAGAGCGGATGGGTTCATCAGTGTTACAGTCAAACAGCCATAAAACCTATGAGAATGAAAAGAACAACAGTGCTTTTTCAACTAATGCACACAAATCTCATATAAATACTTTAATATGTTAGCTGGGGTTTGTGCCTCCTTCACTTCCCTCCACCACTCAACAAAGACTGATGGTTAAATGATTTTCTGTTGGTGTGTTTCTTTAAGCATCTCCTTCATGCTGTCGTTTATGAAGGAGGTTAAGGAGAACAGATTGGTTTATGTTTTAAATCGGCCTCTGGGAGCATTGGAAGCGTACAACCCAGAACCAGAGTGGCTTTGACATTTGAAATCATGCAGGGAGTTTCAGGCTTTCAGGCTACAGCTCGGTCATTTGGCCACAAACGCTCGATTCATGAACAGACGATGTTAAATCGCTTCGAGAGCTAACATGTATGACTAAAACCGACAATGAAACATCTGTGTCTGGAGGCTTTATTTGTAGCGAGTGGAACTAAATATGTTGGCCAAAATCAATAGTTTTGTAATAATGATGTGTGAACTGACAATGCTGAAAAGGAGCTCCTAAATCTGCAGCTCTGATAATTTCACAGCTTTCAAGCAAGTTTCTACCAGAAGTGTTTTGTTTCTGTCAGACAAAAAGAACACAACTGGCACACCCTGTATGGTTGGGCAAAAATCTCATCATGTGCAATTAGTAATCAGAAAAATGTCAACAATTAATATTTGGCACTTTACAATTACTGCAATAAGTGGCATGTGATGTATTTTTGTGTGCGAGACACTTTCACTATCAGGCATGCATGTTAGCCCAATGACAGAAAGCAGCTCACAGCCACTAATGCAAACCTTAACCCTACAAACATGTTTAATCAGCTGAAACACAGACATTAATCTGCGTATGAGAAAAGCAAGAAAAGGTGGACCAATGATCACATTGATTATTGGTTAAATGCCACAATTAATTGTGATAATTCTTTCTGACAATATTGTAACATTTTATTATGAGGATAAAAGTACCAATCCACGCCACTTACTAAATCACTTATTAAAGCACAATAGATGGTTCTCAATGACATCCTCATCCGGTACCTTTTTACCCTCCGCACCCTGCTCGTGGGCTAGCATTTAGCTTGTAGCGATAAAAGCAGTATGGGAGAACCACAAAAGCAAGGGAGAAAAAATGGAAAATGGCCACTGAACAACGCAGACGACCATCACAAGCATCATAATACATTGCATTTAAAACGTGTCTTTCAGCACACCCAGAGATCTACTGAATAATAAATCTAAATCAAAGTATTTAGCTTTATTGAAAGTAACAATTCTTATGAGCTGCTGAAGCCTGCAGAGCCAACACAGAGGCTGTGTTGACATGACTTTTTCTGATATTATTAGTAACTATATTTTACATACTCCAAATAGTTACATACTGCACAATACTGAGCTTTTTGTGACTATATTCTGATGCTGTCAGTGTATCCTACACGCGCGTTTACAAGGGTAGATTGCATAATATTCAAAACACTTTACTGTTCATAGTGCGCAACCTTCTTTTTTTTATTTTATTTTAAAGTTAATTAACGTATTATGCGGTCACTAACCACGGTAGGGGTGATCTGAACACACTCTGGAATCCCGAGGAGTATGAAATCTTTGTGGTCGATTATCACCAGCATCAAATTAAACGTCGCTTTGCCGACAGTTCTGCTACTTGGCTTGGTGTTTTTACACTGTCTGTTTTTTTAAGAGCATTTCTCTGCTACACGAGCAGCACGGTTTTGTAACCAACTCCAATGCAAACTTGCTCCTTGACTGCTAAAACAAATTATAATAGAAACATACTACATAAACAATTTAGACTGTATACATTTCTGTGCTGCAGACTATCCCCTCTTCCGAGTTCACGCCCACGAATATGGCAATTTGATCACGTGATCTGCCAGTCGCTACGTCATGAGAACCATCTATTGTTAAGCACAATTATTAAACATCTGCCTGTGTCAAAAAATCTTTGTATGCATGATTTTAGTGTAGTGTTGTCCTTGGAAAAATATTCTTCTCTTAATTTGTTCAATGATAAATAAATATTCTGTGCAGCACCAAACAAAAAGAGACACCAGGTCGCCCCTGAGCAAGCATGTGATCACAGAGTCCAAACACCTCACCGAGTTGTGACGTTGTGTGAGGGTGAAGGGCTCGTGCTCCGGTTCCTCTCAGCTCGTCTCTCACTGAAGCTGATATCGTTTTTGCCACTCCAAGGATCATCTAAGACACAAAATAAAGATTTGAACAAGTTAAATAAAAAAGGACTGGACAAGTCAGACTGCTTCAAAAAATAAAGAGGTTATTTAGGAGATAAAAATGCTTCTGTCTATGGACAACTTTCAGAGCACGATTCTCACCCATCGCATTGAAAGACAGGTGATCACGTGATTGACTGTGTGTGTTTATGTGCCTGTTAGAAAAATAGTTTATGAACCACTGAAATTATTTTAATGCAACTGTTTAAAACTGTTCACTGGCTGTACATCTGCAACAGATTAACTTTTGCAGCCGACCCAATTTAAAATCGTCGTCACAACTAATTAACCTTAGCAAACACAAAAAATAGTGTTGAGCTAAAACCTGGGGCAGTGGAGTCTGAGAATCATCCCACATGTGCAAGATCTTCAAAGTGGACATGGCATGTTTTTAAATCCTTTTCACATTTAAATCATTCAGTTGGGGTCTATATAAAGTGGACTGCAATGTTTTGGTTTTAAATTCCTCCTTATTGTAACTCCACAATCCCCTTTCCCCCCCTTTTGTAAACCTTCTCAGATCAACTCGTTTTGAGGCTGTCTCTTTAAATCCAAATGAGGCGCTTCACACACCAGTCCCCTACAGCTTCCAGTTTAATAGAGGGGTTTACGACTATCTAGCGGAGTAGAAACTTGTTTTATTTATCAAATTAATTAAAAGATGTCAACTTGTCCATCCAGTCTTACATGTCTGACCCAGAGCCAGAGAAGAATGAAGACCACCAAATTGTAAATAAGGTAAGTCCAGACCATATTCAGAAGTTCATCACAAATACTGTAACATAATAGTTCTGAAAACGTCATAAAAAATAGAAAAAATGGAATTGGTTGAAAAATATGACTTAAACAAAAGCACAACGAGAGACTAAATTAAACTTTTCTGCACTCAGAGACTCAAAGTGCACAAGAAAATGCATTTAACAGCCAAATAATTGGATTTTGCGTGATATGTCCCCTTTAATTAAAGTATTTGAGGTGCAAAGCAGCAAATGATATGTACTTCTTCAAAGGAATGCTTGTTTCATTCAAAAACGTAGTATTTTTTGTTATTATTTCTGCTTCTTTCTAAGCCTTACAGTTCCACTTTTATAAATGGCTTGTGTTAACTGCTGTGTGTTTGTGCGAGTGAGCCACCACTCTGGAGAATTTCTAAATTGAAACAAGAAGTCAATCAGTAATGGAGGATGTGCAAACGAAGCAGCTAGAGCAGCTCAGAAGGGAGCAGAAACAAACATGTCTTTGCTTCGACGCGCACCGGAGCTAACAGGCTTTCACTGGAACAACAAAGAAGAGATAGAAAGGCAGAGAGGAGGAGGAGAAGTGGATCTTCAGATAAAGCTCTCGTCTCTGCCCGTTGAAAGGCCCCGCAGTCACGTCAGCCTTTGTGAGGGGGAAATGCGACCATCGCCAAATCAGGTTGGCTTTTCCTTTTTGGCACTCAAAAGGGGAAAAAAAAATTGATAAAGAGGAAGAGAAAGAGGCCATCCCTCACACCTCTCACTGCGCCCGTATCAATCCAAATCAGCACAGTTGTCAAACAGACAGCTATAAGCGATTTTCCAACGCTGTTTTGAAAAGGAGCATTTCTAAGCTCAGATCTGTGTTCTCCATTGTGCCTTTTCTGCACGTACAAGCTGCAGCAGAATCTCTGCTCATCTGGATTGACAATGAAAGCACAGAAACAGAAGAAGAGGTGCATAGAGATGTGGCGTCTAACACTTTGAACAACCACTCAATTTGGTAGCGAGTCAATTTTTTGGGGTAAACATGGAAAATCACGCGAGCGAGAAACTTGGTTTCTTTAGTATTTTTTTTAGCTTTTAAATGCAAATCATTTGACATTTTTTCAAGCAAAAGGTAACAACCGATGAGACAGGATTTCAAATCAGCTGATTTTATGTTTGTTTTTCATGGAAACTGCTGCCAGTTTAATGTTTGCCAGCTTTGTACCAAATCTGAGTTTAAACTTGCCAATTAACTTATTGACCTTATTGTCGGAACATTTAAAAAAATAAAAAATAATAAAAAACTTACTAAAGAAAGATTTAAAAGTCTGGAAACTGTGAGGAATAATAGTTTGATTTTTAATTTTTACAACCAGTTTGTGCAAAGATCCCAGTAAATAAGTTAAATGTAGTTTATATGAAAGATCAAAACTTGATTTTGGAGTTTAAAAGTATTTTCTGACAACCGCCTTGTTGTTTTTGCAGTACTTTTACTGTACTATAAAATACACCCATATATTCACAAGTAAAAAAAAAAGAAATTTTAAATAATTTCCAGATTTCCTCGAGCAGCTGCTTCAACAGAGCCGTTAAGGGTTTGCATTAAATATGAGAACATATTTATTTGAATACATCTTATTTACAGTCATGCTTCTCAAACATCCACATGCAGATAAATCATTATTTACATGCTCTTTTCAAAGAAGCAGCTTGGATCTTGTACTTTTTAACATTTTTTCTTACTCCTTTTCTTTTGATCAAAGCTTGAAATGAGCTTCTATAAAGAAACATATGCAAATGTTCACCAGAAACATTTAACGGTGAATTAAAATGTAAGCCAATATGCACACCTCCAAAACGGCATTGTGCACGCCTCCACGTCAAGTTACGTTTTTTTTTGCCAACTACCACACTGATGCAGGCTATTTGGGACAGACAAAAAAAAAAAAAGAAAAAAAAGACAGATGATTTGTAAGTGCAATTTAAATCTCAAGCACTGCTGCAGAACCATAGCTTGTTTACTCTTCATCATATCATGGTTTTAAAACAGGTTTTAAGGGTTCACTCACTGCAGAACTCTGACGTCTAAATGATTTTAAAACTGGCCTGTATATTTGCTAAACTGGGCTTTAACATAGTGTCTGCATCTGTACATGTCTGTGACAATATTACATGTGCACTTAGCTTACAAGTTTATACAATATTTGCACATTCGGAAACTAAAATAGAAGTAGTTCACAACTAGTCTCACAGCAGGTTCGCCACCTGGCCTTTCTTCATGAAGTTTACATGTTCTTCCTGTGTGTGTGGATTTTCATCCAGGTACTCTAGTTTCCTCCCACAGGCCAAAATATGAACGTTAGGAAATTGATTACATTACATTGTTCCGAGGTGTGAGTGAGAGTATCTTGTTTGATGTTATGTGGCCCTGGGATGGATGTGCGACCTGCCCTGGGTGTACTTCACTTTTTGCACAATGACCCCTGGAGTAAGGCATCAGCTGCAACCCGTAAAGGAAAAAGCAGATGGATGGACAGATGTGTGATCCTCACCAGAACTAAAAATTAAACTTTATTTTAGTAGAGGAGATTATTAAAACTGGTTTTATTGTTTCAGTGAGCTGCTAAATGTCTTTGATGGCAATGATAAAACTGTTTTATGTCCATGATGGGAGCTCTGTATGCAAGTGTGTGTGTGTGTGTGTGAACGGGTTTTTCCTACAACGTGGGGAATCTTTTACCAAAAAAAGCAGCCTCATGGGGACCGAAGTGAATCGTGGGGACAAATGCCAGGTCCCCACGGGTCCAAATGCAAATTGCGGGAGTTCACTAAGATGTGAATTAAGTTTAGGTTAGTTTTAGGGTCAGGTAGGCACCTGTGTGTGAGGTTAGCTTTAAGGTTGGTAGTCAAGGGTAGAAAATAATGAAAGTCAATACCAGGTCCCAATAAAAATAGTTGTACCAGATTGTGTGTGAGTGTGTGTAAAGTGAGACACCTGTTCACTGGAGCCCTCTGCTTGAAGCAGGACACTCATTATTAATGACCTGCCTTTTATGTGCCGTTAATATGCTCTGTCTGCTTGTCTGCACGCTTTGCACATAAGTGGACAACACACACACACACACACACACACACATACACACACACAGGAACTGGTATATGGACTCTATTATTTTTGCACTGTTTTATATTGTTTGCATGTCTGTTCTTTTTAATTCCAGAGCATTTGGCCAATTAAATGAAAATAATAATCCTTGGAGACACTTGCCACCTTGCAAGTCAAAGTTTAAAAATATGATTTTGTATGGTCTGTTAAGACTACATGATGGACGTGATGATGGTGATGACTCTCAGCTACTACCACTCAGTATATACTCACTGGTCACTTTATTAGGTACACCTTGCAATTACTTAGTTGGACCCACTTTTGCCTTCAGAACTGCCTTAATCCTTGTGGCATAGATTCAACAAGGTACTGGAAACATTCCTCAGAGAGTCTGGTCTATATTGACATAAAAACATCACACAGTTGCTGCAGATTTGTCAGCTGCACATCCATGATGTGAATCCTCGTTCCTCCACATCCCAAAGATGCTCTATTGGATTGGGATCTGGTGACTGTGGAGGTCATTCGAGTACAGTGAACTCATTGTTGTGTTCAAGAAATCAGTCTGAGATGATTCACTTTATGACATGGAGCGTTATCCTGCTGGAAGTAGCCATCAGAAGATGGGTACACTGTGGTCATAATGGGATGGACATGGTCAGCAACAATACCATGTCAACCTCTTCGGATGTTTACCTGCATAAAGAGCCTCAAAAATCCGTAAATTTAGCAAAAAATCTGTACAACTCCCACTTGTTGGGTGGGGTGGGGGGTCTGTCGGCTGTGGACATGAGAGTGCCAGGAACGGAGAGCGGAAAAAGTTCAAAACTTATTTCTAGCAGCAGAAGATGTTGGAAGTTTTTGGAAATTGGAAGATGGCTATTTGATGTTATTTATTGTTTTTTTTAAATCATCCTACAGGCTCTGACATGTTAGATAAATTTGAAAATAAGGTTTTGAAAAAATCCGTAAGACTTGAAAAAATCCGTGAGATTGCTCTATACATCCGTATACCTGCAAAATGACGTAAAATCCTTATAATTTATAATCTCCTTCTATTGTCCAGCTTTGGTGAGCCTGTGTGAATTGTAGCCTCAGTTTGCTGTTCTTAGCTGACAGGAGTGGCACCAGGTGTGGTCTTCTGCTGCTGTAGCCCATCTGCTTCAAGGTTCAACATGTTGTGCATTCAGAGATTCTCTTCTGCATACCTAACGAGTGGTTATTTGAGTTGCTGTTGCCGTTCTATCAGCTCCAACCAGTCTGACCATTCTCCTCTGACCTCTGGCATCAACAAGGCATTTGCTCCCACAGAACTGCTGCTCACTGAATATTTTCTCTTTTTTGGACCATTCTCTGTAAACCCTAGAGATGGTCGTGTGTAAAAATCCCAGTAGATCAGCAGTTTGTGAAATACTCAGACCAGCCTGTTTGGCACTAACAACCATGTCCCATTCAAAGTCACTTAAATCACCTTTCTTCTCCATTCTGATGCTCAGTTTGAACTGATCATCTGGCCATGTCTACATGCCTAAATGCATTGAGTTGCTGCCATGTGATAAGCTGATGCATCATTTGCATTAATGAGCAGTTGGACAGGTGTACCTGATAAAGTGTCCAGTGAGTGTATGGAAAACTGAGTGAGTCATAGCCAATTTTATATTGGCTAAAGTCAACTAGCTGGGTTGGATATGTTTAATTAGGTTGTCTTCAAATGACAGTTAGTTGTAGATGTACAACCAGTGATTACTTTCAATAAAATCCATTCTGTAGCTCATGAGATATTTTTCAAACAGACAAACAAACCCACAAACAGACAACATTACATAAACGAATGAAAAACAACAACAACAACTGTAATTTAAGTAACTTTGGTTATTAAATGTGCACTCAGTGTTGCAGCCCTGTAGCTGCAAACCTAGAAAACAAACTGCAACGAAACAAGTGTGCCACAATTATTTGGAAAAAAATCTGTTGTTTTAGTTTTGCTTTTCTTGTGTTAAAAGGGAGATAAACGAGGAAGCAAATGGTGCTGATTGATATTCAAGTCAATCATTTTTAACATCAATATCTTAGATACGTTCCTCATTTCTTTGCTTTCATTTACATTTAATTTTTCATCTGCTTTAATATTTTATTTTTCCCCTCATCTTTTCCTGCTGTCATCCCGCCTCTTCTGTCCCATCTTCACTATTTTTCTCCGTCCAAGGATAGGCCACGCTGCAGGTGATGAAGGTAAATCATCGAGGACATAATTAAAGGGCTTAAAAGAGGGAGGGCGTGTGTTCAGCATCACATTAGAAATAACAAAAAAAAAAGAAGAAAATACATGCAAACAGACCTCACAGTTACACAAGTGCTCATTTTCATTTCCAGCCACACAGACGAACGCTCAGCCTCAGGGTTTTGACCTTATACAGTGGAGTTAAACACCCCTTTCGCCTCATTTGGTTGTCTACGCACAACCACGCCGCGCGCAGCCTTCTGGAGTGTTTAAGCATCAATGAAGGACTCATCCGACATGTTCATCTAGTTCCCTTACAAATTTGAATGTTTTTCAGCTCACCCGTTGGCCCTCAAATCCTCTGTGAGGACTTCTGTGTGTGTGTGTGTGTGTGTGTGTGTAGGTGTGTGTGTGTGTGTGTGTGTGTGTGTGTGTGTGTGTGTGTGTGTGT
>JARVGW010000001.1:40809189-40836278 GCA_031762495.1 Anablepsoides rubrolineatus | reverse complement strand
TGTGTGTGTGTGTGTGTGTGTGTGTAGGTGTGTGTGTGTGTGTGTGTGTGTGTGTGTGTGTGTGTGTGTGTGTGTGTCTGTAATCAGGAACTCGGCTTGATCCCCTCTGGTATGTGCTTTCAGGAGTGTTTGTCAAAGACCAAAAAAAAAAAATCTGGGCCTTGGTTCAGTTTTTCTCCCATGGTAATTTACCTAAAAGACGCTTTATTTTTAATGTGTTAGATTTGTTAAAAAAATATATGAGTTTAGACATTTTGTGCTTTAAATTTACCCACTAAGTTTTATCAAATGTGAATAAGATAAATCGGGTTTTGTAGTTTGTGTTTTAGTGATCCGTTTTTGATTTATTTCTCCTTGCTGCTGTTTTAGATGTGAGGCGAAATCATAAAGACATATATTCTATCTTTTTTTTTGGTTGAACAAGTGATTATTCTCTTACCTCTGCCTCCGATAGCTCGGGCTTCGATTTCCTTAGCTTTCCTCTTGGCCACATCCGCTAACACCACCTCACCCTTATCACTGGCAACATAATGGAGGTCCTTTGAAGGTAATGCAAGAGAGAAAGAAATGTGAATGTTAATCTAAAATGAATCTAGGCTCAGATGACAATAGTTTTTTCTTTCTTTTTTTAAAGGAGGGGTGGGGGTGGTATTTTGGCAGGAGGAGGAAGAAACAGATGAATTGAACAGGAGGGGGGGGGGGGGGGTGAGCTGTTTGAAGTCCAACATCAGAAAGAGCACCGGTTTGGATAAAATGCTGGTTCCTCAAAAAAAAAAAAAACTTTGAAATTTGCCTTCTTGCTCTCTGCACCTCCAAACCACACCCACTCTCTCTCTCTCTCACACACACACACCCACCCACACACACACACACGCACCTCTCAATTTTTAAACTGAGATGGATTTTATCTGTCACATTTCAAAAGTGGGAGGGAAGACGAGGGACTGTTCACCTTTCAGAAATGCTTTGCAGAGAAACATATCCAGCCGAGCACATTACTCTATCAGCCAGTGACAATATTGGAAACAGCGTGTATCCTCTGTATCGCTCTGTTTGAGTCTGACATTGTCATAAAAGCTGATAATAAAACTAAATGATGCCTGAGGGTGGCTGATTTAAAACTCAGGGCTGCAATATATTCATTAATAAACAGCATCAGACTTTTGCTCATTTTTAAGCTTACTGACACTAAAAGCACAACACAAGTCAATTATTAGGTCTATAGTTAGGTAAGTCAACATCCTGCTTTAGTTGTTTAAAAATACAAACTGCAGATGGTTTTGTTTGTGGAAAAAATAGAAAATGGTTTTATTTGTGTCGAGGCTTTCATTTGTTCGTGTTTGTGTTGTTTGTCCATGTATTTAAAATCTAATTTGTTTTTAACTTTGATTAATTGAGCTTTAAATGGAAACAAACTAGGATTTGTTTTGTATTTTGACAGCAAAAACTAGAATTCACACAATTCACAGTTTTCACAGTATTCACAGTAAAAGTGAGTCACCTTAAAGCTGTTTTAAAATTCAATGGAAAAAACAACTAAAAAATATATATTTAAATATTGTAACTAACACAGATGAATATTTTATTATAGACTAAGGACTTCTAAAAAGGCATTAATGACAATTTACAGGTGGATTTGTTAGTTTTATTATTGAATAGGGGTCAGTTTTTGGTTTCTTAAACTATAAGAATAAAATAACCTTGAAGGAAAAAAAGCTGAAGTTTTAACATCACTAATAAATCACCATATAGTTGCCATGATGTAACCTTAGATAGGGACTGGATAACTCAATGTACATATAACACATTTGTCTCTCCGTCCATCTATCCATTCATTTATTGAACCTGCTTTTTTTTCTTTCCGTGTAGTGGGGGAGCTGGTGCCTTTCTATAGCTGACATTGTGAAATAAGTGTAGTGATGTATGAATAAAGTATCAGGAAAACCTGTACAAACGTCGCTATTTCTGCAACAACTGTGACTCAAATCTTCATCCAGGGACCCAACAAGTGTGTGCTGAGGGCCGCAGGGTTTCCCCAGGCAGAGTGCAGGGTCTGAGGGCTCATCAAAGCGAACAGCGTGTTAAGAAAAGTCTTCCGCCTCAGCGACATCACAGGACATTGCTGCCGTGACTCAGGGCTCATCGTGGATAACCCTCAGCTGGCTAAAGCCAGCCCCCAGCTGAGCCCGTACCCGGCTCTAATACCCCCATTGTAGCCCCCCAAAGAAAAAGAGGGGGTTGCTGGTTTCCAAAAGAGGTGGGAAGCACAGAGGGATTGAGAGTAAAGGAGAAAGAGAGAGGGAGAGGTGCTGAAATTGAGGAGTTTGAATGGGAACAGATTGGGTAATTATAGTGCGGTGCCTGCCCTCTGTGGAAGCGAGTTAGGAGGAAATGTGAAAATGGTTGACGACAAAACGGCCTCAAAAGAGCCTAAATCGGCTCCCACTTCGAGGTGACGGATTCAGCCCCTGCGAACGTAGACACAGCCCCACAATTAAATATGACTGAAGGTTCTTAATTGATAACAAACAGAGCAGCAGACGAGAAAACAGGCGAGGTGGAGGGAAGTCAGTGCAGAGAAACGATACTCAGACAAAACAGAAAGATGAGGGAGGTAAAGAAAGGCCATGAGGAAAGGATGAGAGACGCTAAGACGAACAGATCGGAACAATATGAACATTTGATGCTGAGACGCTTTATTCCAGATTAGCCTCCCATAATACTGTCTGAATCTGCAAAAAGAGACTCAGAGAAGGACTGAACAAGTGAACAAATATGAAATGAGAGAGAAAGAGAGGAGTATCAACCAGACTAAGAAGGGATAACAATAATGCCGCATATAAAACCATCAGATATTACACCTCTTATTCCCTGACGCTCAAACCCGACACTAATCTTATTTATATAAGAGCTTTAAGGGTTGCGGTGAGCCAGCTAACTGCGCTGATAAAGAGGGGTGTTTTAGTGAAGAGCAGAGGGGAGGGAGGTGGTGGACGCTAAGAGCCGAGCATTGACTGATATTTGGGCTACCTCCAAATAAGATGGGGAGGATTAGGTTAACTGGCACACAGCAGCGTTTTTCAGCACGTCATCAGACGGGCTCATGTCGGTTTGTCTGCAACCAGATTGGCTGAGAGTCCTTCTGCAACAGGATCAAAAGTAAGTTTGGAAAAATAAATGTACAAAAACATAACGAAGTTGAAATGTTTTAAGAGGCCCGATATTTTTACAAATACTCTTCCAAAATGCCCAGATACCAGTGCCAGTAATAATAGTCTATTGAACGTGCTACAGTTTACATTTGACAGTTTCATATTTAAGAAATTTATACAGGTTGAAAAAATATCTTATTTGTTATTTTATTTATTTTAAAATGTTGCAACAGTATTTATATCATGCTGTTTGGGCTGTAGGCCTATAAGGAAGGAGAGCCACCTTGTTCTAAATAAAAGAAATGTGTTTTTTAAAAGATAGACTGCACAAATATGTACACCATGGAACTACTAGTGTGTTGAAGTATCTTTTATTTTAATTGTTTTCTTGTCATGAATTAAAGTGACTCAGAAATAAAGTTTGTCTGCCGTCGCTGCTGTTTTCCATCACATTTACTTATTTATGTCACACAGGTTCATAAATGGTTCATAAAGAGCTCACAGATAATCAAAATGATCTAACTTACCAAAGTGCTCTGAGTCTTTCAGATTGTGAGGACATAGCTTGAGTGGGTCAAATTTATATTAAATTTTGGTGGGACATTTCAACTCATTTGATGAACGTTGAGTTCTCGTAAATGTTTTTGTTGTCCCGTTTTTATCTCCATATATTGATGATTGTCTTTAAATTGGATTTCTAATGCTGAAGAAATGTTTTTTGTAACATTTTCCTGACTGATTCTTTTTAACAGGAAGAGTGGGCAAATTACAAAGTCAAAGTGTGGCCCACTTATAGACTCCTAGAAAGACTGAAGCTGTAATTAAATCAGAAGATGCTTCAACAAACAATTAGTTTCATCCTTTCCACTGTATCGAATTTGAAAAATTCCCTTTAATATTTCCAAAAGTTTGTAAACAGCTTGTTGCATTTGGTGCAGAGAAAATTAAAAATGCCAACAAACTTCTGTCAATTTCTTAAATCAAAGCACAAAAAGGCTGCTATTTTCACGTGATGTGTTACTTCTAGAGTTTTCATTTAAAAAAAAAGGTCTGTACAAACTTAATATTCACCTGTGAGCAATACAACATGATCATTTATAAATGTGTGAAATCTCAATTTGAGGAGATTAATGAATGAGTAGATTGTGAACACAGTTTTAGCTCTTTGATTTTGAAGAACTGGCAGCAGTTCCTGATGATTACCTGTGAGGTACTCATCGTTAAAATGTCATTGTGTAATCTGCACTTGTTTATTCTTGGGCACACCAGAAATACTCTAGTTGCACATAGTGCCTGAAATTCAAAATAATAATTAAAAAAAACTCTTTTTTGTTTTTTAAGTTGATGTTCCAAGGTGCAGTTTTCCTTCATTGTTTGCCAACAATTACTGGCAGCAGAACAAAGAAACAAATACATAAACATGAAAACATTTTACTTTAGTTTTATGCTTGTTTTCTGACAAAAATAATATTCCAAATTCCTGCCTTTGATAAATGTTGGGGGCTTTAAAAAAGGTCAATTACCACAAGAGAGACAATTATGAGCTTATTGACAAAGAGATAAAAAAGTAGGATCTTGTGGTGCATATCTGATACAGTACAGTACAAGACATCGTTTAGTAACACAAGAGGCGACATTAGACTCCGCTATCACCAGATTTGATTTAATTAAACTATCTGGACTTGTGAGAGAGATGAGGAAAAATTAGAGGGGAGCTGTTGACTTGGCTGACGAACGACCTAATTGATTACATTATTAACTCATTATCAGAGGCTAATTAAGGAGCTACAGAAGAGCACAATTATGCTGAGAAAAAATAGCAATTGATTCAGAAAACCCTTACTACCAAAACCCATTACTGCCAAAACACTCCCCATCACACACACACACACACACACACCATCATTACTCCTCTTCAATTTAACCCAATACGGTTTCATTTTAATAAAAAGCCCACCGCTATGATGGGTGGGCAGTCATGCTGGTGTTTCTGTATAATTGTTTTTCTTTTAGCACAATATCTCATGACCCAATGAACAGGTTTCAATGAAACTCCCAGAAAGGGATTGTTTCCTGGGAGTTTACAACTTATTAACTTTTGGAGTTAACCCAATTCAAAACATCCACCACAGCTAACCAACATTACCAAACACAAAATTGGTAACACCTCAGTCAGTTTGACTGGTATTGAGCTAAAATTTTGTATGTTAGTAGTTGAGCATCATCCCCAACATAAGCTTTGAGATTTACATATTGATTTACATCTTTGCTTAAAATTTTGGCATTTGGAGTCATTATTTTTGATCTATTGTACATCTGATAAATCAAACGAACAAATACAACTTGGTCACTTTAGTAGATACTAAGCTAAACTGTGATGTGGTGATAGCTGAGAGTGGTTCACAACATAAGTGCTAACAGACTGAGTCAGATTTCACAATACCTGTTATTAAGGTTGGACCACATTAACTGTAACGCCATAAATTCTCAACATAAGATGATTTTATTGTTTTTATTCCCAACACATAAGCATCAACACATCCAAGAAGATCTGTTTAAAACTCTGGTATGCAAGACGGTGGAAAGTTACTTTTACTTAGAAAGTACTGAATTGGCTGATGAATGACCTACTCTATCAACAAATTATTAAAGGCTAATCAAGGAGCTACAAATGAGCACCAGCTACGGTGCACCAAAACCCACCTTTGCCAAAACTCTCCCCTATGACTGATTCCTCCTCCCCCTCAATTTAGGCCAACACTAAGTGTTTCATTTGAACAAAAGCTTTCTTTTTGTGGGGGAAAAAGGCTTGAAGGCCTTTTATTGTTAGCAGGGAGACAATGGGGTGAGAGTGGGAGAGGGTCGTGTCATGGGGTGCGGTCAGTGTGTGTGTGTGTGTGTGTGTGTGTGTGGAGGGGGGGTAATATCATGCTGAGCATTTCTGAAAGAGGTAAGCATGGTATCTGTGAGTGTGTGTGTGAATTTTATCAAGTTGACAGTGCGTTATGGAGTTCCTCAGACTTGTAAGTTACAAGAACGTTGTGGGGGAGGGGTTGCCCTCATTAACCCCTCCACCTCAGCCCAATCAGTTGAACAGCAGGTTAAAGCAACAACACAACCTAATTAGACCAAGGGACTGGGCGAGGGGTGAAATGTCAACGTGCCCTCTTTTTTCTCCTTTCTCTTAAGTCTTTTCAGACAACGAGCTGCTGCTCTCTTGGTCGCTGAGGCAAAAAATGAAAAAATAAAAGGGTCTGAAACAGTTGGTTGTGAGTGAGCATTAACTTTGTTACAAATCCAAGATGACGAGGATTTGCAACTACCTGTTGTATTTGACGAAGCAGAACCCGATATGTGGAGATACCCATTGTGGCCATCACAAAAGCATTCACACACACTTTCTGACTCTTTTGAACTTCTTAACAGAAGGATGGATTTTAGTGAAACTCTCAGGAAAAAAAATCCCTGGTTTTATTCCTCCAACTCATTAACTTTTGAAGATAAACTGATTTAAAACATTAAGTTAAAATTTGGCATGGTAGCTGAGAGTGATTTTATTTCTTATTATTTTAGTTTAGTAAGACCGTAAAGTGAGGTAGATAAAATGTTTGTGTTAAATAAAACATTCGTCACTTTTACATAAACTTTTTAAAACTGAGATTAGTTCCCAGATGGAAGAATGTTTATGTTGCTTCATGAAAACAATTATAGTGGCTGTTTTAGCTGAAACTTAAAGCTGCTTTCCTCAGCCTGATTTATTCTGATGTGCTTAGCTCCGTCCATTCAAATCAGCTCAAATTCCACTTTAACATCTATTTTGTTGATATAATTCCAACTCTTTTTGCCCTGTTCACTCAGCTCATATCACCTCCAAACTGTGACAATGCAGAATTTTATTCTTTCTCTAACCATTCTTTCTCTTATATTCTCTGCTCTTATCATTTACCTTAGAACTGAAAAACCCAGCCCGCTCGTTACACATCTGCTTCACTTTTTCTTCATACTATTTCAAGGGTTATAGGCTCGACTTCACTATTTTTATTTCCCCACAGCGTTAACTGTTAGTGGGAAGGGAGCAGTGCTATCAGTGTTTTTGGAGGACCGAGAGGAGTGCCTTTGTGAGTGTTTTTGTGTGTATATGCAGGTGGAGCGTGGAGCAGAAGACCCCCACCCTCCAGAAAAGCTGGGGTCAAGACATCTACAGAAGCACTTCTGCTCAGCGCGGAATAAAAATCAAGTTGGAGGGAAGATGAGAGGAGAGGAAAAGGCCGAGGCGAGGTCGTGGAGGTTGTGAAAAGACAGGGGCTCACACTGAGATCACACCTGCTCCCTGACATGAAGCACACACACACACACACACACACACACACACACACACTGGGCTACAAATCATGTGCAAATGAAAAGAAGAAAGGTTTAATAATCTGATCATCTGAGGTCCAAATGTTAATCAATTAGAAGATTTAGAATTTTTAACATCAAAAACAAAATGTGTTTGTCTTTGTGTGTGTCTTTTTTTAATTGACGTTTTAGTACCAGGACCACATTAAAAATCATCACATATAATGTATATATCTATATAGTGGCCTTGTTTTACCTACACACACACACACACACACACACACACACACACACACACACACACACACACACACACACACCTACACACACGTGTGTGTTCATATAACAGAAAAATTTAAATGTTTTGCATATGAAATGCATATTGTTTTCCCAAATCAAACTTTGTTAGCAAATGTAATCAATCAATCAATCAATTCCATCAAGTATAGACTCTGTTGTGTACGCTAATGTTCATATAAAACTGGTATTTCAACCAAATTAAATTTAAAAATATATTTTCAGAAGTGTCTGAAAATAAACCTTTTTTCTACTCACCATAAATAAATCTCCAGCTTCTAAATCTACAGCGAGGAGGAAGGCTTTCTCGAAGCGCTGATGCCTTAAAGAAACAATAGAAATAAAAGCAAGATTTAAAAACACAAGTAAATTTTATTGATTGAACAAACCTGAGGTTCATTTTCCTTGTTGCTTTGGTTTGTTTTGAACACAGACAAAACCTAAGAACCCACAGACCTGCAGAGAAACCTCTGTATGCAATAATGTCAACAAGTGAGCAGCAAACAGTGAAGGCGTTTTTTTCTTCTCCAGAATTAAAGCCGAGACGGAGCGAGCTGAACCTCCCAGTACCAAACAACTTTTCCCCGTCTTCACCCAACATGAAACAAATAAACAAGCAGTGAGGGGAGGTGGTGGTGGTGGTGGGTTCTTTATTTGATCTTATTGGAGAGAAAAAGAATGCAGGTAGGCGATAAGAGAGGAAGAGGAGGAGGGAAACAACGCTCCGGCTTGGGCACAGAGGAGGAAATGGAAGGTAATTGCCGAATGGAGAGCAGAGAGCGGCGGCGTGTGGGAACAACGGGGTCTATTTCAGTCAAACAGGCATTTCAAAAGGCTCTCATGGCAGAAGAAGAAGAAAAAAAATGAAACAACAGTCTAAACAGGTCTATGTGTGGTGCTTTGCCTCATGAATGACTCAAAGCTGCATCAGGGTGAAATTCAAGAGCTATTTCCTTTTTAGGGTGTTTAAAATAGAAAAGCAAGAGGGAAATATGCAGCGCTAAATGGATTTTCCAATGGATGACAATTTTTTGGACAGTTTTCATTCAAATTACCCTCTCCACATTGATATACAGAACAATATAGTGTTTAAAATAGTCTTACACGACATTAAATGACTGAATTCAGCCTGATGGTGGGATACTCTTTGTTTTATATCGAGGCGTACTCAGAATAAGCTGACCTGAACCCCCGATGAGTTGAGCGAACAAAGCTAATTTATTCCACTGATCATTAAATTAAGACCCCAGCGACAGCATGGAGAAGGTGATGTTACCTGAGGAGGTGGTGAAAAAAGCGGCGAGCGTACTTGCTGACTGGCTCCCTGTACTCTAATATCACAGTATCAGAGAGAGGGACAGGTGGGGCGTAAAACACACCCAGAGCTGCTTCTAGCTGGGCTGCAGACAGAGAAGAAACCCAATAATCACCAAATGTTTTGGCTCACAAGTTTTAACAGAAATCAGACCCTAAAAGCCATGGTTTAACTCCTAAAGGAAGAGCTTTCTGATGTGAATCAAAGACCCCCCTCACCTTCCCTCTCAGCGTTCAGCTGCAGTCTCAGTAGGTGGTTCACGATCGAGCTCAGGCCTCGATAGCACTCGTACCCCATGATGCTCCAGTCCATCGCCTCCAGGATGCCCTGAGCCTCCCTGACCTGACCACAATGCAGCCTCTGATGCAGCAGCTCACCCAGACCCAGCTGGCCCCCTGTCAGGGCACCTGAAACATGGATTCAGGGACAAACATGAACAAAATGAGGGTTAAATGCAACATGTCAACAAATCTTTATAACAAGAGACGTAGTTTGATTAAATGATTTCATTCTCAAATTAATTTTAAAGCATTTAAAACCAACGTTTTCTGCAAATATTTAACAGTAAACACTTTCTGTGAGTTTTACACCCTTTTAATTCATGTGGTGCACTTTTGCTCATGGTACCTTAGGGGTTCCCAAATGCTGGTGCACAGTCCAAATTCAGACCCAAACAAAGTATTATCTGGTTCCAGGTTGGTTATTATGTTTCAGTAGAATTGATTTATATGCACAGCACAACTTTTCAGACCAATTTCCCTCTCCATTACACTCCATTCCTTTGCAGCGACAAGTCAACTCAATAAAAAAGACAAGCCTAAAGAAACAATCTATAAGTGGAAAACAATGAAAGAGAAATTTTGAGAGGGAGTTTAGATATTTTTTATTCAGAATTAATGGACTATTACAGTTTTACCGTGAATAAAGGTCAGCTAAGAAGTTAACCGGAAATGCGAACACTGTAAACAACCATTCGCTACTGGGAAGAGAGAAGTTCCGAGCCGACCGAGATGGCTGTAAATGAGTACTGCAGGCTTTGTGAGACAAATTTTAATTTAATTTGGAAAACTTGTCAACACAGACAGACTTCATTCACTTCCTCCGCTGCCATTGCTAAACTACAGGCAGAGTAAAACAGCACAGAACATCAATGTTGTCTTTCAAAACTCCTCCTTCTGTTCACTGATTGGCCCAGTTTTAATTCTACTGGAGAAATCCTTGTCTATGGGAGAAATCCCAGACGGAGCGGAAAAGGGAAACTAGAATTGAGCGGAACTGAATAAGAAGGCAAGGGCCAGGCTAGTTTTCCACTGATGTGTGACAAAAGAGCACATTCAAACCTTTTCATTTATTTAAATTTGCCTGACAAAAACTGACTTCTCTGGAGTTGATGCTTCAATAAATATTAATGTTCCTTAATTAGCCACAGGTTCATTTAGTATAACTCTGAACAGTGAAGTTTTTTATGTCAATGCAACAGGAAGCAGACAAGCAACTCTTCAAATTAACTAAACAAGTTGTGTGTATTCATGTGTGTGTGTGTGTACGGGAAGAAAGGCAATTAAAATGACAAGCAGGCATTTAGCAAACCTCCAAATCCCCTAAAGAGAAAGCTAATGTGGCTAATTAATCAGCCGAGCAGCTTGTTTGTGTTTTTGGCTGCTGTATGTGTGTAACTGTGTGTACAGGTCCTGACGTCTGCTCGAACTTAAATCTGAGCAGAGATAATGGCTTATTGCAGTGCTAAGGGTGTGTTAGTTTCACCCACACCTGTCGACAGAAAATGTATTTTTTGACCAACATAAAAAAGTTAATAAATCAACAAACAATAAATAGTTACAACAATTTAAGTGACAAAACATTTAGTTAATTTCTGGAAAGGGCTTAATCTCAGGCAATCATTTGACAAATAATACTTAGTAATTTTTACATAATCAGATTTTAAAAAGTCAGACACAAAATCAAGTTCCAGTTTTACTGCATGTGCAGGCTTTATAGGAAACTACAACAAACAAGTATTAAAGTATAAGTTCAATGCTAATCTTACATACTGAGAGAATGAATGTCAAACTGTCAGGTTTATATCCATTCATTTCCTTTATTTATTCATATTTAAAACCCTACTGATATCTAATCTGTAAGAGGGACCTATAAAAGGATATACAAATAACATGATGCCTTTGTAAATCCTTGTAACGCTGTGAGGGATTTCCAATGTTCCCCTTAAACGTGCAAGTTGGAAAAAGAAGACACTTGAAACTTGGAAATAAGGATGTCCCAAACCAATCAAGTGTTAGATTGGGGTTATATTGATTAGTATCAGAGTAGCTGACCACACTCTGCTCCTGATCTGTTATTACCTACTGTCTATTGTTTTAAATTAGCCAACAAAACAGCTGCCATGAAACAATAAAATGTGCCAACCTGTGATATGGTAGTATTTTAAAATACAAAATAAGAGTAGTTCAGTAACGTTTTCAATTTGGGTATAACCTATTTTTAAAGTCCTCAATTTTAAATAGGGAACATAACCTTAATTACTTAATATTAAATTACTTAGCTTAAAACAAAAACATCTTGATTGGGTAATAAAAAACACGAGGCAGCGCAGGCGGACAGAAACCGCAGCTTCTTAAATGATCATTTGAAGACACCTTCAAAACGAATCAATCCTCTGCACACACACCATAACAACAACAAACATGCTTACATGCAAAATAAAATGTCTCAACAAATAATATTTTTATATGCAACTGTGCATGAGTGACGTTTTTATAATCATTTTAAACTTTCCATTAAGACCTAGCTGATGTATACCGGGGGTAATGCTGTATTGAATGATAGCAGATGCTTGTTTTCCTATAGTTTTATCCAAACTTCACACTGATAGTTTGATCATAAAAAACCCAAAGCAAAAACCTTAATGATGTCTGGAACTGAGTCCATCTTTTATAGACAGACACACGGTTGGGACAGAACAGAATGAAATTACTCACTAACTCTATTAACATCCAGCAGTGCATCCATTGTTGAGTTTAGAGTGGAAAAGCAAGTCCAGCTGATAGGTTGTATTTCTATCGATAATGTGTTTTGTCTTTCTTCGAGAGGAAGGTGCACCTGGACCAGTCCTTCTGTGATTCTCTGTGTCTCTTTCCTGTACCCCCAAATCCAGTCGGTCAAGGCAGATGGCCGACCTGTCCTGAGCCTGGTTCTGTTAGAGGGAGTTTTTCATCTTCACCTTCGCCAATGTGCTGCCGGATGAGAGACTGTGATGAAGTGATTCAATGTAATCTGCTGGCTTCTTCTTTACATTGTTCTCATGTACAGTGCCCTGAGACGATGTATGTTGTGACTTGGCGCTATATAAATAAACTGAATTGAACTGAATTGAATTAAACTGTTTGGACTTGCAACCTGTCCAGGGTGTACCCCGCCCCTCGCACTGTGACTGTTGGATATGGGCACCAGTGACCCCCGTGACCCTGAAAGGAATAAGCGAGTATAAATAATGGATGGAAGGATGAATTGTCAGTCAGTTTATTGTTACTGTCAGTGATTATTGTTTGTGATGGTGTTTGTTTGGCTCATTTCTTCTGTCTGTATTTCTTTTGTGTATTCCTATGTTTATCCTGGCAGGTTTGTCATCCCATGGCCTCAGTTTCTGCTAGTTCCCATGATTATTTAATCAATGCACATGTTCATTACCATCTTCTCAGCTAGTTCCATTCAGTAGTCCCACTGTAAAGTACGCGCTTGCATATTGCGCTGCCCTGTTTTGGCTTTACCTTACAAAATTTGGGATTTCAGCCTGCCAAATGTGTACTTGCCTGCCACAACGATTTTAAAAAGATGTTCGTGAAACCTGGATTTCGAACTAGTTTGAGGGAGCAGCGTACTTCGATACAAGGAATAAGACTATGGAACAATCTGGAGAGTGATGTCAAAAATGCCAGATCAATGTTTATGTTTAAGAGAATGATAAAAGTCCCTTTGTTATAGAAATATGAAACAATATAATGTGTATTTATATGAATTGTTGTTCGACAAGGATTTGAGGTTGTTTTTGTTCAGTTTTTTTTGTTTGTAGATTATTATTGTTTAAAAATAATAATTTTGGGAGGAAAAAGGCGCATATACCATAAGATTTTTTTATTCTTTTTGGCGTTTTTTATTTTATTTGTGATTTGTATTTTATTGTATATAAACTTATTTTGTTATTTAAAAAAAAAATGAAATAAAAAATATATACATTTAATTAAAAAAAAACAGGTGAACATCAACAGCACCAAGGGTCGATTTGATTGTCCAATAACCTACTGACATGCAGAGTGTGAATGAATAGAAAATGTAAATAAAATATCAAATTATTTTCCAGTTACATTAAAAATGCAGTGACAAATAAATGATTTATTAAACAGCCCAGAGTTGTTTTACAGTAAAACACTTTTAATGTTGCTTTAATGACTGATAGGAGAGTTTTGTTTAGTATATATATATATACATATCATTAGTTTAAGTTGAATGTGATCACATGGTACACTCAGTTACATAACGCTCCTTTAAAAATCTGCAGTATTTCACTCAATTCCCATTCCAACAAAAAGAGGTCTATTTTTTCTTGGGTGCAGCACATTTTCCTGGTCTGCTTCTCCACAGCGTGCACCGGTTGCGGCCAACGTGTGCCCAGATGAGATAACGCGATGCAGGCAGGGGGGGTGGGTGTGGGGGTGGCACCGGGGAGGCCTGCCTCCAATGAAAAAAAAGGGGAACTTGGAGCATGGCCAAGTCTTTCTTCCTCACCGCTTTCCGACTCACTCCTTCTGTCATGTAGCGTTCTGTATGAAACAAGTCAATACAGGGAAGGAGCACAAGCAAACAAATGAGTTGGAAGTGTGTGTACGCGTGCTTGTGTGTGTGTGTGTATACATGGACGCACAGAAATAGAAGGAAACACACAAGTTTGTGTGTGTGTTGGGGGATTTATCATGGAGAAAAGACGTGCAGTGACTTTCTTCATCAAAAACCTTGGCAGACGATCAGAGGAGTGTAAACTATTGTTGGAAGACACCCTCCCCTTTCTCTGTACACACAGGAAACACACGCAAACACACACACATCTTCCACCCTCCACACTCCATCCCCACACTCCTGATTTCAAACTTCAGCAGAGCAGCATGCCACTGTCACATCTTCTTTCCAAAGTCACAATTAAAGACGCTGATTGTGTGTGTGTGTGTGTGTGTGTGTGCGCGCGTGCGCATGTATACAGGCGTGTTAGAGGTTAGGTGGCTGCTTCGAAAAAAACTTTGATTGGCAAACTTTATCTGGGGTCCCCGAGGGACCGAGCAGCCACTGTAAACGATTTATCGGAAAAATGCATCCCAGAATGCACCTGGGGGGCTCGTGCCCCGGGGCGATTATTGAATGACCTCTGAGAGCGTGACTCCTGCTAACCTTCCCAACAAATTAACTTCCTTCAGCGGCGAGGAGGCAACAGGGCGACCCGCTCGGCAGCCTTATTTACACAGTCGGGTTCAGACGCAGCGTCTGATACAAAACAGAGGAGGAGACTTCGAAGGGGAAGAGGGCACCTGCTTTAGGAAATGTGGAAGTTCCATAAATTATTCTCCGTTCACCCGTATAGATGTATTTCATGTACTATGAAAGTTAAAGAACTGTGAAGATTAGGTTAAGAGAGTATTTGACAAATAGAAACACAAAACCTCAAAGGATCAATATTTTTATATATTAAACAAGTTTTACATTAAATTCAAGTTGAGTTTATAGATGAGTTGTCAGTGTTTTCATATTTAATCTTTTAGCTGATCAAATGTTTGCAAGATTTTTAATTTATATTTTAATTCTATTTGCTGAAAATGATATGATCTTGCATGTTTAAGTAAAATAAGTGAAAACATAATTTTTGCTTTTGATAATCTTTTTTGTGTTTTTTTTTCTTATAATGTATTAAACTAGTCTTGATCACATTTCTTCAAGCTCTCTGAGGATCCGTCAAAAGTTTTTTATTGGCTGTTTTTCTTTTCCACTCACCATCAGCGCAGTACCTGACCATTTTCAGTGAATCATTTTGTATTTGCTTGTTTATTTAACTCTGTCCTATGAATCATTCAAGCATAAAAAGGGTCCAAACTTCGAGGAATGAAACAGTGTTGTGTTGACGCGTAGCAATTTAGTTAAAAAAAACCATTTTAGATAGGATTTCAGACACTTTATCACCAGCCTGTCACAAAAATGCAAATTGTTTCTATTTCCTTGGTAAAATCTGTGGGGAAATACCCAAGACATCACAGTTTGACAGACATAAAACTGTATTTCATCATCAAGAAGGTGATTCCCAAAAGCTGTTGGCATATAATAGACAATCAACTCGATCATGATTATTCCCTCAGGTCCGGACTTATCTTGATATTTTTCCTCACTCCTTAAAAATATGATTTTAATGTTTAAAAGGTAACATATTTAAAGATATATATCTAATTTTACTTACCTAGTTTAAATCTTAAGGCAGCTAGTGGTCCCCCGTCGAAGACTAATGTCAGAATGTCCGTCCCTTCTGGGCCTCCATCCAAACCTGTCCCCCACTTCAGTCCAACCAGGCCTCCAGAGCAGCGCATGTGCTGAGTCAGTCTTAACGTAGCCGCTGGAGTTACCTCCTCTGCTACCAGTGCCATGTTTAAAGGTGCCAAGCTCACATCAAAGCACATCAGTTCCTCCTGGCCTCCTGCTACCATGGCAACAGCCCCCGCGGGGTGCCAGGCCATGTAAGTGGGTGGCACAGGGCAGGAGGCCAGCAACGAGACCCCCCGTCTCTGGTCGTGAAGAACTACGGAGGAGTCGCTCAAACCCAAGAGGAGAGTGGTCTCAGAGGGATGACGGGCACAGGAGAGAGGAGGTGAAGGCAGTGGGACGGCGCCGGCGGACAGGCGGTGAAGTCGCCCTCGTGCGCATTCGTACACACAGGTGTGAGCGCAGGAGGCCTGTCTGACTTCCTGAGGTCCTGCAGGTAACTCCACTGTCAGCATCTGGTAGTGCTGAAGTTGGCTAAAGCTGCAGTCCAGAGGGTTGCCTTCAGTCCGGACAGAACAAAGAACCTGAGGTAGAAAAGATACAAAAAGAGAGAGAAAGAGACCAGTTTATAGCAAAAACAGCACTGTGCAAAAGTCTCATTTCTTTTTTAAATTGCTGTGAAGTATCAAGACTTTCTTAGACACATAAAGCTATCGCTCTAAAGTTCTTCAAGGTTTTCCTTAAAGATAGATCATTGTCAATATTTTCATTTACGTTCTTTGTATCCAATCCTTGCATCTGACTAGGATGATGTGTAATGACCTTTAAAAATTGGAGAAAAAACAAACAAACAAATGAAGTAGAAAAAGTAAGAATCAGGCTGAAAAAAAAACTACCTACCTACTTTAAAAGACATTACACAGCTAATATTTCTTTGGAAATCACCTTGGTGGTTATAAAACATTTATACGTTTGTAAAACTGTTATATTTTTTGTAAATGAACTTAAACTGTTTATTTATAACAGTTTAATAATAATAATAGAGCAACATAAAAAACAAAAGATTATTATAAAATTGTTGATTTCTGTGATATTGTCTTTTTGTTGCATCGTCCATTATAACGGGAAAAGTAGTTCTGCTGAAAGGTTCTAAATCCTACTTGGTTCATTTTTTATACATCCGTAAGAAAAACAACCACTATCCTTAAATAGCAAAAAGAATACAGCAATACAAATAAAAACATTTAAACTTTTAATAAATACGTTGAACATAAATACTTCCCAGGCCATCACCAGATGTGTTGGATCATGTGTCTGCTTATTACACCAAACACATTTGGATCTTAATATTTTACTTTCATATCCTCTTTCCCTTGCAACCATAATGTTATAACTGTGGCAATGTGTTATTGACCTGTTTTTAAATAAAATAAGGCGATAAAAAGGACTGAGAGAGTCACTTTATGGCAGCAGCTCCAAAAAAAAAAAACAACCCAAGAGATGCAGGAAACGGGGCCTTCCACACAGCTCATAAACACCCTGCTGTCAATCACGACAGCTAATGATAAGAGCTCCATTTTAACTCAAGGTCAGCAGCATCTCCTCCCTGAGCATGCCACGGCTTGGCACAAAGTGATAAACAACCTCTGCTGTTTACCTGTGTGAGGAGCCAAGAGCTCAACATTAGAAAATAAGAGTTTCAAAGAAAAAGCTCTTTTCATTTCTTTGTGAAGAAATGTTAAGATTATTTGACCAAAAGGTGAAATCCAGGAATAAGAGCATTTGCTCTGAAACCAGGTGGTGGGTGCAAAGACCCTACTTAGCAAACAGGCCCTGACCTGGTTGATAAAACACCCACATGGAACCAGAAACAGGAGGTGGATGACAAGAAACAACAGCCTGCCATAAACAGCAGCCCAACAGTACAGCTACTAACGAAGCTTTTTTTTTTTTTAAGGATTTCACCTTACCAAAGCCTCTATCACAGCCTCACATTGACCGTGGCAGCTTTGGCTAAATGAGCCCATTTCTTTTCGCCATGTAGACAGAAAGAGGGATCGACTGCCTGCCTGCCTTCTTTTCCTTTTGCAAAGCTGCTCGGCCCAGTTTTTTTGGCAGGCATTGCCAAAAAGGGACTTAGAGGAAGGAAGGCTTTTTTTTTGCCTGCCCATGGTCTACAGCAGGAAAGAAGCAGATGACTGTCCTCCTGAAAGCTTTTTTTTTCCTTCTCTATAATCCCTCAGAGCGAGCTCCTGCTGCTCCCCAGGGGGTGAGCGCTGTGTGTCAGTGTGTGTGTTTATTTGAGGCAGCAGGCAAGAGGGGCTTGATTCAGGTAAAAGGTGGTTTATCTTTAGGACAGCTACATTTCTGAAGGAAAAAAAACAACAACACATGCATTAGATTAACCAACATATGAACACAGAGCAAATATCAATCCTTTGAGTTCGTTCAACAGAATGCTGTCACAGTCATCAGACGACCTTCTTCAGTGCCACAAATCATGACCCTGCCAACCACAACTCATCCTCCAAGCGTTTCATCCCATGCCTGGTGCCCACAGTGCCAGCCTGCCATCATGGCACGGTTCGAGGGCAAAGGTGCAGCTGATTCAGCGGTTTGTCTGACAGCAGACTAATAAAACCAAAAAAAAAAACCCTAAACAATATCAGTTTTAAGATCTACAACCAAACACAGCATCCATGTATGATTAGGGTTAAAAAGTACATTTTCAATTTTAGTAGAAATACAGATTTGACATTTTACTTAAGTCCACAAGTTCAATTAACTGCTAAAAATGTCAAGTTTAGTCTTTACCCCCCAATGCCATAAAAGGCTGAGCTCATGTTGAACTCATTATATAAAAAAAAAAAATAATAAATCAGGAAATTCCAATAGCATGCAATAGAAGCACAAAATGAAAATAAAAAAAAAGAAAATAATAAAAGAGAAACATTTACAATGTACAAGTGAAATAACAATACAATAAGATACCGGTGCAGGCGGGGTGAATAAAGTATAAGTAAAGTGTTTCACAGGTGGTAATATTGATTAGGGTATGATTATATTATCTTGCACATAACATATATTACACAGGTAATAATGTAGTCATAATGTAGGTGATTGAGAGTCTTTGCTCATCAGCCTTGTTAGCAAAATATCCCATGCACATCACCTTGCACGCCAAAGTTATAAACAAAGCTCCCGCACGATCTGTTGGTATTCAAAGTATTTGTTAACAATGACACACCAAATTGTAGCTCAATATCTTTTATTGTTGTATTTTTTGTTTGTTTCTGAGAGTCAAAATGCTTTGGCTGCCATCTTGAATCAAGTTTTCTTCTAGAGTTAATCAGCTCTAGATGTACGCCAATGTTTACTTTCTGAGAACTTTGCTATACGCTGTCAGATGGAACATGAAATATTTTGCTAACACAGAGACAAGGTTCAGTCCAACAGATAATGTCAACAAAAGTATTAACAAAGGTCTCGAGCAATCTGTTAGTGCTTGACATCTGTGTTAAGAAAAACTCTCAACTACTACCACATACAATTTTTGTTTAGCATCTGTAAAAAAGCACAGCATTGGAGCTTTTTTTAGTGTTTGCTACAGTTGACTAGCTGTGGCAGTCATCTCAAATGGAGCTGACTCGAAGTTTTTAAGTTGAAAATATTCATCAATGATCACTTTCTGAACGTTTCATTAAAACCGGTCTACTGGATCATGTTATATTTTACTAATACAATACTGATAAACACAGGCAACTACAAAGCAGCCTTTAAACTATCTTTGGCCTCTACCAACATACAGAACATTTTTGAAATGAAATAAATAAGGTCAGGAGGAGAAAGTGTGGGCAGATAGACCATAAACAGAAAAATGAGAAGGAGAAAATGGAAAAGAATAAATAGGCAGGGCAGAAAGAAATGGAGTGGAGGCACGAGGAGAGAGATGCAAAGAGAGAAGGAGACAGAAGGAGACCTCTAGTAAGTAGCTTTCTCCTGGTTATTGGTTTCAGTCACTGGTCAAAACTATTCTTCTCTATTCTTCTTCTCTCCCTCTTGCCGGCACCCTTTTTCCCCCTACGTGGCGTGAAAGATAAAGCAGACGGGCCCAACTGTGTGGCTGGCCCTTGTTCACAGCAGTGGCCTTTTGAAGCCAATTTTCCAGCTCACGGAGCAGAGAAAGACGGGGAGAGATGCACACAGAGAGACGGAGGGACTTGGAGGAGGCTGGGTGGGACAGGGGAAGTTTTTAGGCATGTGAATGAGGGTCAGAGTTGAAGTACTGATGTGAAAAAATGCACGGGCACAGTGGGATTACAGACCGAAATATTCCCCTTCACTCTAACAGCTGGTGTCACTGAATGGAAGAGTCAATCCAAGTGTGGATTTTATAGCCAACACTTAACCCTTGCTGCTAATTATTTTGCAGGAACTTGCTCAGATGCTTTTAACTCTGCATTGTGATTTCTGAATTAAAACTGTAGCTTGATATGTTACAGAAAAATAGTCACCATTAATTTCAGCTTCAAAACACACTTTTTAACAGTGCACAGCAAAAATGCCAGTGTTAATTTAACACCAACCAGTGTTTAATATTCAACAATATTGGGTGTCACATTAACATTTCATCAGTGTTAAAATATAGTGTTAAAAGTAACACCAGTGTATTATTATTATTAACAAAGAAAATTATTGTGTTAAAAAGGTGTCAATACACCATAAATAAAATTAATAAATAAATTTAACACTCAGAGATAAAATCAAACTCTTTGTAGTGTTGCATTAACACTAAGCAGTAGTTAGCTTTAAAGTATAATGGAGTCACCCTCACACACCAGGAAGTACCTCTCACTCATGGTGTCGATTTATGACTAATAACACAAACTTAAACTTGAACAACTTGATCAAACTGAACAAGAAAACTAACCAGAACAACAAATTTTTACTCTCATGAACTTCACATCAGAGCATGTGAAAAGGCCTTCTGGTATTCATAGTGGCTCATTAGAAGTTAATAGTTTTTCTGAAAGCAGCAACAGTTTTGACAAAGTTTGATTGAATTTTCAGTCTGGGTTGGATACAGAGCAGCGATTAACATCACAATGGCAACCTAAACCCAGAGCTGATGGCCATTTGATAACCAGTGGCTTCTCTTAGCTCTGTTTCAAGTACACACACCTGATAGATTCAGTTGGAGCTTTCAGCAGCTGGCAAGCAACAAAACACACAAAATGTCTCCCTGATATTTTGTAATTATTGCCTCTCCCAATGAAAAGTGGATAATAATATTATTGTCTGTGTGTGAGTTTATGTTTGTCAGTTAAATGTTTAATGAACAAGATAGGCATCAATAAAACTCAAAACAAATAACTAATTGTACTTTTACAAATACTTTTGAAGACAGCCCATTTTAGGATAACTTTTAGTTGTAGCAAACACAAAAATGGTGACAACTCAATTTTACAGACACTAAGCTAAGATTTTGTGTGGTGGTAGCTTGAATCAACCTCAACAGCTTTGTTCAAAACTTTATGCAAGACAGGTAGCCGTGCACAATCCTTAATAGTAAGAATAAGAATAATAGCTTTTATTACATTTAGAGTTCCAACAGAACATATCAATTATTCCACTTTTAGTGCAAGTTCTAGTTATCAAAAGACAGAAGAAATAAAACTGATAAGAACTGTTTGGTGAATGATGATTTCATATGCTAAAAGTAACCCAGACAAACTGATGTTCAGAAACCAAAGAGGCCTAAATAAAAACAAAAATGCTAAGATTAATGAATTCAAGAAAATGTTTTGTGTGTGTGTTTATTTGGAGGTGACACACAAAGGCAGAACCATTCAAAATGTTTCAAAATGTGCATGTTTTCCTCTTCTTCCCCCTTGAGTGTTGTGGCTCCACTTATCAGCATGAATTAAGACCACATAAGGAAAAAAAAATAATAATAAAATAAACAGACTTTTTTTAAATGCCGAGAGACTGGCTAGAAAATTGGCTTAGTGCTGCAGATAGCGAACTGAACAAAAGGAACATATATATGAGCTTGAAGTGATTGAAGTAGCTGGCGTCGCCCAATGCGTGCCCGCCGTTTGATTCCTGCCACGGCTCTTACATAAACTGCTCGCTTAATTTCACACCGCGCATCTGAAAAACGACAACAAACGCTTTCATTAGAGCGCGATGCCGCAGCCCCGCGAAGAGACTTTAATGTTCTCGGAGCGAGGAGGAAGGAAGAAGGAGAAGAGGGTGGGGGGGTTGTTGGAGGAGGAGACAGAGAAGCTTAAAGTTGGAGAGTGATAAATGAAGAGAGCGTTCCAAAAACAAGAAGCAGAAAAAGCAGCAAACAACATCTGCTTTGATTATTTCAATATTCATGTACCCCCCACTCACACTCACACACCTCCCTCACTCTCTCTCCTAAATGAATTTATTTCTCAAGCACTCGATTGGTAATGCTCCTCTCTTCTCCCTCTCACACATTCTGTTTCCCTCGGCTGTGGCGAGCATTTAGCATAAGCTTACAGAGGAAGTGTGGAGTCTGTGGGATCTTTCATCTGATTTCGGCATGAAGCCAATCCTACACTGATCCTACATCATCGGGAGGCTTTTGCCAAAGGCTGAAGAGGATGTGTGCATCATCCCGTGTGTGTAAAACGGAGAACGTGTAAGAGTTCTCCTTCGGCATTGCTCGCCTGTTTATTTCACATACTGATGTATGGAGGTGCAGCGTGACTGTGCCACCCTTGAGGTGACTAACTCACCATTCCCAACCCCATTCCAGTCTGTAGGAAAATTAAACAGCTGGAGTTCTGAGTTGTTTCGGACTCTGCTTTCTGTCCCAACATCAGGATATAAACTGAAATCAAATAAGTGACCAAATACATTTCAACAAAACCACAACAAATCTGTATTTTCCACAAGCAAAAAGCAGACTAATTAGTCACTTCCTTATATGAGTCGAGGGTGCTTACGGTCCAGCTGAGTTAGTACTTCTACAGTAGGATTAAAAGTTCTGTATTATATATTTATTATATGCTTTATATATACTATAAATTATATTACTCGAGAAAACAGGTAATGTAGGGGATCCAGACACCAGGCCAAGAAATGATACCAGTTTATGTTTTGATTGGTCACAGGCCACATAAAAAATAAAAACTTTTCTAAAAAGAAAACTATATGTTTTTTTTACACGCACTACACATAAAAAGTTAGAGATATTTGGCGAGGTTCTGTTAGGTGTTGTTGCAGTATTGTGATATCAAAATGTGAACAGCAGGATGAGGAGGACTATTAAAATAAATTCCAATTGAACCAGGAAATGGATGATGATGGATGACCAGTTAGTGATAAAAAAACTAAAACTGGGCAAATAAAAATATTATTTTGAATTTAATGGCAGAAACACACTTTGAAAAAGTTGGGATTGGGCAACAAAAAGCTGTAAAAGCAATAACGGAATGAGCATTTTGCCACTAGTTAAGCTAATAAGTAACTTATCTACAGTTAATAATATCATCAATAGATTTCAAGAATATGAATAAATCTCTAAGCTGAAAAGACAAGGAAAAAAATCATTATTGGATGCCTGGGCGCTTCTGGCCCTTAGGTAGTGCTGCATTCATAATAGGTCTAACACTGATTTGGACAGCACTGCATGGGCTCAAGAACACCTCCACAAATCCTGTAAAAACATCTACAAATGAAGGTTAAAGCTCTATCGTGCAAAGAGAAAGCCATGTGTGAACACCCTCCAGAAACGTCACTGTCTTCTCTGGCTCAAAGCTCATTTAAAATAATCTGAAATAAAGTGCTGTTCTGTGGTCAGCCACGTCAAAATTAGAAATTTAGAAACCACAGATGCCATGTCCTCCATTGCAAAGAGGCCCACAACCAGAGTTTGTACGTACACTGGTGTCGAGCGGACATAGTCACGTGACTAGTGTTCTAAAAATAGCCCAAGAAGAGGTTCCCATTGACATCATACATTATGTTCAAATATTTGTGTGAACAGATATTTCAGACTGAAAAAAAGCAATGAAAGCAGTTACTAGGGGTGTAAGAAAATACTGATACACTAAAATATTGCAATATTTCATTTCCTGATATTGTACTGATTCTTAAAAGCACAGCATCGATTTTAAATTAAGGCTTAGATGAAATACAAATGCAGTTCTCACTGTTCAGTGTTTTTTTGACGGCATAAAAATAAAATGAATTTAATCCGATTTAATGACTATCATGTGAGATTTAACTGCAGACAGCATACAGCAGTGTTTTTCAACCCTGGTCCTTAAGACACACTGCCCTGCATGTTTTAGAGGTCTCCCTGCTTTGACACACCTGATTCAGGTGATAGCAGCAGTTCATCAAAAGTCTGCAAATTATTTACCAACTGAAATCAGCTGTGCCGAAGCAGAGAAACATCTAAAACATGCAGGGCAGTGTGCCTTGAGGACCAGGGTTGAAAAACACTGGCATACAGTATGTGTGTGGTTGTGTGCACCTTCAGGCCTTCAGTAGGCGAGCAGCCAATCAGGAAGAAGTTGTTTCTGTGTGTGTCTGTTTGAGGCCACGGCCACAGCTCCTCGCTGGCTTCATCCAGGTTCCACCAGCAGAGCGCCACATCCTGGAGACGGTTGAGACTCACACGTCTGTGGCGTTTTCGACTCCACCCACCCAACTCTACGCACACCACCTGAAAATTGAAACACACAAACGCACACACAAAACCCACATGCAGTTAAAGGGGTCAGAAGACAGAAACCTTCGGAATCAAAACAAATCTTGAGGGGAAGTTATTAGTGTATCTTAATGATTAATCCATTTGGATTCACGCTCCTGGCCTGAGTCATCACCTCCGGGCTCGGACACCTCCACGGTTCCTGCCCCAGATGTACCTCTTTGTCCTTCCCCCGTTCTGTTTTTCTTGATGTCTAAGGTTGTTTTTCATCTTCTATTATTAATGTCTGCGTGCGTTTTGTTCTGTCGGGCTTGTTGTTTTAGTGATGTGCATATTTTTGGGAAGGTCCGCCACGCTCTACGGGCCACAACAAAGAGATGCACAGTAATGAGCTCTCGTGGTGCTCGAGGGGAAAGGGGGGGCACTCACACACACACACACATACATACACACACACACGCGTACTTAAATCTGTGCATGTATGTACACAAGCAGAGGCAGCGATATGAAAAGTGTAAATAAAAAAGTGTCTGCACACACGCCATTAAACAATTCCAAAGCACTTTCTGAAGCGGGTGAAATTACAGGTCTTACACTTTGACCCCACCTTTGAAAGACACCAAAGCTCATTCCATCGCTACATACACACACACACGCGTGGGTATACACGACCACATTCATACAGGCCTTTCATACACTCTTTATCTCCCGTCACACTCACAAATACAATGAAGCAGAGTTGATGGGTGACACACACACATGCACATGTGTCTATGACCTCTGTCATGGTGCAGGAGAGTGGCTAGGAAGCAGCAGATAGAGAAAGGAAGAAGGTGAAGGTGGAAAAAAAGGAAGAATAAGGAATTGATAATGAGGAAAAAGATGATTGTTTGGGTTTGAAAAGACGGCTAAAACCGAATGAAAAAGGCTTTCTGTACTACAGCTTCAGGAAAATAGGAACAGAGGAATAAATAGATGGATGGAATTAATGAACATACAATCAATACCACAATAAGGATGATGCATTTGAAAGGTTAGCACCAAAACAATTGCTTGAAATCCAGAAAAAGAGCATTTGTATTTCCCTCTAGCAGGCCTCTTTTTCAGGAGCAGAAATGAAAAAAAACTGTCTCTTTACAAATTATTGTATCAGTACAAAACTGGTTTAAAAGCCCAGGAACATGCAGAAACTGGTGTGCTGTGTTGTATGAGTAGAGAAGATTTGAGATTCAGTGGTCCATGTCTGCCCTCCTGGCCCCCCTTGAGGGAGAATTTGCTTTGGACACAAAATATGCCTGGAAATGATGGAAGTACATGTGATGATAAAGGGAACAAAGAGTTTCCCCCAAACAGCTGAACAGGAGATCACTGACAGATTAGAAATGAAAAAGAAGAAAAAAATCTGAAATCACTGGGTTAATAAAACACTCTATCTCTAACACCCGGATGCCCCCCTCCACCCCTACTCATCTCCTCGCTCTTTTTTTTTTTTTTTCCTGCTGGCGTTTGCTGGTCAGCAATAATCAAAAACCACTTTCTGTGGGCCGGATTAGTTTAGCCCCCCTCAACACCCCTTACTCTCCCTTTTCCAGCTTAGCCCACTGGACCAGGGCGATGCGTGTGTCTGAGTGTGTGCGCGTTTGTGTGCTTGTTGTGAAGGATGAGTATAGGAGTGTGTGTGTCTCCTTGCGTGTGTACGTTGCAGGTTACATGCATGAATGTGCGTGTACGTCGACAGAGGTAGTTGTGCAATATGAAGTGGTGATGAAGGTGGAGCCTTATCAGGACAGACACACAGTGAAACGATTGCTTTCACACACACACACACAAATGCACAAACGCGCCCTCATACACACACTTTAATAAAAAAAAAAGCCTGGTAGTAATGTGATAATGTCTGGGTTAGCGGTTAGCCAGCTATAAAAAAAATGGAGGCTGTGTAGTTCTGTTTTTAGGGATAACCAGGCCCGATCATGATCAGATTTATTTTTAACATTTCTGAAACCACTTTCAGATCAGAATGAGACGAATAAAAAATGAAAAAAGAAAAAGAAAAAATATGCTTAAATTAAAGGCCCAACATGTTTTAAACGAATGCATATCACCTTTCATGCCCGCGTTTTAGTCTAAGAACATGGGATTTAACGGAGTTATAGCCATTTTGGTCAATTTATTATTATTGTGTGCAACAACATGCAATTTTAAAATTATTTAGGGTTTGAGAAATACTCTCAGCTACTACCATAATTCTAGCTTAACATCTGTAAAGTTGTTTGAATTAAAGCCATGTTTTAAGGTCAATTAGCTGTTGCGGCCATCTTGATTTGGGTTGACTAAAGTTAATGAGTTGTAGATGATTACTTTCTAAATGTTTCATTAAAATCCATTTAAAAGTTTGATATAACAGACAGGCAGAGTTGACAGTAAAAATAGTTATGGGCAAAGTTTTAAAACAGATCTCTTACATTCCGTGCTCTGAGTAGCTATGTGTTGGGGGATGGCGTTAAGAAACAAACTCAGCAAATTTCATCTTGTTACCTTCAGAACTGGAAGAGTTGTAGTCATAAAAAGGAAAAAGAAAAAACGTTTGGTTATAGAGAAACTTAGCAACCTCATCTTAGATCTCAGACTTCTCCAAATCTCCAGCTGTGACCCTTGTTTTATCACAACGTTGCACATGATACTTTTTAAATGGTAAATGGACTGTACTTATATAGCGCTTTTCTATCCATCCAGGACACTCAAAGCGCTTTACACTACAATC
>JARVGW010000001.1:40790479-40806319 GCA_031762495.1 Anablepsoides rubrolineatus | reverse complement strand
TTGAGTTTGTTTTACAGAATGAAATGTCTGAATGAGTGCTCATCCAAGACTGGTGATTCCATACTTTTTGCCAGGGGATGTAGATTTTAGTGGCAACTAGCAGAAAGGAGAGTAAATAATTATAAAAGGTAATGAATTGCTGGTGAAACTGAAACATGACCGCTATTGGTTGAAACAACCAGCATGCAGCGTATTGGTCATACTGGTGATAATAAAAGGTTGGTGGGATTCTGGGCACTCTACATTTAAGGTAATGTTCTCCAAACCTTTCAGCTTTTGATACATAAAATAAAATCTGCAGAAACTTTTAATTCCAACTATTGCTGATTGAAAAATAACTGTTTTAATATGGTGTTTAACAAAAAGATCTGTTAGTCACCAATGATTTTATCCTTTTATTGCATGTTTGCTATTTTTATCTTGGCAAACATTTTATATAATTAAGTTAATATAATTTCTGTAGATCTTCTTGAGACACCCCTCTTGGTGTTTTGAGAAACCCACTTTTAGGAACCAATGGTTTAGAAAACCAGCTGCAGAAACTCAGTCCATTTATTGCAGTGGAAGTTGTTGAACACAGCTTTATATCACATCATAATGTGAAACACTGATAATTATCTGTCAATTTTCAGACCAACAAATTCATAAAAAGAAAGCAAATACAACCAAGATACATTTGATTGTGTGAAGGTTATCTGTCTAACTTGAACAACATGTGACTGAATTATTGTATTTCTTTAGTCTAAGTGTGTTATTTCAGAACTCAAAAGAAATAAACCCATTTTGGAAATGCTGCAAATCAGGTATGAAAAAGAAAAAAGGCTGAACAGTGAAACAAGACAACATGTTGACGCTGTTCTTTTCTTTTTTTATTACCTCGTGCGTTTCTGTCTTCTCCTTTTTCAAACAAAATCCTGCTTGAAAACACATTCACACACCATCAGCGCGTGCGACTGTACCTTAATTTCAGAAGGTGAGAGTTTGTCTGTTCGTCTGCCAGTCTCGAGAGAATCCTGGTTCTTTTTGTTCAGGTACACTGCAGCCACTTGGCTCTGCTCCAGGAAGGACAGCAGAATCAGATGATTGCTCAGCACCGCTGGGGATGACATCACCACACCAAATGTCTTACAGGTAAACAAAAAGGACAAGAACAGCCCGATGCTGATAAGGTGACCTGTATAGAAACTAGAATCTTTAGACATTGGCAACCTTTGTAATAAAAATGACCATGTTTAGCTGTTGAATGATAAATGTTAACATTAAATAAAACAAAGGTATAATACTTAATTCTAAAATCTTTAAAACATTTGGATTCATGACTTTCTATTTATTAGTAGTCGACAAGGACCAAATAAGACATAATTACAAGAACTGCTTTATCAAGAGTTCAAAGATTAAGAATATTATCAATTAGTTTTTATCATTGTTTTACAGGGTTCTTTTAAGTTTTGCAGCTTATCATCCCTTAATTTAAAGTCCATCCTGATTTATACAAGGTTTAAGATTCTCAACTTTATAATACAAAGTATTTTGTCAAACATAAGTGAAACCCAAAGTTCTTAACAACAATACAAAGACTTCAACTCAAATTCTGAATTACTTTCCCTCTTCCATTCTTACACTTTCACATCCTTCCTTTTCACATACTTTATTCAATTTGAGATCCTGTAATTAAAATATTTAGTGTTTTTAATTGCTCTGCAACACCTTCTTCTTTCTATATCTTCGCTTCATGTCAGTGCACTAAATGTTTCATGATGTGTGTTTTTAATATTTATTTATTTATTTATTATTTGTACTTGTATTTTTTTGTGTGTGTGGTAGAAGAACACACTTGATCCTGTTCAACTCTTTCTGGAGCTGCGTGGAAACGTTGATTAGCTATTAAGCCCCCCCTCCCTATCCCTCCTTCAAATTAATCTGTTTATGAAACCAATTAAATGGAAAAAGAGGGGTGGAGCGGGGTTGTTACACATGTCTCTCAGATATCCTGCTTTGAGTTGAACGAGTGAGGCTGCTCCCCGGGATTTAAAAAAAAAAATCTAACCGGCAATTAAGTGTAGAGTGTGTTTATTTATAAACAGGAGGATATTGGTATTTGATTATGCTTCAAATCACCCTGTTGTGTGTAAATTTTGAATTAATATGCAAATTTTTAAGAGGGAAGAGCAGCACAGCTTGAAAATAAAAAAAACACAAAAAAAAAACTAGCATCTTAAATTAGGTCAACTGAGTCAGTCTGTTGGAGTTGGATTATACAGAAAAGCATTTGTAACGTAAACTGGTTCAATGCTTAAACCGTGAAAAAAAATAAACACACAGCCATTAACAAACCCTTAGCTCTTTGAAACAACATTTAATGGAATAGTAAGCATCTTTGTGATAGATTATAGACAAATCAAGTTAAATGCAGTTTAGCATTGATCTCTATGGGTGTCTATAAACGAGATTAAGATTAATCCCATTCTTTTCCAAATGAAGGAAGGGATCTGAAACCAGGTTGTGGCCCAATCTGGGACCAGGTGGCTGATATAGCGTTAGGGTCCAGACCTGCACAACCCACCATAAAACAAAGCCCCAGACACACACACACACACACACACACACACACGTGTCTAAACATGCACTATGCACCTCCTCATATGCATTCATACATGCAAGCCTGCAACTAAATTTTATGTATGCACATTTACACACGCAAACAAATACACAACCACATTCACACCCACATGCAAAAAGCAAAGATTCAATATGTTAAAAGCAATCCCAGACAAATGCACACACGCACACACAGTCCCCTTAAATTCATTTAATGCCATCTCCTCTGCAGCATGTTGACATAAGAGGCCAATGGGCTTAAGCAAAGCACATTTAAACATGGGTAAATGAAACTCGCTATGAAAAATCACTTAAGGATGCTTAATCGCGGAGCATATGCTCAGTTTGGCCCAGCCATTGGCCAATGGAAGCCGATAATACTTTGATGGTGTAAAATTTTTGTAATCTGCTTCTCAGTATGATGCAAACAGGGCTCACGGGTCCGACACAGTGTTAACTGGCATTCATGTTGAAAAAGTTTAAAAGGAGAACACTGAGCCTGCTTCTTCAAACAAAAAACAAATCTGGCTACAGATCCCTTGCGTCTCGAACATACAAAACAAAGGAGGCCAGACGTTTTGTTGGATCCATGCAAATCCGAAAAGGGATTCCTTCTTCATTCAAATACTCGCAACCTCCCTCTGCTTCCGAATGTGGTCAAGTCCTGATCAGAAAATGAAAACTAAATATAATTTCACACCATGGTAGAGATTAAGATTTGGTGGAAGTTGCAACTTTTAGTCAGTTAATTGGCTCTTGATCATTTCAGTCATGTTCAAATTAAACTTAATGCTAGCCTCTCATTAGGATTTCATTTATGTTTTTTGTGTTTGGAATTGAGTTGTTTCTACCCTTATTATAACCCAAAGTTAGAGTCGGGGAAAAAATAGATTTATAATAAGCAATATTTTTAATGTAATTTTAACATTCACTTTAAAACTGTTGGTCCTGCATTAAAAAATATGGATGATCCTTTCCTTGCTGCAAACCTGAAATTAGCCACTAACACGCCCAATCTGATATTTTCTAAATGTCTTGGCAGATGCTGACATTTTCTTTTAAAGCATTTATTGGTTGATGCTATCGTTTATTCTTAAAAGGTATAAAAATCCATTCCTGCCTGGCGCACGCACACACACACACACACACACACACACACAAGGCTGTCACAATACGGATGTTATTGTAAACTATTTCAATAATTGTAAATGTGTTGGACGAGGCGATCTGGTCTGGCTCTCTGCTCTAATTGTCTCGGCCTAATTTAACAAGTGGCAGATGTGAGAACCCCAATCTGACTACAACCCCCCAAACACGCTCACACAATCCCCGGAACCCACCCTCTCACAACCATTACTCTAATAATTAGTGCCCTCTGAGGCTTTGAATGGAGCACAGCGGGAGGTGAGTGTGTACCTGTGTGTGAGCGTGTGCACATTTTTACGTGTGTAAATGTGGGTGGACATACAGTAAGTGTTTGATGATCGGTCTAAAAAGGAAAAAAAAAAGTGTCTGTAATTATGTGTGTGTGTGAGGTAGTGTGTGTGTGTGTGTGTGTGTGTGTGTGCACTATAGGGGCTTTATCAAGTGTCTCGAGACCCTGGGCGGAAGTGGGGAGGGCAGTGTTATGAACAAATAATTGATACAGAAAGAAAGAAATAATTAGCAGATTTGTGCCGGCGTCCACAGCCTCTTATTCTCTTCTGGCCGGTCTGCAGCACGAGGGGTAGGAGGGGTGTGTGTGGGTGCTCCCTGGAGAAACTTGCGATGGAGGGAAAAACACTGATGGATGCTCTTAAGGGAAGGCCCCTGGACACACGCAGCACAAAAGGATTTGCTCGCAATTAGCTAGCAGAGTTGCCTGGCTCACCTGTGGCACCTGTTATGTGCGAGAGTTGCCGCTTGTGTAAAAGAGTGTTTGTGTGACAAAAGTGAGGAGTGTGTGTGTTGGTGGTAGATTTGAATCTGCATGCAGGCTGTGCATGTGTAAACACATAATTTGACAAAAAAATAGTGGAAGAGGGTGCTTTTATTTTACAAAAATAAAAGTAATAATGTGTTGTTGTTGTTGTTGTTGTTGTTGTTTTAAGATCAATGATGCTGATTTGAAAATAACTTGGTACTTACTTATGGATGAGAGCTCATGCGTATGGGATAAATCTTGTGCCAGCAGGAATTGAATTTGAATTGCTCAGATTGAATCTGAATGTGCATAATTTAAAATTGAATGCATTTGTCTGAAAATGAATTTTACTAAACTGAAACTGAATTTAATGGTTTGAAACTGAATTTTAAGTTTTGTATCTGAATTAATTTGCTTTCAAACTGTATTTTGGTCTGTTAAAAATTCGTTTTAACTACTTTCACTTTCAGTTCCATAATTCAATTTCAGTTCCAAAATTCAGATTTTTATGTTTTTTATGTTTTTAAAACACAAGTATGGGAAAACATTTAGAGTAGTTGTCACAAAGTGCATGATTTCAATAAAAGAATTTGCTGAATTGAAAAGAAAATGGTATCAATTTGATTTTTAGTGATTTTCTGTTTACTTTGGTCTTGAGTAAGTGTGAAATCTGGGATTTTGATTTTGATGTATTTTTTACCCAACATTTCAGAGACTCCGATTACTGCACAGTGGATTGAACTCTCAGTTTTGTACCATTGTTGTTTTTTTTAGGGAACTGCACAGGCATGTTTAAACACTATGGATAAAGTTTGTGCAGAGGCATGCAAGGAAGAGGATCGCAACCAACTCCTGCCAAACTTCTCAACTGGTAATTTTGCAAAGCTTCAGAAACAACTGAGATAACAGATGCACCTCTGCCACAGCTTGTAAAGGCCACTCAATTTCAGTTATGCACATTTTTCTATTAAACAAACAAAGTGGGGGAATAAACAACAGGACTGTCCCAAATTCCCTCTTAGCTACAGTTTATGAATTATCTGCAACACCATAGTGTTGTTCTTCTAGAGTTATGTAAACTAGAAAAAACACTAGGGCTGGGCAATAAAACAATGATAGATGTTGTGATAGACATGATCAATATATAAAAAAATAGAATAGATAGAATGTTGATAATTTCACTAAAATCCAATCTAGAACTGCACGGCATTCTGAGGCTTGTAACAGAAAGGCTTTAAGGCCCTGTCACACTATGACAGTTTAGACAACTTAAGCCAACTCATGAAAACTTTAAAAGACATGTACGTTGAAGATGGAATAAAAAAAATGACTGGAAGCCTCTTAGGCATGTACATCCTGTAATTATGACATTGATTAAAAAACAACTTTTATTAGTAATTTAGACTTAAATCAAAAATTAAGAAGTTGGCATAAGCTGTCAGAAATGTCATAGTGAGACAGGGTCTTAAGCAAGGCTGGTGGTGGCATCAACAAAATCACTCACTCTTTGGTAAGCTAGCTACAACCTGTTGAGTAACACATGCAGTGCAGTTTCACGTTGTACCACTGTTCCTCATAACTGCTTAAAGAACAGCGTGGAGTGAAAGGAGAATGTTTGCAACAACTTCATAGGAAATTGTGAATAAAAAAAGGAAAGGTTACGTCACCAGTTTGACAGGACTTACTAATCAGCCTTTTTTTCCTCCTGGTCCTTATTTTAAATGGATAAAACTAGAAACTAAATCAATAATTATTGAAACTGATATGAAATGATTATATTGTGATACATTTTTCAGCCCTGTCACCCAGCCCTAAAAACACTTTAAAGAATTTAAGCTACATTAGTGGTTTATCTGTCTTTCTGACAGCATATTTTAATTTAATTAATAACTGTTGCTGTTGTCTAATGCAAAGACTTTATTGATGCCGCTCACCTGATTTACGATCCTGTCCTGTGTAATTGGCTTTATCAGTTTCACAATAAAATGACGATTATTATTATGACCTGTGTCTGAGAAACTGAAGATTACGCTTTATTAGACTCATGAATCTGTTAATGTTAAGCATCCAAGCAATTGGACTCCCACTTAGTAATGACATGTTGCATTTCTACAACTCCCCTCTCACAGAGTTGCAGAGCAGATGTGAGACTTAACTAGACATCCTGTCTATTTCTAACACTCTTTGAATTGAAATCATTCTCTGTCGCTACAGATGGTTGCAATTTTTCAGATCACAGCGTTCTCCCTCAGCATGAGTATAAAAACATATATATATATATATAATTTTTTTTTTTTACCAGTCATTAAATAACACCAAATCAAAAAAGTGGAAGTATGGTACAGATAACATGGCAGAACCTCCATTTAATGTAAACGTTACTGCAATAAAGCAGTCCATAAAATAACAGAAGTACAAACGTGCAACACTGTAACTCACCATCAGTCACAGTGTTGGCAGGAAGTCGACCCACTAATATGCGATCTATACAAACATGTTCAAGCTGGGGTCCATTTAGAGTGAGAGTCACCAGCACTCCACTGCTCAGCATCACCTGCACAAATCACAACAACAAACAGATTTACTAGAATGATGCAGTTAGAATAACTTCAAAACTTAAAGTTTGTTATTTAAAAATAAAAGTGTTTTAATTCTTGTTTATTCTTTCTAAAACCTAAAGGTTTCAAATGATTTGTGTTTAGATAAGGATATCAGAGTTTAAGTGTAGTAACTAGCAGCAAGTGTTTTTTGCAATCAGACTGAACAACATGGAAAACAACTTTTAAAGCAAAAAAATAAATAAATAATAAAAAAATAATAATTATATATATATATATATATATGTGTGTGTGTTTTTTTGAAACAGCAATGTTATAAATTTCCATTTCAGTTAAAATAATTTAATATTTGATCTTATAGTTTGGTCATACTTTGAGCTGAGAGCTGTGAGGACCAGTGCACATCCACTCCCCTCACTAACAGGTGTCTGAGTGTTTGTGTGTGTCTGCTTGCACACAGTAGGTGTCGGGCTTGGAGGGGTGTGTACCTGGCAGCAGTTCTTGGTTCTCCATCTGGTGTGAATGCAGGTGTTGGTCTGCAGCAGTTCCTGAATGAGTGTGATGGACAAAGTGAAAGACAAAAGAGGCGGAGGTGGACAACTTGTGAAAAAATAAAAAATAAAACAGAGGTAAAGTGAATTTGATGCTGAGTGAAAACTCAGACATTTAAGGATAAATTAGACAAAAAAATTAAATAGAAAACAAAACAGAGAAAATTAAAAAGACTAAAAACTGTGACCAAAAAACTAAAACAGTTCTCAATGCTGCTCAGAGCAGTAGTCACTTGTCTCCACAGGTGGTCACTGCAGCCGTTCCTGCTCATGGAGGAGAGGAGGAGGGGAGGAGGGAGAGCGACTTGGAAAAGGATGCAGGTAAGGACTGCTTGTGTGTGTGTTTGTGTGTGTGTGTGTGAGTGTGAGTGTGAGTGAGTGTAAGGTCAGTCATTCCTGCCACATTCCAGCCCCAGCTGGGGTGATTGGATGGGAGGAGAGAGGGACGGAGAAAGAGGAGGGTGGTGGGGTGTGGAGGTGAGTCGGGGTGTTTCTGGTTTCAGACAATGGTTACGGGTGAGAGAAGGGAGGTGGGTGAGGAGTCGTGTGTGTGTGTGTGTGTGTGTGTGTGTGTGTGTGTGTGTGTGTGTGTGTGTGTGTGTGTGTGTGTAGAACAGCTACAGACAGGTTTCAGCAAACAAAGCTAGGTCTGTACTGCCACAAGTACAGAGTTGGGAGGGAGGGTAAATGAGGAAAGAGTGAGGTGGAAGAGAAGGAGGGAGGGAGGGAGGAAGAAAAAGAGATGGGAAGGGGAGGGGGGGGTAACCTGCAGCCCCCTGATCCCCTCAAATATCCCCTTCGATGACAGAGCTCGGCCGAAGCAGAGGTGATGAGAGAGAAGAGGGGGAGAGGAGAACAAACGAGGACGACAGGGAGAGTGAAGGCTGAGAGAGAATGCCCCTATTTGTTAATCAATCGGCCGTTTCGGAAAGGGAAAACTCCAAAAATCCCCCAGAGGGAGGATAAGGCCAGGGAGGGATGATGGAGGTAGGGGAGGGGTTGGGGTGGGGGGGCAGCTACCTCCAACTCCTTCAGCAAATCGCGTAGCTTTTCAGGTCGCCGGTTACTGGGGGTCCATGGATAGCCTCGAGCTACAGAGGGGGAAAACATGAGGGGAGTCAGGAGCTCATGTGACCTCACATATTAACACACATATTAAAAAGACACTCATAGAAATTTAGAGAAGTGTGGGAAAATAACAGACTTTAAAAATACTCATTGCAATGTCATGAAGACAGGTTAGAAAACAGGAAAAGAAATCATAAAAAAAGACAAAAGTTGCCCTTTTTTCCCCACTTGAATTGATAGTTAATGTGTGCTTAAATTAAATTAAACATTTCTAAGAAAAAATTGAGACCGGCCACAAACTACCACACATAATTGTTCACATACAGAAACAGCTGAAGTGACCAATAAAAGGTTAACTATGGCAACAAAGATGAGCATTTGGGAGCAAGACATATGACTTTTTTAATGTATATGTACATATCAGATGTGTTGAATAAAGAAGATACGTTTTTATGTATTTCTCAGTGGTTTTAATTCAGTGCTTTGTTTACATTGAGCGCATACCCGCATTTCAGAGTTTTATATCAATTCATCTGGAAAACTTGAGCAAACTCTTAATTTGAATCATTTGATATCCAGGAAAACCTTTTTTATGTTTGATTTCACAATTTTTTAAATACTTTTAAATGTTGTCTTAATGTAGATCTGAATATAAAAAAGATGATAAAGTATAACACGCAATGACGAGATGCAGGTGTTTAGTGTTAGTTCAACTTTGAGAACACAAATAACAACTCAGCTATTACTGAACATTTACACTGATTGGTTTAAAAGCAACATGTCCATTACTTTATTATGTATTTATTTAACTCATGTATCTATTGTTTAAAAAAACTACAGCCGAGGTTTATAACCTCATCTGTGTTCAAACTAATACTTTTTTTTTGACTGTCAGAAAAACCCTAGCACTCAAACTGCCAGTCCCCTTTGCTTTTGGTGCCATCTTCTGCTGCAGAAGATACTAAACTTTGTGTATGGAACAACTTTGCAATGATGCCTTAAATTAAAATAATATTAATAATATTAATAATAATAATAATAATAATAATAATAATAATAATAATAATAATAATAATAATAATCTGTTAGGAGGAATTTATGAACCAATGTTACATAGCAAAGCTCTTCAGAGCACAAATGGCAATACAAAGAAGTTGCCAGAAATTAAAAATTAAAGACTAGCAACAGATAAGCCATAGCTAAATGACATCTTCAGCAGAAACTGGATTTTATGTTGAATCAGAAAATCTAACTTAAAGAGGCTTTATGGACCCTTTTACAGCACCATTAAATCAGAAACACAAATGAAAAGCTAATAAAGAACCTGGTTGTTTATGTATAGAGATCTTAAAATAAATGATAATACAGGACAATTCTCAGACATCTTGAAGGCCTCCAAATTTAATTGATACCTACAAATGAAAAAACAGAAAGCCCAACTCTCTGAGTTTTTGAATCCCTACCTGTAGCTGCGAGAGTCGAGAACATTATTTATGAACTAAATATTCAACTGAAAGCAAAATGTCACTTCAAAACACACTAACTGATCTTTGAGGAGAGGCAAAATTTTAATCGAGAGGACTTGTGGCGCTTTCGAGTTATCTCCCAAATGCAACCTCACAGTTTGCTGCGAATATCGACACACAGGTCCCTACATTTTAATTTCCCAACCATCCCCACCCCACCAATACACACACGCTCTCCATCTCTAGTGGTTAAACAGAAGGAAGGAAGCATATAGGGGAAAAAACAGTTAATTGAATTTGTGCATCTGCTGCTGCCCTCACAAACAAGAAGAGGTAATGGGAAGAAAAAAAGAAAGAAAGAACGGAAGCGAAGCACTTTTAATGTGCTGCAATTGCACTCTTATCTGTTTATTTTACAGTCGCTTCTTTTCATCTTTACAGAAACATTAAGGAGAAGAGTTCTTTATTAAGGATAAGAGGAAAGAGGAGGTAAACAGATGAATGCAAATGTGGGTGTGGAGAGGTGGGGGGTCAGGAGAGAGAGGAGAAGGGAGGGGGATGGAGAGGGACGAGTGTTCGTCTTCTGATAAGGATGTTTGTATTTCACTACAGAGAGGGAGGGAACACACAAAGTGGGACAGCTGAGTGAGTAAAACTGTGATTTCGGGGAGATCCACTGCCGAGATGTTTAGGATCCAAATGTACACAAAATGTGGAGGATATGTGTAATAAAAAAAATAAAAATAGAAATATGTCTCTGACTTTCTGCTTTGTACACTCACCCTCACAGAACTGGAGCTTCTCATTGTAGTAGTGATGCTCTTGGGGATTGGCTGGAGGGGGAATAAAGAATAAATAAAATACTTTAGCTCAAAGTGGTGCCGACAAATAAAAACAGAACACTAAGCTGCATCTCAAACATCACTTCAGCTCCAAAAAGGCGGGGGGTGGGGGTGGACAATGCTGGCAACCTAGAACCGTGCCCCGTGGCCTGGCCACCCTGAGCATTAAAGTGGCCGGTCTGGTGGCCGGTCTCTCTGGCAGGCAGGAACACCCCCAGGATTAGTAGTATTAATCAGATAAGGGGTTGAAGGGCCAGACAGGCCCAGACATGGGCACCTGCTCTGGGGCTGGATGAACAGGGTTAAGGGTGGGAGTGTGTGTGTTTGTAAGTGTGTGTGTGTGTGTGTGTGTGTGTGTGTGTGTGTGTGTGTGTGTGTGTGTGTGTTTGTGTGGTAGAGGGAAGTCGGTTTTGGCAGCTGGGAACCCCAACAGTTGCTCCAATGAGCTAAGGTCTCCCTCTAGTGGGGGAAAGTGGAAGTAGCCTAAAAGTATTAGACCACAAATATGATTCTTATACCCAAGCCTCAGAGTGTTGATTAACTGTTTGCATAAAACAAAATGTAGCTTACATAAAAACACACACAAAATAAAAACTGTTGTTTTTTTTTTTCAAAATGTTCTGGTGTTGAGTCCTGCCCCCGAAGAAAGGTTCAAGCATTTTTAAGTACTTTCAGGAGCAAAGCAAAGTAAGAAATAACATAATCCTAACCATTGCATCATGCGTTACATTGTATGAGATATGATATATAAAACTAAAAATATCTGAAACTAAGATTTCATGTGCTTATAGTGCTAAGAAGGATAATGTATTTTATAAAAGAGGTTAAATATGCACTGTTTTATGATAGTGTAAATGCTTCACACTATTGAAAGAAATGTTTTGTACATTTTTTGGCACATATCGCTTTCTGCAATTTTAGTGCTATTTTATATATCAAAATGTTCAGATCTTTCAAGACATTGGTGATATTACTTTTGATATTTCAGCAATTTACTTTGTGAGATATTTAGCTATTTTGGCCATGTTTGTCTCATTGAAATTAAATGGAGCTGTATGAAACATCTTACTGCACTTTTCACTTTTTGTTTTGGTTCTGTTTTTTGTCAACTTGTGTGTGCTAATTTCAGCTTCCATTTAGCTGATTTTAGTTTTTTTTTAATCTTTTTTGCATTCTTCTACTAATTTAGATTTTTGTGCTTTTTTCAGCTGTTTTCTGTGTTACAGCTACTTTTAAGCTAATCAGGAAATGTGCTTATTCTGTTTCTTTGCTAATTTCAGCTTTTTTAAGCTATTTTAGGCTAGTTTTAGCCTTTTTAGCTAAATGCAAATTCTCTAGTTGTCATTCATTTTTTACAGTTCAGCTGAGAACTGACATGCATTTGGTCTCATGTATTACACCCCCTACCCCATACAAAAAGAAAACACATTTTAAACTAATCCAAAATAATGTAATAGATATACAATCAAATCATGACCTGAGTTGTTGTTACACTGCTGTGGAAGTGGTATGATACTTTGGGATTGGGAATTTGCTCCCCTGCTCTGCCTCTAACTCCCCTCCTCCTCCCCTTCCTCCCACCACTCTGATATCAAGCCACACTTTAGTAATCCTCCAAATGAAAGGATTTGGGAGCAAGAGCATCGTCTCTCCACTGAAGATTGTAAAGAAAGAGAAGGCTGCTTCTCAGATGAGAGAAATGAGAGAAACCTGTGATGATGGTAAAAGAGGAGACGAGCCACTGAGACTCACTGTCCACAAACTGAGAAAGAACCAAGCACACCGGGAATAAAACAAAAAATAAGAAAAAAAAGAAAACAGAGGAACAGCGGGAAACAGACACTGAAAAATACAAATAATTGAGAGAACAGTGATTTTATAGTCTTGACCGGTTTTACACAATCCAGGATAGCATCCAGCAATATTTCATTTTCTAATATACTTCTATTACGCTATGAGAAAAACATTATAGTAAGAGCCCAGGATTTTCTCTAAAATTAACTCAAATGATAAACTTACAGTGACTAAAATATTTAACATTTACATATTCACCTCCATGAATGAAAATAGTGATGTGGCTCTAAACCTTGAGAGTAAAATAGCAATCTTTTGCTTTTTAGAAAATAAGATGTTTTAAAACAAACGAAAAAACTCTGGTTAAAAAGGTTCAGCTTTTAAAAATAGATATCCTTTTAGAACAGAGACAATTTTTTATTTTGTTTTAATTATAGTAATTCTCAAAAAAGGATGACCTTACCTTACCTTTTTTTATTTTGTTCTGTAAGTATCCACATGAATTATTTAATTATTGGGGGTTTTAAAAGTCATATTTGTGGTATTAATGTTGATATTTGAAACTGAAATGAAAGGAAATAATTATCTAACACCAGAAGTGATAAACTATATTAGGCCAGTGATTTCCTTGGAGTTGGGACCTGATTGTGGCTCATGAATGAGGGGAGGGGTATGAAGATCACCTCCAACGATAAAATTAAGAAGTTTGCTATTAGCATGTTTTTCAAATAGCTGTTGCAAGGCATGAAAAATACAGTAATAGTAAATGATAGAATAAATAATTAGCTTTTGAACTAGCTGTTAGTTGTTTCTTTTATTTATAAGCTTATTAGAGCAGTTTTTGAACATCATCCAGAAATAGTCAAGGTCGAAAGTCTCTGCTGTAGTTTATTTGTGGGTCAAAAAAATGAAATGTTTTAGACCATCCACTAAGTTTGTCCCTTCCCATCTTCTGTAGCAAAACAAAAGTACAAGACAGTGAAATGTGACATTTCTGCAAAGAAGATTTTGGTTTTTATGTATTCCTTCAGAAAAAAAACATAGTCAAGTTCATTTCATTTACAAAAAAATAAAAAATAAAATTGACCATCACTTCATTTTCTAATGGTCCCAAAAAAATGCATTGTACCTTACAAAGTAAAATGATAAATATTGGATCATTTTTATTGCTTTCAAAAGTAAAAAACAACTTTCACATTTAGTCTGGTTTAACATATTGTCTGAATAGTGTTAACTTTAAACAACTCAACAGAGCTATGTTGTTAAGGTGTAGTGCATGCAATGAATCATATTGCAGAGTGTAAATCCTAAATCCTACTGCATCATTTTAAAATAAAATTAAAATTAAAATAAATAAGAAACGGAGGAAAAAAGGACACAGTTGGTCATATTGCTGCAGGGGCTGCAGAGGGAACGATCTGAGCACTTCCTGATTGTTTGGAAAGGCTCCCGGCCTCGGGCAAAATGAGGCTGGACTGCATGGGGTTTCTTGCTATGTGATCTAAGAGAAAGTCAACAGTTTAGTTTTCCTATCGCTGTGTGGCAGGACCCCGAGGTCAACAGGAACACAGGGAGCATAAGAGATAGAACTGCAGAGACCTTATAATCTGTGTGTGTGTGTGGTATGTGCATGTGTATATAAGGTTTTAGGGTGTAAATCCTTCATACTAATAGCCTTTGTGTGTGCAAGTGTATGTGTGGTTAGGGGCTGTAAGACACCAAATCATGCTGGACCAATAATCTGTGTGTCAGCAGGCAGCAAAAAGCCCTTCTTTATATATGCTGGAGTCACATACATTCCAAAAAACAAGACAAATTCAACTCATCTTAAACACAAACACACAACCAATATAAACACTATTTACCTGGCTCTCCTTTATCGTAGTACTGATAGGTGCCAATATCTGTATCTGTGGGGAGAGGAGGAGAAAGTGAGATGAACATCTCGCTGTCAGGGAAAAGCAGAAGACAGATCAGCAATTTCGCACCGTGGGATAAACAATCGCTATCAGCCAGTGGCTTGTCCCGTCTGCCAGCACCAGGGTTTAGATAAGACCCTGTATGGGAGGTAGGAGGGGGTCCGGACCAGAACGGAAGGGCATGCTGAGGGGTATTAATAAAGACAGGAGTGCGCCTTAGCCCCATCCCACCTGAGGGGCAAACTCTGATTTGTAAACATGCAACATTTGAAAATCTGCAGACAGCGACAAAAACATATGACCGACATATGCAGAGCATGCAACAAGCAGTACATACCGGCTGATAGATATGGACATACACACACACACACACACACACACACACACACATATATAGACACACACACACACAGAAACTGCTGAGCGGAGGCGTTTTTCTAAGTGTGTTATTCCTGCAGGCCCAAAACCATAAGCAGCAACTTTTAGATTTGCTCAACATATTGTTTCTTTATCGCTCTGCTGCTGTTGCTGCTCCTGAGGCCAGGTCATACTAACACAACACAAACACACACACACACACACACACACACACACACACACACACACCTCCTGCACCATATAGGGAAAATACTGCTATACGAATTACATCTGTTTGGTAACGAGGATTTGCGGCAATGAAACAACAAGGTAAACCGAACTTTAATCACATCGCTAAAAGTCTACACAGACGCCTGAAGCCAGTATTTTTCCTGACTTATGTTTTTATAGGTAACATGAATGGAGAAACTATAAGTAATCAGTCAGACACAGATGTCTGTTTATTATTGGATAACATGACTCTGAAAATTTTTAATAAATCACTTTCATCTGAAAAAAGCAGTGACATCAAATTGATCATTTTTTTAAAAGCGGCAGATTCATCTGAATACGGAGCCCGTCCGGTGACATGGTATAATTTTTCTTTTTTCACGTGGCCACGCAATAATAACGCGTGAGCACGTGATAATTAACGTGTGTCCACGAGATAAATAACGCGTGTGCACGCAATAATTAGGTTGTGGCTACCATATAGCTATTGTTGTCATTTCCGTGCAGATTGTTCGTTGTTTACATGGACAAGTCTGAAATAAACTAATTTGTT
>JARVGW010000001.1:40732346-40749891 GCA_031762495.1 Anablepsoides rubrolineatus | reverse complement strand
AACCTTTAAAATACTTGTGTTCTGACTTGGGTACTTAACTTAAATCCCAATTTGTCTCTCTTAGTTGGAATCTTTCTGTTTCAAAAGAAAAGTAAGACTCTGGGCATGTTTTTGATGAGAGGGTATCAATAAAACATGGAAAAAAGTTGATTTTACATGATATAGCCCCTTTAACTCCCATTCAAATCCATTTCAGAAACAGAGGGCTTTAAATCTCTTTACATTTACATCTGCTGTGTTTGTGTTTGTCCGCCTCGTTTAGATCCAGCCCTACGATAAGATTGGTGCACCAGGCCTGCCTAATAATGTGGCCCACAGCTTGAACAAACTGGTGGTGGTGAAGCTCAATGGAGGTTTGGGCACCAGCATGGGGTGTAAGGGTCCGAAGAGCCTGATCAGTGTCCGCAACGAGAACACCTTCCTGGACCTGACCGTGCAGCAGATTGAGGTACAGAAGCACTTCACTTGACTGGTGTCATTATTTATGTCATTTATGGTTCCTGCTGCTAACCAAATAATTTTTCTTTGTCTGTAATGAATGCATTATTTATCTTTCCTATATTTTGCCTTTTTAAAATCTGAATTCAGCCATAGTGTGTGTGTGTGTGTGTACGTGTCTGCCTTGTTAAATAACTATCCTTGTGAGGACATTTCTCAGGTCCTCACAAGGGCAGTGTGTGTGTGTGTGTGTGTGTGTGTGTGTGTGTGTGTGTAAGCAGAATATCTCACGAACCACTCTGTGATTTCTTTATTTTTTTTAACTTGTAGAAGTAATCACTGGACTTATATACACAGCTGATTACTGTTTGAACTCAACATGATTCAAGATGGCAACCACAGCTAAGAAACATACAAACATAAAATGTCTCAACTCTGTCTTAAGCTAAAATTGGATGCAGGAAAAGCTGAAAGTTATTTATCACCTTAACTGGCGGCAGATCTACTGAAATCTGTTGTCTTGTATTTGAATTTGAGAGCCTCAGGGGAATATAGCAGATTACTTGAGCTCTTTTGTTAAAACTGCAAGGCAGGGAGTGACATGTAGTCGTTCAAGGAAATCTAGTTTTATCTACTATTCCTGGAGAAGCTATTGTTAAAATAAAACTTGTCTCTGTTGGAAAGACTAGATTGGTAGGTTTAACCAGAAATGAGCTACCAGTTAGAAAAATGTCAGAGATGACAAAATAAAACTGTTTTCATTACAGCTTTCTTTAAAACTTTGTTACAAACCTCTGTAGGGAAAAGTCGAGTCCCTTTTTAAGGCAAAAGAACCGAAAAACCTAAAGGAATTATTTGCAAACCTTTTAAGCCTGCAAAATGATCGGTTTCATTTTAACTTTTAGTTGATAGCCTTTTATCAGCAAGTCATTCTGCTGCTGTGTCTCAACTTTAGCAGCAGGAAAAACTGATGTGTTAAGACTTGGATTGCTGCCCCTCATGATGTAGCAGGAAGTGATATTAGTCAGGTTTTGAGAGCTTATGTGTTTAGGGAAATCTGCAAAAGAAGTTACATTAAACATAATTAATAAAAGAATGTATAAAAAATAAGATGAGAGACATGTCTTTGTGATGTGGATTTGAGCCCCATGCCAAACAAAACAGCTTTTTTCAGTTTTCTATTTCTTTTAACTTATTTTAACTCGAGCTGTCAGTTGAACCTGGACATGTTTGGTATCAAAAGAAACCTAAGAATCTTGGCTAAAAGCTCATGGAAGCTATTTTTACATTCACAAAACACAGTTCAAACATCAAGCAGTTGAATCAGAAAGTAAACTAACTGTACAAAACGGGATTGTTGCAAATCTGTATACATTACAACAAATCTGTAAAGGAAGACTTTTTGACATTTTTTAAAGCAAGTCAAAATAGACACCTAAATATGTTTTATATATAAGTTATATAAAGTGTGTTTAAAGTTTTTTTTTCTTCACTTGATTTTGTGTGAATATGGTCCAACTGAAGTCAAATATAATTTCTCATTATTTTATATAATATATATCATGACAAATAAATGTTTGGATAATTCTTCAAAAGAACAAACATTCAATAACAAGTCTTTTCAGTCAGGTAAGAAAACATAAATAACTTTTGGACATAAAAACTTAAGATTTCCTAACATTTATTAATGGTACCATCATGGTCTGTCCTATGCAGAATTTACAAAATGCAAAATTATTTCTTTACTAAAACCTCTGTAACTTTGCTCCAGTTAATTTTAGCTGCATGAATCTTTGCATAAGTAAGTGGATTTATGGTTTCCAAGAGTTTTTAGCCTACTTCATTATGGTTTTAAATAGGTTATATACTGTCAAATGAAAAAAATATTCATGTAAGAATGGGAAAAAAAACTAACCGTGTGTGTGTGTGTATCTCTAAAACCACATCAGCTGTTTTATTACTTACACTTCTGATGAAATCTCCCAAGTTAGCTTTATTTTGATAACAATATTATTCAAGTAGTTTGTAAATGCTGAGATACACTCAATTACATTTCAGCATGGTATTTTGAGTAAAAACTTCAAGAAAACCCCTTGGGGCTTAAGTGGTTAAAGACAAAAAGGGCTACAACTCGGCTAGTTTTACGAATATTGAACAAATTTGGTTTGGTTTTCAACCAACACAAAGTCTGGGATAGTGTTGTAGTTGAGACCACCTAACCCAAGACCAAGTCAGCCAGAGTGTTTTGAGACTGAGACAAGACCAAGACTCTTAGAGGCTGAGACCGAGTCAAGACAAAGACCAGAAAAAAAAAAGAACTAGTGGCATCAAACATACAGTATACAGAATACACAGTACACAGGTAGCTAATTTAATATGTGTAGCTAAAATTGACTAAATCTCTATGTGTGAGGGTCGAGTATTTTGGTACAAAAGCAGATTGCTATTGTTAGCTAGCTTTGCTAACATCACACATAGCTTACCTTTCTTTGTTCTTCCTTTCTAAGTGATAAGTTTGTAAAGCCCACCGTCTCTGAAAGCAAAGCACTACAGAATTTACACATCACTGTATGCTTTCTTTTGAATGTTGTTTTATAAATATATTCTTTATGATGTATTTTGCTGAATTGTTTTACTGAAGATTTTGCAGGCATCAACATTTTGCTCCCAGACAACCACTTCTCACTTTTCTGCTGCGTGCGAGTGAAAGGGGGTGGGGATGGGTGACTGTTAACTATGGCAATGAGTCACACTTCCAATCAATACGTTTTACATCCAGTGAAAGCAAGGATGTTAACAAATAAATTAGACTATATTCTGGCATTTTAGTGATATTTCAATGAGACTGAAACAAGACAGAGTATGTGTCAAGTCTGTGACGAGAACATCAAAAAGTGGTCTAGAGACCAGCCTCGAGTGCTGAAACACTGATCTGGCAGCTAACGCATCTCGCAAAATCTTGCATGACGTAATTTTCAAGATTTATGCAAATGGATAACTTCATTCTTTCCCATCACAAGGTGGACTTAGCGGTATGCATAGGCTGTTTTTGAAGTAGAGATGAAGGCTTTAGTAAGAAGTTCAGTGTGATTTCTCTGGGTGAGCTGCAGTAAAAGAGAAATTATTGGTGTGCTGGCAGTCAGGGACACAGAGACAGCTGTGTGCTCACAGAGAGGAGTGTGCACAAATATTTAGACCTGATTCTATATCTTATTCCCTACTCGCAGCTGATTGGATGTGTATTTATTTAAAGTAAACAACCACAATCACATCACATCACTCGAAGCAACTTTTTGGAAAAAAAAAAAACATCCAGTTTTTACTTGATGTAAATTAAATGCAGCTTTAAGGCATTTTTTTGTGTGTTTAAGAGGCTGTGGTGCATTTTTGTGTGTTTTCATAAGAGTCCCATGAGGCGCTTCATACCGAGATCGCTCAGTTTTTCTCTCCAGTCCGGTCCGATTACCTGTAGACTGAATCATCCTGTTGAGAAGAGAGGAAAATGAATCCCGCACCAGTCCAAAAAGAAACATGGCCTCCTGTGTGAGAACGAACCTCTAAGACACAGTGCTGTTTCATGCACACTTAACTTGGATCATATCAGGCCAGAAACAATTTTCCACTGAGAACAGAATGTGAAATGTGAGAACTCACTGAAATGTGTCTACTGAAGATTTACTGCTTCTACCTGAATGGCTTTCTGTGGGGAAACATTTAGCCTCCAGAGTTAAAAAAAAAAAAGAGGAGAAAACTGTTCAGATCAGAGCCCAAAGCATGCTGGATTATTTATCTAAAACGTATTAAAGCTCGGAGAATAATTGGATTTATAAATCACTGTCTTGCGTCATAAGTTACTAAAACACTTCGTCCTTTTCTTTGGAAGTAAAACATTTTTAGTTTGGGGCCTTCTTTTGTGTGTGTTTTAAAGTTTTAAATATACTGTTGGATGACTGAGTAGAACTAACAACAACCATGTTGTAATATGAGCAGAATTATTGTGTAAATCCATGTTAACCTGCTGATCCTGAACCTGAGAACAAAAACTTTACAGAACTACATGTTAGTTACATCAGGTGTCATGTGACAGATCATCTCTTTGACCACTGGATCAAACTTTCTGACTTAATGTTTGGTCTGACCCAAATGACTTTCTTTAATGTATAAAAACATTTAGAATTTAATGCTGTCTTCACAATTTTTGTATATTATTACCTGTCACACTTTCAGGGGTTTTCACATTTCATTCTTACAAAGGTGTATGCAGAGGAAGTAACTGTCTTAAATTGGCTTGAAGGATTTAATCTGTGCATACACTACCATCCCTCCAGTATTTTTTTTACATACATCCACTGTTGGCAAATCTTCAATTGCTTCTTTTTTCAGCGTGTTTGCAGAACGTTAGGATGTGTTTAATTTCATGAGGGGAAGCTAAGCTTCTCTAATGAACCTCATGGTCTTAATAACAGTTTACACACATACAGAGCTGGTTTAAAAAAAGTACGTACATACGTAGTGAAAACCAACCCTCCTGCTGGATTTTTCACAGAATAACAAAACAGATTCTTAATATTTTCTCATCAACAATTCATAATCTACATATTTTCCAACTCCTGTAGTAACCTGAATTATATTATTTTATACATAAAAAAGGTTTTTCTAAACGTTTCCACCACATTTTTTACTTATAAAGCCTTTTTAAAACTTGTTCGGCGTTTGTTTTCACACACACACCTTTATAGCTCCTGAGACACACTGTGCCGAGCTCCTGGGAAACCCCTTCCACTGCAGCATACATCACTGCATGGGGTTTCTTCCCACTGGAGTCTACAATGCTGGAAGAAAATCCGAGACTCGTCACCCGATGTTATTTGTGCACAAATCTGTCACGGTTAAAGCGCCACAGTTTTTATCAGACTGATTCCTCCGTGCACAGTCTGTTTTATCTCCATCCATGAGTTTTTGGCTTTATAAATCTTTATAAATGTCTGCTTCCTGGTTGCCTACGACAGTCGACTTCTGGAAGGGAGTCACTTCTTTATTTTTTTTAAGCGAGTTGTTAAAGCAAAATTCAGCATCTGAGCACTTTTCACATAAACAAACACTCCCACGAACTTCTGACCAATCACATAATAAGTTCTTATGTGGAGGAGGGAAAAAGTTCAGCCAGCGGGTTGCAACAAGAAGGTGCCGAAATGTCGACAATGTGAACAGAACAACGCAGTTTTCATCATGAAACTGTGACAATCTGATCCAATTTTGGCAGTTTGGATGCAGCATACTGTGTGCGCCTCTGCAGCAAGGTTCAATCAGGGGTGCTGGAGAAGAGAGTGGGGTCAGTGGTCGACTGCAGTCAGTATTTTTATTTTTACTTCTTTAGCCTGTAAGAGCAACCCAAACTCCTCCTCTGTCTAAATGTCATTTATTCACCATTTTGGATGTTTTTATGTGAGACTGAAGTGTCTGCATGCATGTCGTTTAAATACAGAAATCACACCTGGCACAGAAACTACAGTGGATTCAACAAACACAGCATAACAGCATAAATCTGCAAAAATATTGATATCGGAAAAATGTTAACCTAAAAATGTTGACCTGAATCAAAGATGCTGCCGCTCAGTAAGGCTTTTATTAAAGTTAATTGTGTTTGTCTTTAATGCCCCGCAGCACCTGAACAAGACGTACAACACCGATGTCCCTCTGGTCCTCATGAACTCCTTCAACACTGATGAAGACACAAAGAAAATCCTGCAGAAGTACACACACCACCGGGTGAAGATCCACACCTTCAACCAGAGCAGGTGAGAGTGGGAGCCAGCTGCAGGAGCTCTAACTCGAGCTTATTTTATTTAAATCAGAGCAGCACACAGAAGGAACAATGCTTTCACTGTCAGTTAGCAGCAGTGTGGTTTAGTAAATCACAGCTTCTGATTCTGAACTGGAGCTGTCAGGAACTGCAGCATCCAGACAGAAACCATCCTCGACCTTATGGAGCAGGCGGTTCATCATTAACACCACAGTGTCTTCAGTCCGTCAGTCAAGCGGAACTTGCTTTTTACAGTTTCTGATGAATTATTCATGGCTCTCATATGTTCTGTGTGCCCCGGGGAGTGGAGTACAAAGCTTTTTTGGGACAGCATCATGCTGGCTTCAGGATTTATTGTCGTCACAAAGAAACTGGTTGAATAGTTTTAATGTCAATCAACGCGGGAACAAAGAAAAGTTGAGGTCATGACAATATTTTGTAAAAATCCAATTAAAGTCAGCTTCAGTGTAACACTGACTGCTGTTCCAATTAATTTAGGGAAAACGATTAGCTTTAAAGGACAGACATAAACTGCTCCGTCACTTCATGTTTTGGCTCAAAGAAACTGAGCAACAAAACACATTTAAAGGTTTGTTTAAGCTTTGAACACTGACTTTTTACATTTTGTCTTAGGAAACAAATTCTGCAACACTACTGAACAAAACCAATAACTTTTCTACCAGCTGCTGTAATGAAAAATTAAACTCGACAAAAAACAACATAACACAGGTTGACATCACTTCGTTGCAGTACCTTTTAAGGATCTGTAATTTTACCAATTATTTTTTCAACTTTTACTATTATTCAAAATCATTCACATTATAAAAATGATACTTTTACTTTTTCAATTTAAAATTTAACACCCAGTTACACACTACAAATTTAACTTTGACCAGAACTCATCATGAAAGGAGCTGTTTATGACGTGTTGAATTTACTAAACCAAGTTACTGTATGTCAACTTGTTCCACTAAAGTGAGTTGAGTAAATTGAGCACTGCTAAATAATTGTTTCAACACTTCAGTTCTTAGAGTGCGTGTAAAAGTACTTTAAGTTTCCTGATTATTGTTAGAAGTTTTATGACTTTTATTGAAGTACTATTCTTATCAGTGAAGTTAATTTTTACTAGTCATTTTCTGGTAAAGTATATTTACTTTTACTTAGTTTTTTTAAGTACTTTACATACCTCCGTCTGTCAGTGTCAGTGACTCATTTTTATGTATATAAGTTTAAGAGCCCAGCTGGCATATGACTGACATTAAACATTAAATGTTGTTGAAATAAGATCAGTTTAAGAAAAAGCTTTCAATCAACATTAAATCAATGTTGAACACCAAACAGTTGAAATGATGTTTTGGAAATATCAACCAGTTTTGAGTTGTATGTCTAATCAACATTATTTTTCACAAATATGACTAAAACATTTTTCTGAAATATGTCAGTTGAAAAATATCCTTGTTCAAACATCCAATCGATGCTGATTAATTAACTGTTAAAGTGTCGACACATGAATAATGATGCAAAGTTAAAAGCTAAACTCTGAACCTGATGTTAGAGTTCATGCTATCTTCATCTACCGGCACACTTTTTTTTTTTTTCTCCCAGCATTCTTAGGGAAGCACGATCCGTACATTCAGCTCATTTGCACATCCACTAATAGAAATACTGTCAGTAGGGCTGTTTGTTTATAGCATGTAGCACCACTAGACCGCTTGATGACTGAATGGATTCGATTTCAGTCTTTTGTCACCTGCAATGCTTTATAGAAAAGAGAACATTTGCAACAGATGCAGATAAAACAGAGATGAGATCAAACATAACATTGTCTAGAAATGAGGTCTGTTTAGGTCGGCAAGTTCATAGAAATTAACATGTACACATTGTAAATCTGTTTTTTATTAATCAGAATGTGTATATAATCTTAAAATAGTTTACAAATTAGAATTTAGCACACCTCTAAGTAAGTATGGAAATAAATATTTCCAGTAGTTTTTCCTAAATCGAGTGCATTAACTTGTAATCCAATACAAAACAAAGATTGTACAATCAAAAATTTTATTTATGGTGTTCTGCACCATGTTTCAGGATGCTGATCTGTCAAGACTTGTGCTTTTGTTTAGTATTTATTCAGTATTTTTTTCTGTTTTGTGTATTTCTGGTTAGAGTTTCAGCTTTGTTCCTGCTTCTGTTTCTGCCACACCCACCTGTACCTGATCCTGCACAGGTGTCAGTGGTTTCAGTTTATTACTCTAAATTTTTAATTCTTGGTGCTTTGGTTCAGTGATCTGGTATTATTTTTGCCTTCTGTCAGCAGTAGCTCTGCTCTGCAAGAGTTTTGGTTTTTGATGTCTGCTGCCACAACAGCATTTTGTTTTGTTAATTAATTCTTAGTCTTAGATTACAACTCCTTGCCTCTGTCTGCACCCTGGGTCTGATTATAAAGTACAATCCACCAAACATGACACAAACATATTAATGTAGCTATTTCAAGATGTTTGCTGTGCAGCTATACAGTTTAATACATCAACACTTAGGTTAAAACAGTTATCAAAATAATATATTTCTGTGTCAAGCTGTTAAAAGGCAGGACTTAATAGTCATTTTTTTTAATTTCCATGATGATTAGATTTGAAAAATTTATACTAAAATCAGTATTGATTTATTGTTGGCAAATTGACCTATGCTGAGAAATATGACGTGGGAATGACGTTGCTATTTCAATACTGATTAGATTAGCAAAATGTAAATAAGAATCAATATTGACTAAATGTTGGCAAATTCACCTGTGTTAATAAGGATGATGTACAAATGACAATGCCATTTCAACATCGATTAGATTTGCAAAATCTAGACAAAATTCTACAGGGTTCCAACACAACCACCTGATGTTGATTCAACAGTGAATAGACGTGGAATAATATAATATTTGGTTTTAGTTTACTTTGGAAGTTTCCCTAGTAAATACTCCAGAAAAAGGGTAAAACACAAGAAACCCTAAAAGGTTGTGTTCAAGAACTGGAGAAAGGAAACACCTGATGAGCAAAACATTCACATTTTGAAATATTTTCATCAAATGAAAGATTAGTAATTTTGCATCTTTTGAGGCCTTAAACATTAAATATAAAACATGTAATCATACAATTTAAACAAATGAAATAAGAGTTGGTGCTTTTCTTTAGGAGAACTAATGGAAACCAAGTGAATTATAATTAAAAACAGAAGTGAAACCCTTTTTAAACTACATTCAATTGAATTCACTACAAAGACAAGATATTTAATGTTCACAAGGAAAAACTTGATTGTTTTTTGTTGTTTTTTTTTTTACAAATATTCACTCATTTTGAATTTGCTGCAACACGTTCCAAAAAAAAGCTGGGTTAGAGACATATTTACCACTATGTTGCATCACCTTTCCCTTTAACACTCAATAAGTGTAGGTGGAATTCTTTCCTATTCATGTTTGATGTACAGCTTCAGTTGCTCAACAGTCCGGGGGTCTCAGTTGTCGTATTTTGCTCTTCATAATGCTTCATACATTTTCAATGGGAGACAGATCTGGACTGCAGGCAGGCCAGTTCAGTTCCTGAACTCTTATTGCGAACCCAATGCTGTTGTTGAGACTTGGCATTGTCCTCCTCCTTTGTTTTACACACTGTCCCAACTTCATTGGAACTGGGGTTGTACAAAGCCCTCGTTACTACACCTGTTCATTCCCACAAATAAAACTGAGATAGGTCGATCTATTTAAAAACATGTAAAATGTTTATGATGGGAGTTTTGTGTCTTTGTACTCTAAAATTAATGAGCTCGTGATCATCAAACAGTTTCTCAGGACTGGAAGATTTGTCTGGAATTTCTCCTTCTTTAAAAAAAAAACTGATAATTTCTCCTCTTGGCAGCTCTTCTCCTCTGCCTCTGACTTCTAAACGTCCTGTCATTTCCCACTCAGTGCAGCTGCTTGTGATGGTTTTATTTAACGGGACCCGACAATAATCCTCCTTAAATCTCCTTGATCAGTTTGATTCACCCTGCGATGATGATGATGACTCAGGAGGATTTGGGTTTTCTGCCTCATCTGCCATCTTAGTAAAATCTAAAGTTTGAGGTTGAAGTCAAAGCAAATACACGAGGCAGGAAGTTCCTAGAACTCTTGTGCTACTTTGTTTTTCCAAATCAGCAAGCAAATTTATGCAAGCGTAAATGTTTGAAAGTGATGGTCTACCTTATTTAACTCCATGTGCAGCTTCTCTGTTTTTTTAATTTAAAGTTATTTGATTTGAATGAGGTTTTGAGGCAGTTTAAGCTAAAATGTCAGGATTATTCTTATTGTTGTTGTTTCATAATGAAAGAAAAAGCCTCTAGCTGTGTTGGAGGATGAATGTATTTAAATCTGACTCTATCCTTTTCCCAGGTACCCTCGCATAAACAAAGAGTCTCTCCTTCCTGTAGCCAAAAGCCTGAACATGAGTGGGCAAAACGCTGATGGCTGGTACCCCCCCGGCCACGGCGACATCTACGCCAGCTTCTACAACTCGGGTCTGTTGGACCAGCTGATCGCTCAGGGCAAGGAGTACATCTTTGTGTCCAACATCGACAACCTGGGCGCCACCGTGGACCTGCACATCCTGCAGCACCTGGTCAGCCAGCCCAACGGCAAACGCTGTGAGTTCATCATGGAGGTGACAGATAAGACGCGAGCTGACGTGAAGGTACACGCAGGAGGCAACTCTTTTTATTTTTTCTCAGTTGTGTAGTCAATGCTATTAAACGGTGGTATTTCCAGGGAGGCACGCTGATCCAGTATGATGGAAAGCTGCGTCTGCTCGAGATCGCCCAGGTTCCCAAAACCCACGTGGACGAGTTCAAATCGGTGTCAAAGTTCAAGATCTTCAACACCAACAACCTGTGGATCTCTCTGCCTGCAATCAAGAGGCTGCAGGAGCAGAAAGCCATGGACTTGGAGATCATCGTGAACCCCAAGGTGAGTGAGGAGGTCAAAAAGTTTATTTATGTTAGGGGTTAGTTGATCTGGTTCTGCTGGTGCAGGAGGCCGCTTCCAACTCTGGCATGAAAGGCCTTCAAAGAAGGTTGGGCTTATTTATAAATGCAATAAAAATAAAAGCTGATTTTGTGGCGCACAACCGTTCTTTTCATAACGGCTGGTTTTAATGGAGAGAAACGTTCCACCTCTCTCTCTCTCTGTCTCTCTGTCTCTCTGTCTCTCTCTCTCTCTCTCTCTCTCTCTCTCTCCCTCTCCCTCTCCCCCCCCCTCCCCCCCCCTGGGTGTGTTTTCCCAAATTTCCTGTACAACTTTGTGCCATAAAATTAGACAATAAATTACTCTTTGCTGCACGTCATCATTTAATAAAACGGCCTCCACCACCTCACCCATGAGCTCACATTAGTGCACATAAGACATACTTGATGTACTGGTTTAATAAATATTTTGAGTCTGTTGCTTGATTTGTTTTTGCAAACCAAGGAGTGATTATACAGTTATGTATTTGATTCATAAAATCCTTATTTAATTTATTATTAAGGTGATTATTATTATTTATTTCCTTGTGTGTGCCAACATACTTGGCCAATAAACCTGATTCTGATTCTTATGATCAGTTTGTTGTTGGTTTTGGTAGAGAGGGTAATACATGTAGCAGGATTTGAAGTTGGGAGAAAATAACTTGATAATCATCTGAGGTTTTGCCATAAAAACCTTCATCAAAAATGATTCACTCATTAAATAAAGTTTTTGAAATAAGTCTAGGTTTGAGTTTTTGATTTGGCCGTAACTTCAGGCACTGAAATATTTGATCGCCAGATATTTGCGCTTTCACTCTAAATGAAAAAAAATAATTAAAACGAAAATCAATCAGTTTGCTGTAAATTGACATGAGTGAAAGGTTGCTGTGATTGCTCCCTCAGTTCATTTTTAATATTGTCATATGAGACCTGTCACATTAAAGCCAGGATTAAGTTAAATTTGCTGAAAATTACTAAATGTATATTGTCATATTTCTGTTTTTTAAGCTACATTTTGTTACTTGGATCATCTGGATATCATCCAAAGATATGACCTGATTTGTTTTCCTAATCAGGATAAATCAGTGATATTTGGTCTGCATCCTATTTTTAGGTTATTCTAAGGAGAAAGTTTGGACATCATTTTAGAAAGGAAACTTCAATGTTTGAATATTAAAATTTCCCAGCAGGAAAAAAAGAGAATATCAAAAATTGAAGGCTTTTCTCCTCAAAGTCATGTTTTTTGTAGCTACTGCTTAAAAAAAGGCTTAAAAAATTTAAGATTATATTTCATTTAAACAACCCGTAGATAGTTTACTGTATTTATGGTTTTCTTCATTGAAATAATTCCTTCAAAAAACATTCTCTACTTTATTAGAGCATACTTGCTTTGTTCTTGTCTTTGTTCCTTTGGAGTTTTAGCTACTGTTTTGAAAACTTTAGCTTTGAAGTTTGAGCTATCACGTTTGTACATTTGAGCTTGCAGAGGCTTTTTGTCTAAGTTACCATTTGCTAATTTTAGCTTTTATTCACAGTTTTGTGTATTTTTAGTTCCTGTTTTGTTCGTTTATATCTGTAACAATTCAGATGATTTGATCTTGAACAGTTTCCAGCAGTCATTCAGCACCGTCTAGCTCTTTGTTTAAAATAATAATAAAATGAAAGTGCCTGAAACTAACTTGACTGGATGCAGTTCTGTGTTATTTTGGTGGCGCTCACTCAGACGCCTGACAAACAAACATCTCATCTCATCAGGGTGTGAACCACCCGCCCATTATCACTCTGCACTCCTGCATTCTGCAATCGTCATCGTCATCACACCCAGAACAAGCTGTGTGTGATGTAAGTGCGCCTGATAAGTCAGAGGGCTCCGCTCCTGTTTTTAGCCATGTTCGTGTTAAAAATGTGTCCACTTCTAATGCAGAAAAGGCCTCAGAGGGGAGGACGTTACATAACTGCATCCAACAGATGTGGACCGTGTCTTTTTGTACAAGTTCTTACATCACCAAAACCTTTAGGGTCTAATTTTAGTTTCAGATTCACCTCTGTGGTTGGAAGGAACTTAAAGTAAACTATAACCTTTTATTAGAATTTTCTAAACTTCTAATAAAGAGTTAATGAAGCAGAAGAGGATCAGTCTGAATAAGCAGGTGTTTGATTATAAAACAGTTCAAAGTTTAGATGTTTACTACTGGAGTCGACTTAATTTGCAATCCATTGTGTTTTAATTTTTTTATCTTTTCTTTAGCTCTAAAAACATTTTCTTATTGAGTTTATCTTAGAAATATACAGAATGAACCTCAACAAACCAGCAGGTAGGATCATCTTGTCCAACAGGTTTTTTTTTGTTGTTGCTTTGTTTGTTTTAAGCCTCATTGCTAACATTCCAGACTTCCATCTGCAAACAATCAGGTTCTGCACGTTAGAGCTGTTGCAGGAACACCAAAGTGCAGATTTTTCTGTGGACAGATGGGTTTTTTTTTTTAAAAGAAGCTTTTGTTTCAAATTATTCCAAAAATGCAGCTGAAATTTTTTTTTGGTTTCTTGAAGACACAAGAATTGAAGATTTACAGATTATCTGTTTTTACAAAGGTGAAAATATGTGATTTTTTTATATATATATTTTTTTTATCCTTTAATCTTTTATTTTGGTCATTTTTAAAATTTTCATTTACAAAACGGCACAAAACATAGAACAATGAACACAAAACAGAATAATACAAAAAATAATACACAATTTTTAAATTCCTGTCAATGTCAAAAAGACAAGGTATAGATTGAAACATAGTGTAGGTAGAGGCCCAAGCTTTTTATACCTTTTTTATTTATACATTATCAAAATCAAATCAACATCTTTCCTATAGATTTTATAAAAGAAAATCTCCAATAAAATTCTAACTAAATTTGTAACAAAACTCTAGCAGCAGCAAACAATCAAACAAACAAAAATAATCGCCGGTTCGACTCCCCGGACCAACCAGCCCCACTTTGGGTCCTTGAGTAAGGTCCTTAACCCCTACAGCTGCTCCCCGGGCGCTGTAAATGGCACCCACTGCTCCACATGTGTGTTCACCAGGGGATCAATACAGTGAGAAAAAAAACTTTGTATATTTCTGTAACAAATATAATTTATACATTATTTTAAATTTAGTTGGTGAAAACCAGTTTTAACTCTTCACAACAGTTATATCAAACACAAATCCCTTTAACAGAGGTACAATTATTTTTAATATTTGTCCCAACCTTTGATTTTTTTAAAATTAATTTTTCTTTTCCTAATTCATAGTTTGTTTAATTTCGAAGCACTTCTGTATACAATGTGGAAGGACTTTAGTATAACCTTTGTACATTGTCAATGCTTTGCTAAGCTCTACTAAATCATAACATTTTAAAGCATGCAATGTGAGAAATGTATCGTTAGCTGGATGACAATCTGATGCATCTATAAATCAAGTAAATCATAGAAGTTATTTAATATTTTATAGATTAGAGATTTTTGTAAGGAGAAAGATGAAAATTATACTTTGTTTCCCCTCACATCTCGTCTTTTAGACGCTCGATGGGGGGCTGAACGTCATCCAGCTGGAGACGGCGGTCGGCGCTGCGATCAAATGTTTCGACAACGCCTTGGGAATAAATGTTCCCCGCAGCCGCTTCCTGCCCGTCAAGACCACATCGGACCTGCTGCTGGTCATGTCCAACTTGTACAGCCTGGACGCGGGCTCCCTCACCATGAGCCCTAAGAGGGAGTTCCCAACGACACCACATGTCAAACTGGGCAGCTCCTTCACCAAGGTAACCATAGCATCAACATCACCACTGTGACATTATTCACCAAACTCAAACTGCCAGCTTGAAACTCCACATATTTGTTAGTGAAAACCGAATCCTGTTCAAGTAGCTGTGTGTTCTGGTCTCGTTTCAGGTTCAGGAGTACTTGACCCGCTTTGAAAGCATCCCCGACATGCTGGAGCTCGACCACCTGACCGTCTCTGGAGATGTCACCTTTGGGAAAAACGTCTCGCTGAAGGTAAACCTTTGCTCCTGAACTCGCCTCAAAACACCAGTTGCGAAGCGTGACGTAATCCAGAAAAACCGCTACATTATTTAAAGCGTCGGCTACTGAGATGGGATGTGATTGTTGTTGTGTGGTTGACTTTATTAACTGGGTTGAAAAATGTGGTCCAGATAAACTGTTTTCTAGTTAGTTTTTTACAACATTTAAGTTGTGTGGTTTTTTTTTATATATATTTCCTCTGATGTCAGTTCGTTCATTGCACTTCCTGTCTGCAGGGAACGGTCATCATCATCGCCAATCACGGAGATCGGATCGATATTCCGGCCGGTTCCATGCTGGAAAATAAAATTGTTTCTGGCAACCTTCGTATCCTGGACCATTGAGGCCTTTCCCACCCCATCCCCCCAGCATACATCCTTATCATGTGACCTGTCCTGTCTGTGTGACCTGTTTTTTCCTGTTTGTCCAGCAACGACAGATTGTGAAAGGCTGTCAGATTACATGCCCAGTTCAGAGAGAATCTGGGCTGCACTGCCCCCTGCTGGTGGTTTATTATACCACCTTTCAAAAGTGTTAAATCAATAGTTGTAATAGTAGTGAAAAAAAAACTAATAATATACCTATTTTTTTCTTCAATTGTAGTTATTCTGGTTTTACTAGGGCAGAGATTTAAACCCCCTTAAGTAGATTTAATGTTTCTTGTTACAATAATAAGATTACACAATAATATATAATAAAATCTGATTGGATGATCTTTATGTTCAGCACTTACAGAGAAAAAGCTATGGACCTCTGATACAGATAATAATCACAATAAATGATCTCTGTTTGAAATCATTATTGCTAGATTTATATTGGAGCACTTGAAGGCAACATGCTGTATTTTCTTATCTGGATTATTTAGGTGAAATACAAAAAGGAAATAAATTGACACAGAGGCTTTTGTCTGCTGAAAACTTTTAAATGGATAAACAACAAGGTGTTTGGAGATATTTACCTAAATGTTAGCAGATAAAAAAAATAAAGTGAACAAACCGAGCCACATAAACTCCAAAGCTGACTTAAATGAATGAGCACACCTGTTAGTAAATCTGTATTTTTTTCACTACATTTACTACTTAAAGGTCCTCTTTTGATTTATTTTAAATGTGAAAATATTGAAGCATCATCAGGCTACATGAGACACCTAAACAGAGCTTAGTGCTGACTGATAATTTAATCATTTGTCTTTTTCTGGACCTTCATGTTGGACACTGAGTCTAAACTAACCTGCTTTAAATAGTTTGTGTCAAAGAGAGGAAGATGATCCTCATGAGTTTGATTCTGTTGAAACCACAAACCAGACCTTAAATCTATAACTGAAGGCCTTTTCCCTTATGTGACAGAGATTATATAAATAATACAATAATGTGCATTATTTTTATTATATTTGATTGTAGTTTGTTTTACAGTTTCACCTTCCTCCATCCTCTGTTTCCCCGTTTTCATCTGTGGTTACGCTGAATGTCAGGATGTGCAGTATTTTCCCGTTTCCTATCATTTCCGGTCCATGCACGCTACAGTTTTAGCGCTGTGAATTTACTTGAGATGGGTTTGACTCGCAGCAATAAGTGTTGATCTGTGACGGTACGGAGGCTTCGTTTTGCCTCCTCAGAACTGAATAAAGTGCAATATGAAGAAGCGAACATGTTGTCTGCTCACCTTTTTGATCTTTTCAGGGACTCCATCTCATGACACAATAAAAGCTCACGTTAAGAGTCACAAAGATTTTAGATTTGTGAGTAAATATTCAACGTTTGAAGATAGAAAAAGTGTCACCCAGTAGAATAAAAGTGCTAGAAAAGATATGTTTGACCAACTGTTGAAGTTTTCCCCTTATATGTGACTCAAGTTGTGAGCATATATATAAAAAAAATTTGCCACTTCAGTAGAAAACAGAACTGAATGTTAGTTTCTTAATTTCTTCATCATCAGTGACTTTTTTTTTAAAAGTAAATCTAAAGAATAAGAAAAAGAGGGGAAAATATGAAAAATCAACAAAAAAAAGAAGAGATGGGAAAGACTGAAAGAGATTAGAAAACATGACATGTATATGAAGAAAACACAGACACACAAACACAATACACTCGTCATTTGTCTGCACACCTGCGAAAATGGAGAAGACAGAGAACACAGCAACAAATACATGTGTGTATATGTGACCCATCACATCGAAATGAGGATTAAGTCCATTTTGGTCAAAATGACCTAATCATGTTTTCAGATTC
>JARVGW010000001.1:40442871-40454654 GCA_031762495.1 Anablepsoides rubrolineatus | reverse complement strand
CTTGTTCCAGAGTCCGGTTGAAGGAACAGCAGCTTGAGCAAAAAAGCCCAGATATTTTTTTCCCACAGCCCCCTCTTTAAGGAGACTTGTATATGTCCCCAGGCCAGTTGAGAGCCATAGTCTATCTAGCGTGTGGGTCTACTCTGCGGTCTCCTCACAGTTGGACATGCCTGGATTACCTCCATAGGGAAGCTTCCAGAGGGGCATCTTACCAGATGCTTGAACCAACTCAATTCGTTCCTCTTGACGTGGAGGAGCAGCAGCTCTACTTCAAATTTCTCCCAGCTACCCTGCAGAGAAAACTGATTTCAACCTCCTGTATCAGCTATCTCTTTCTTTTGGTCACTACTCAGAGTTTGTGACCGTACTATGTGACGATATGAACTAAGACCGACCAGCCTTCCAGCTCGTCTTTTTCTTCACTACAATAACCCGGCAGAGTATGCCACACTGCAGAAGCTGCCGTCTTTTGTCTTGGGAGACCCTACAATAGCATAGCTCCAAGATTCATTTAAGGAACACAGACTCCTTCACCACAAAAAAGTGGAGATTCACAGACACCTCATGCCACCAGCATTTCATCACAAAAAAATGTCTGTCCTGATGGTCGTTGATTAACAAAACGTTTCTCAAGTGTGAAAGAACCATCTATGTCATGCATTTTATAAGCTTTTTGCTACTGGTAGCAAGTAAAATAAAATTAATAAAAGTGCGATTTAATGCCTAAATTTAAACTATTGTGCTAAGTTTTTTCCACCTGTTTTCATTGGTGCTTCAAAAGTAGTAATGCTTTTATCAAAAATAAGCTAGAATTGTTTTATAAATATTAACTTTTGAAACATTTTGATCTATAAGGTGTACACATTTTCCCTCAAATGTTAAGAAGTCTTCCTTACTTACTTATTAAAGATTAATGGACTAACCGACAAACATTTAGACTAGAATGCATTTTGGCTCTCATCATCTGTCACCAAGGAGGGAAGCTGATATGTTTCTAAAACCTTGCTAACAAGTGCATTTAATTAAACCTATTAAAACATGTTGACATATTAAAACAGTGAGTTTGGCTTGGACCTGAAATAAAACACATTCACACATTAGATCACACAGGTCAGAGACACTTCAAATATATTATCACTTCCAAACGAGAATTCCCTCAGTCCCTGTAAGTAAACCTTCCAAATCCCCAGCTCTCATCCCTATTTTCCTACCAAAAATGAGCATTAGAAGGATTGTCCTGCTATTGTTGTTCCCCTTGGGAGCAAATCTATTTCTGCAGAGACAGAAATTGTCGGTCCCCACAAAGCTGCTGACACACTCTCAATGGAGGTGTCAATTCTCAAGGCCTCTCCTTTGTGGACTGCATAATTTAATTGGAGAGGCACGACGGTGTGTCCCCGGTCGGGCTATTCAAATGTTCACCAACTGTCCTAGCGCTGGCTCCTCTCCACCCTCCTCCTCCTCCTCTCCTCCCTATACATGTGAGTTGGGGGAGTTTGGTGCTACGGCTCCTGAGAGAGGCCTTTGTTGAAGAGAGATGCAGCCTTGTGGCCTTGGAGTCTGAGTGGCTGTTCTGAAAAAGGCACGTTGGAGGAGGGTGAACCTGTGCCGTGATTACCTGGAATCATCTTTGGGGCAGGCACAAAATTAGTCAGCAGATAATGAAGCTGTTTTTGATTGCAGGAGAGGAGCTTGGAGAGGGTTGGACTTCTGTACAGGGGGGCCTCAAAAGGGCATGAGAAGCATGTCTTTGGAGAAGCGCCTGTTGTCAATGAATGCTCTGTTTCTCTGAAATCCTGGCATACTTTAGGGCTGAAAGATGCACAAGGGTTGGAGAGGAGCACAGGCGAGTGCATTCCTTTGTAGTTCGGCTGCAGGTGAACAGGGTTCAGAGGCAAGTGGTTCGACAGACACAGGTTCAAAAACACACTTAAGAACATACATCAATACTCATCTTGTGGCTTTTTGAACAAATGCCAGAGTTTGAGTTTGAAGTATTTTTTTTCAAAATGAACAGTTTAACATATGGCCCATTATATGCATAACTAAAACAGAGCATTTTCCAAAACAATTTGCTACTGTGCATAGTTGCAATATAAATTGTGGTGACTGTCTTTACCAGTTTTCATTTCAGTTTTTTTTTTCTTGAGCATGTGTGAGTCTGTTTGTTGCACTGCACGGTTGTCACAACAACCCAAACAGCTCATGGCTGCCCTCCAAGTGAAGACAAAGCCGTTGTCGAATGAACCAGGCGTGTGTCCACCAGACCTGAGGGGTGCCGCCAAAGCTGACAAAACACACAAAGACCCTTGTACTGGCACCGGCCCTCACCCTGTCCGATGGCTATGCTACCTCTCCTGCAAAGCACTGCTGGCTGCTTTGTCCACACTCCAAGCAGAGGAAGTTCCTCTCATTTCTTTTTCAGGGTAGCCTTGCCGCCTCTGCCCTTTTTTCACATAGAAATGGCTTAATTGGCAAATATATGTAGCTAACGAGATAACAGTGTGTATGTATTGTTGTGTACATTGTTGGTACTCCTTGTTTAATGAAAGAAAAACCCACAATGGTCACAGAAATAACTTGAATCTTGATTAAATAATAATAAACAAAAATTCTATGAGAATGAACAAACGAAAATCAGACAGTGCTTTTCAGCTATGCTTCAACAGTATTAAAAAAAGAAAACTCATGAAATGGGCTTGAACAGAAATTATGGTAATTTAACATTTTGTTGCACAACCTTTTGAGGCAATCACTGCAATAAAAGGATTCCTGTAACTGTCAATGAGACTTCTGCACCTCTCAGCAGGTATTTTAGCCCACTCCTCATGAACAAAACTGCTCAAGTTGTCTCAGGTTTGAAGGGTAACTTTTCCAGATGGCATGTTTCAGCTCCTTCCAAAGACACTCAATAGAATTTAGGTCAGGGCTTATAGAAGGCCACTTCAGAATAGTCCAATGTTTTCCTCTTAGCCATTCTTGGGGGTTTTTACCTGTTTTGGGTCATTATCCTGTTGCAAGACCTGTGATTGAGACCAAGCTTCTGACACTGGGCAGCACATTTCTCTCTAGAATAGTTGATAGTCTTGAACGTTCATTGTACCCTTCACAGATTCAAGACACCCTGTGCCAGATGCAGCAAAGCAGCCCCAGAACATAACAGAGCCTCCTGCATATTTCACAGTAGGGATAGTGTTTTTTTTTTAAAACTTGATTTGCTTCATTTTTCCATCTATGAATATAGAGCTGATGTGACTTGCCATTTTTGTCTCATCTGTCCATATATATAGGACATTCGTCTAGAGGCTTTGTGGCTTGTCAACATGTAGTTTGGTAAATTCCAGTCTGGCTTTTTTATGATTTGTTTTCAACAATGGTCTCCTCCTTGGTCGTCTCCCATTAAGTCCACTTTGGCTCAAACAATGATGGATGGTGTGATCTGACACTGATTTTCCTTGAGCTTGAAGTTCAACTTCAATATCTTAAAAAAAATTTTTTGGGCTCTTTTGTTACCATTCGTATTATTTGTCTCTTTGATTTGTCATCAATTTTCCTCCTCCGGTCCAATGAGGTTGGCTATAGTCCCATGGATCTTAAATCTGAATAATATATGCAGCTGTAGTCACATGAACATCAAGCTGCTTGGAGATGGTCTTATAACCTTTACCTTTAAAATGTTTGTCTATAATTTTCTTTCAAATCTCCTGAGAATGCTTTCCTTTGCTTCCTCTGGTCCATGTTGAGTAAAGCACACACCATGTCACCAAACAGCACAGTGAGTATCTGTAGCTGTATATACAGGCCCACTGACTGATTACAAGATTGTAGACACCTGTGATGCCAATTAGTGGACAAATTTAACATGTGTCTTTGGTCACATTATTTTCAGGGGTGAAGACCAGGCCTGTTTTATAAGTTTTATCTTAAATAAAATTCTGTTGAAGCATGGTTGAAAAGCAGTGTCTGACTTTCATTTGTTCATTTTTATACAATTTTTATTTACTATTATTGTGGGTTTTTCTTTCATTTAACGAGGGGTACCAACAATTTTGTCCACATGTGTATTTAGCCTTTACATGGTTGGTTTCAACGACTTGTTATCAAAACACATGTTTCCAAAAATAATGTTTCACAGCAGTGTTTCTACAATTGTCTTCATGCAGAAACACCAAAAATAATCTGAATCACTTTAACTAAGCCTGTATGTGTCACTGGAACACTGCTACAAAAAATTAAAAAATAAAAAAAATACACAAACAACAAGATGAAGTCGACACCTTTAAATTGTAGGTTAAATTAGAGATGTGACCCCATTAAAAACATAGATGTGTCTTTTCTTATCTTTAAAAACAAGCAGCATAGGTGCTTTCTAAAGTTCAATTTTCCCATTTTTCTTTTTTCTTTAATGCAAACTGACTCACATTATCTTTGACCCACTGTCTATAAATACTCCCAATGATTAAGAAACCAGTCTTATGTGAATATTTCACAGTATTTTCTTTAACCTGTGAGTGCAGGTTCATTACATCATTATCAGTTACTAGTGAGAAGACTGTTCCACCTTCAAGGACTCATTAAATCTGTCAGTTCAGCTGCATTTAGAATGTAAAGAGTGTGGACAGGCTCTGTCAAGGAAGGAGACTTTTCTCTTTGGTGTGTCAGTTTTTCTGTGGTACAAGATGTGACACTGAGCTTGAGCATTTGTCACAACAGTGCCATGTCAACTCATAAGCAATACTTGTATTTAACGCAGAATGACAGATCATTTAGGACACTGTGTTAAACCACCTGCTGTTGTGATTATTCAGGCAAAACAAAACCAAAGGCAGGAATTGAGTCTGAAAGATTTTTTTTCCTATATATATTTTTCTACAAGTTTGGATTTTCAGATATATTTTAATGAAACTTTCACAGAATAATCATCATGTACAGTTACAGTAGGAACCATTTGTTTTGTGTAATTTAATATTGCTATGGGCGGCTGTATGTTCTTGGTAATATAATCACACCCAATGATGTTGATGACGAAGAATGATGAAGCATGCACAGTTTCTATCACTTGTCACAACAGCATAGTGTTGATGCAATTTTAGTATTTTTTTATTTGTAATAGTTGATGATTCATCCACACAGTGCGTAATTATGTTTACACATTAACAAATGCTGGTTGTTTTGATATCTCGGTTGCTGAATAAAGCTGTTGGGTTGCAGGCTGCATTGGTTTGACCAAAAATTGGATAAAAAGGTTTGACCCTGTGGTTAGATTGGAACTAATGTTTGATTCCTGCCAAAAGTTGACCAAATCAAACTTGACTGCACGTTTGCTTTAGTATGAAATAAATAAAGGCAAAAACAACATGTAAGAAAGCAACATCTACATGGGACATCTACAATAAATGAACTTTTGGAGTCAATCAATATCAAGATGGCCACATGGGCTAACTGACTTTAGTAAAGGCTATAACTTCCCCAAATTTTAGATATTGAGATAAAATATACCGTGGTTCTAGTAAAGTATTATCCTAAACATATACTTTAAGTACTAATAAGTGATATGGAAAACAACTACTGTAAGACATGCCATGTAATGGGGTGCATTGCTTCAAGGTACAGTATAGTTTCCAGTTTCTACGTTTCACATATTTAATTAATTTTCACCAGTGATTACTGTAGATAAAAACAATATCACTAAAAGTATATTACCAAGATCAATAGAAATAGAAAACAAATAAAAAGTAACTTAATGCTGAGTAAAATATATACTGTACATTAAATAATATTTGGGGTTAGCACAAACAGACAAATTCAGACTCAGCTTTGTTGTTTTACCATCTTAAGATTAAAGTAGACACATCATGCTTCAAAATCCTTTTTCATATTTAAATCATTCGGTAGGAGTCTATATAAAGTGGAACTGCAATGCTTTGGTCTGAATTTCTACTTATTTTAACTTTACCTGCCCCTCTTTCACCCCTTTTCTGAGGTGTTTCAGATCAACTCGTTTCAATGCTGTTCCTTTAAAGCCAAACAAGGTGCCTTGCTCCAGCTTCTAGACTGGTTCATTCCAGTTTGATAGAGGGGTAATGTCTAACTAGCAGCACAGACACATTTATTTACAAATTATTTGCAATATGTCAACAACAAAAGACTTGTCCATGCAGCCTTACAAGTTAGTTTAACGGCTAAAAAAATGGATTTTGCATGGTATGTCCCTTCAAAAGACCACTTATGACGAACACTGACTGTTTCCTGATTAGTCAAGAAGACTGGTTTTCTATGTGTTTCTAAAGATTTAGAGTTGATTAGAATGAAGCCACAATTTTCACTTACCAAAATCTAAAAATGGCTGAAAATCAAATATTTTCAAGCAGCTTTTTTCTGCTTGCTAAAGTCTATAAAACATCAGCAGCAGCATAAAGCAGGTCTTTATATTAACCTATATTTTTAGTGATGGCTATTTCACCTGTGATCTTCTGGAGGTAAAGAAATTGAATACAGTTTGGAATCCAATGTCTCAGCATAGATCCCTGGGGTCTAGTTTTCTTCCAAAAAAAAAAACTACAATGTTTAATGATTCCAAAGACTCTGGGGTGAGCTCCAACTCTAATCAATGAACTTCATCTGTGGGGAGCCCGTATCCCTGGTGACTCAGTTACCAAGACAGCTTTTTTTGGCAACCTGATTTCACCATGGTGATGAGTTCCCATCAGATTATTTTATTTTGTCTTTTCATCGCAATGGAACCAACAAAACGTTACATAAACTTTTTCCATCTCAGTAAATATGTCAGTTTTTTCCCCAGAAAATTTCAGATATCCTTTAAATACATGTGTGGGAAGTTAGAAGATAAAGTTGTAACTAAAAAAGAATAAAGAAAAGAGTGGGGCATAAAAAAAATGTTGATTTTATAAAAGTTAAACGGAGCAATGGTCTCATTTGTTTAAGAAGTCAGATGAATTAAAAAACTTGAGTGATGACTTTCACTGTCTGTTCTGTTTTTTTTTATTTACATTCATGTTCTTCATCTTTTTGGTTGCTAAATATATTTTTGTTGAAAATAATTGAAAAATGTTGCAAGCACTCGCTTTCCTCTTCAAAACCACTTTGTTTCTGTTTTTATGCTCATGTCTCTCAGCAGAGTTTCTCTCTGCTAAAAAGACTTGGAAAGGCCTCTAAAAAAGGTTTGGAAAAAAAAAAACAGACAGTGGAGGATTTTTTCCGCCACTCCTCTCATTGATAAAATGTTTCCTCTTCCTCTTCAATTATTCAGGTCGTTTTCATTGGAGAAGTCCCAGTGGCACCCGGTTAGATTTGCATCCTGATTTATTTGTCATATATCCTTTATATCTCTAAATTCTTTATACCTCTCCAGTGGCCCCATGCATCTTTTATGGGCTCCTCAGCAGTGTTTGCAGGTCAGATCCAAACACATTTTACACGTCATGCTGCAGCTGCAGCTCGCATATTTCACCTCGAGTGTGTAGCGTGGATGAAAAATTTATTGTCTCGTGCCGTTAATTTTTTTTCTCCACCTCCTCACACCACCAAGTTTTTTGGCGATGTCAGTGTCGAGCTGCAACCTCACAAGCTGTTCTCCCTTCTTCGGTTCTTTTTTTGTTTTGTTTTGTGTTGAACTTTGAAAATTGCAGAAGAAGCATCTCTTTGACCTGGAAAGACTGTTTCGCTGAGGATGAGTGACTGACATAATTAGGTGAATATGGAAATATGTTGATGCTCCCCACAGGGGCACGTCGAGTCAAGACACATTTATTTATGGAATACGTTTAACAAAACAGGTTTGCTATCAGAGGTAGTTTTTGGAAACTTCATTCACAAATTCACACAAAAAGCAGCAATATCATTTTGATGCCTGTTTGACTTTTTATTGCTTTCCACTGAAGTTGGAGTTAATTTTATTCAAGATGGCCACCATAGCAAACCCATCCTGGTAATCACAAAAAAATGTCATGATACCTGTTTTTGTTTCTGTTTTGAGGTTTATTTTTATCATACTATCTTAATATTTTGTTTCTTTTTTTGTGCTCAGTTGGTTCCTCCAGTCTTCATTATCGGGTCAAACATGTTTGCAACTCAAACCTTTTTTCAGATGTTGGGCTAAAGTTTGGTGTGATTTTATTTGACGCTGTTGTTTTTTTTGCTGCTCCCTCCTGCAGGGGTCAGCACAGCAAGCAAATGTGCATAAAAATCTGGGCAGTTGTTTTATACCTGATGCTATTCCTGACACAACCTGGGCTTGAACTTGCGGCCACACAAATATCACTGCATTGATAAGCAAGGTACCACAACTCATTAGTAGTTGAGACTGAAGCACCTGTAGTCTGAACATCAAATGCATTATACTGATTTAAGTTTAAAATGTTGCTATTAAAGGAGACATGACATCCCATCCCAGGTCCTTCCTGCTGTGAGGTATCGGTGCTGACCCATCGTGCTGCCAAATTTAAACAAGGCGGTTCACACCCTGCTTTCTCCAGCTTCCAGACCAGTCCATTCTAGTTTGATAGAGGGGTTTATAACTAAATAGCAGCACAAAAACATGTTATTTACAAATTAGTTATTACAAATTAATTGAAAGACTTGTCCATCCAGCCTTACATGTTGGAGTCAGTCTGACCCAGAGCCTAAGGAGAATGAAGACCACCAAATGGTAGTTGGTAAGTCCAGACCTTATTTGGCATTTCTGTTGCAAATAATTTGATGTAATAGAAACCATCACAGAAAATAGAGAAAATGCAGCTAAAAAAACAGCTAAAAAAATGTATTTTGCATGATAATTAGACTCAGCGCTGTCTGTTTGTTAGCAAAGTATGTCATATATCATATATCAGGAACTCAATGAGCTTTAAAAAAACTTTTAGAAAGTAACCTTTTGGGAGGCTCAACCTAAGTTAAGATTGCTACAACCAATAAAAAAAATAATAAAAAACTAGTTTTACAGATATTGAGCAAAAATTTGGTGTGGTAGTAGCTGAGCATCATCTCCAGAACAAACCTTGCACAAAACTTGGGTTTAACTCCAATCGGTCATCTTTATTCATGGTGGTTGCCAAAGCCAATCAGATATTACTTGAACAAAAAGGACTATAACTAAGTCATTTTATACATAATATGCAAGTATGTGTGGTAGTAGAAGAGAGTGATTTACAACAATAGATCACAGGTTAATAAAAAAAATAATAATGTGATTTTCAAGGTTTGACCAAAACTTGAACACCAGCACCCCTTCTCAGTATAAAATTATCACCCTTTAACTTTTTAAGGATTGGTATGTCTTTATTTTATATTTTAGAAAAGAGCTTCAAGAGAGACCGCTAACACACCTCTGCTTTCTTTGTGGCTGGACTGATTCCTTGTTTATTGATGCCACTGACAGACAATGACAGGAATAATCCTGAGGGTGGAGGGGGGTAAGTTTGTGACAGTTAAATGTGAGGATGCTTTGAACTGGTGTCACACAGACATCACCCCCACACCAGCGAGCGCAGGGATAGAGATAAACATGTTTGTAATGGTGCAAATTTAATTCTCTCTTTGGTCCGCACTGTGGTTCCTCTCAGCCACGGAGGATGGTAGGAAAGCAGGAGCTCTCTGAACTGATGAATTCCCTGACAATTACACCCCTCTGTCTGTCGTGCTTTTCAGTCCAAGTTGCTCCGCTGATTTTTATTTTCCTAACACAAGCTGAAGCTCGGCGCATGTGAGGAGCAGGAACTGGAAATGGTTCAGCCTTTTTTAAACTTTTTTTTCATTCTGAGCTGAGGTGCGGCATGCGGAGACAGATTGTGTTGCCTGAATGGGTCACCTAGCCTCACAATCTCCATCTGCTCGGGCAAAGATGTGGATGAGCAGAGGAATGATGGAGGGATGGAAAGAGGGGATGTGGGAGGGGAAAGGAGGCAGAATGATGGAGTGGCTATTAAATATACAGCAGGCAGTGAGGAGCATGCAGGGTGTTGTTGGGCGATGCCTGCATCACGGTGCAACATTGAGCTCGTTTTATTTTTACTTTTCATTTATTTTAGGCTTGGAATTTAGTTTTTGTTTGCCTTTTACTTTACTTGACTTACTTTCCTGTTGTCCTTCCTTTTTTATAAAATAGTTTCCTTTTAGTTTCATTATTTTTCTTCTCTTCTTTCTCTTCCCATTTTTCATTCACTGTTTTTAGGTAATCAATGTTTTATTTCCTTCCCTTCCCACTTCCCTTGTCATCTTTTTGGCAGTCTCAGCTCCCTTGCTCATTTGGATGTATGGCCACCTACGTACAGTTCCATAAATCAGTGATGAATCCTAACAATTCTACAGGGTTTAAAGGAATGATGTTTTATTGGAATAAGTGCTCTTATACACGGCGGTGAGAACCAGCCTAGGCTGACCTCGATGTTAATTCAACCTTTTATGAAACGGCTCTCGTGGCGGTGGGTGCGGGCAGTGTCTCGGGGCTTTGTGACAGCTCGCTAACGCAGCTCGGCTGAGGTGTCTCTGCCACATTTTCTCCTGTTTGCCATCTAATTCACACTTCCCTCAGGCGCACGCTGGAAAAAAATTGGATGGTAAAACATTGTGAAAACATCTTTGGATGACAGCCATACCATGGTTGGGATGGGTGTTCTGATCAGTTCTCCTTTTCTTCTTCTTGTTTTTCTTTTTAGACTGAGGCCTTCTGTCACGAAAAACTCTGTATAGAGGATTGGTAGAGGATGAAAAGGGGGGAGGGGGGACTGACTGGAAAACCATGTCCATTTATTTTTAATTCATGTGATACCACCTGCCTAATGGGGTTTTTGGATCCACCTTCCAACCCAGAAGAGCGCTTGTTTCAACCGATGAGGCCTCTACCAAATGCACTAAAATTATTCATGGAGCCTGCATTATGAGTCGGCGATAATAACGTTAAAATCCTAAAACAGTTCGGAAACGTCAGGTAGCATTAGCATGATCTCATGACAATCCAAACAGCTCATGTAAATTACATGGGGAAACCTAATGTTCTTTTCTTGTAAAAAACAAAGTACACTCAATTTTCCCTTTAAAAAAATAAATGCATCCTTTTTGAAAAAAATAATATCCTGGAAAATATATAATGCTGCAAAACGACTCGGTTCAGACATAAAAGCAGAACTTTTCTTTTGTCAAATACTAAGTCGCTCTTCAGTCTCGCGGGTGCCTTTAAAGACATATTGCTTTATCTAAAATTCTCCCCCGGAGGATCATAACATCGTTGTGATGTCAACATTACAGGAAATACTAACACAGTCATAGTGAACTTACAGTAACACACAGACCACTGATGTTATCCTGCCCATTGATTTCCTCTGTGGCCATAAGTACTGACGGCTTCAGCTTAAGATAGCATGAGACCATAAAAGGCAGATTGACCAAACACAACATCATATGATTATATGAAATATTGATAAGAGTGGTCTCCTCTCCCATCAGGCCTTATGGACAAGTAAATGGACAACTGACCAGCCCGGCTGGACTGGACCAGCTTGTGTAATGAACTAAGGAGCCAAACAAAGTAGAAAAAACAACACAAGATAAAAGTTCGAAATTATTTAAAAATTGATAATTTTTGGCAATATTACTGACTTAAAAAATATAAAAAGTGCTGTCTACACAAAATTAAAAAATGATTATTTGATTGTGTTAAAAACAACTGGATTTGTTTTCATATTTTGACAAAATATATTTTATACACAAAATCATACCTTGAATACATATAGTTGTGCAAATAATTTTGTCCAAGGTTAAAAAATACATCT
>JARVGW010000001.1:40372978-40389784 GCA_031762495.1 Anablepsoides rubrolineatus | reverse complement strand
TCAGTCAGTCAGTCAGTCAGTCAGTCAGTCAGTCAGTCAGTCCCTGTGGGCGAGTTGTTGAAGGGGCGCAAGGCGCTGGCTAAATCTAGCCCGGAGTAGGGTTGACCCCGCTGCTGTTCTCTCTGGTGACATTTGCTATTGTGTGTATGTGTGTGTCTGTGTGTATGTCTGTGCGCGCGCGTGTGTGTCCCCACGCAGGCACCCCCTGTTCCCCTTGCTTGCACTGATTTTTGAGAAATGTGAATTAGCGACGTGCACCCCCAGAGAGCCCGGGGTGGCGGGAGGAGACGTCTGTTCATCGGAATCTTTCAATGAAGACATAGCCGTGTTTGCAAAACAGGTCAGAGAAAAGTTTGCTCCCCACTTTTTAAGTTTATTTCACCGTGCGTAAAGTTGGCACTCTGTATAGAAAAGGACGCTAAATACACGCCTAAAAATGTTTCTGTCGTGCGTAAAGGAACATTGCACCATGTTATGCACGTGTGTGTTGAATAACGCCGACATACTTGTTTTTAAAATGTATATTAATATGTTGATTACTTGTTATTTTTTTCTTACTTTTAGATTCGTGCAGAAAAACCTTTATTTTCATCAAATCCAGAGTTGGATAATCTGGTAAGAGATGCTATTTTTAAATGAACCAGCTGTTCTGATCTTTACTGACCTGAACCACAAGGGGATAAAAACTTTAAAAAAGAGAGAAAAAATGCACGTGTTGTTCCTCAGTTTGTGCTGTTTGATATGACGATGCCCCCCGGTTGTATGCTCACATAAAGGGCCTCACACCTTTGAACTTATTCTCTCCCTGCTCCATGTTGGAACAACCTTTTTTTAATAGATCTGTGACTCTTAGGCTTATCGCCTTCTATCCATACTGCAATAAGTTTAGTAAAATCCCGCTCATAAATGAATATATTTTCCTCATCGTGTATTGGGGTGGGGGTGGGGGGGGGGGGTCTGTTTAATATCAAAAGATGTGAACAGCTTCATCTTTTATTGTTCCTTTAATTTTTCAGATGATTCAAGCCATTCAAGTTTTACGATTTCATCTTCTGGAGCTGGAGAAGGTAATATTCTGTGCACCCATTTTCACTATCCTCAGCCCTATATTATTACTACTACTACTACTGCATATATGCGGCGGGGGCTCTAGATTTGCATAAATATATTTTTGCTGGTCGGTTATAATTAGCGTCCAAATCAATCATGGGGCCATTTTCCTCTTCTGCGTTTAATCACGACGCAAGCTGTTACAACTGGAACGAATATCTCTGCAGCAACCCCCCACCCCCACCCCACCTCCTACAAGTTAAATAAAAATAATCTCATGTTTTAATGAAGTTTCAGTGTTGGCAACGTTTGCACACAAGGTGAAACATCCAAGCAAAGTTTGCGGTTTTTATTTATTATTATTATTAATTTTTCTTTTGCGGAGGGCAGGAGGCCCCGGGCGACCATCTGTGGGAAGACCGAGCAGTGGGTGGAAAGGCTCTGACTTGTTTCTGTATCAGATGCAGAGACAGAATCAAAGCTATTTAAAGGTTTAACTTACTTCCCACCACCTACCCCACTCATATTTCTTGCAATTTGTCGACTGAAGAATATTGACAAAAAAAGAAGTTCAACTTTTCTCAAGCACGTGTTTTTTTTTCTCTTCTTCCCCCCCCCTCAGTCTCTCGGGCTGCCTGCACGTTGGCAGTGATAATGTAATAAGTGGACAGAATTAAACAGTTTACCTTAAATGTCAGTCAGGCGGGTCGTCCTCGGCTAATGGCCACTACCCGGGGCACCGATGATGAATTTAACACGGGTGTTGAGTGTGTTGTAGCCTCTGAGCTCTCTTGTCACTGTCAATTTTCGACGATATCTCTATTTTGAGAGGAGAGAAATTAAAGTCAGAGCCTGAAGTACGCCGCTGCTTGTTCCAAGGCGCGCGCACTCTCCAAAGTTTGTTTATTTAAATATAATTATCAAAAAAATAAATAAAAATGGGGGGAAATATAACTGTAAAAAAAGTTTTGTAGCTACCTTTATTGTCATAATCAAAGTTAACTTAAAAATATATAATCATTTTGAGGTTTGATGTCCATTTTGGGGTCGAGTTCTGGTGACGCGTCTTCCTCCTCCTCTCTCTGCAGGTACACGAGCTGTGTGATAATTTCTGTCACCGGTACATCAGCTGCTTGAAAGGCAAGATGCCCATCGACTTGGTCATAGACGACCGAGAGGGGGGGTCCAAATCAGACAGCGAGGAAATCACAAGATCGGTGGCCCTCGATCAGGTACATCTCTTCATCTAACTCAGTGAGTGTGTGTGAGCGTGTGTTCTCCCTGCTGGCTATTCATCTATTCTAGGCCACCGCCTCACTCCGCTGTTATTTGCATATGATTAAAGCCGTTTCCATCGGAATAAAAAAAAGAAAAAAGAAATCAGAATAATGTTGCTATTATCGGTCCATTAAGACTTGAACCCGGAACCGACCCGAGAAGATTACCTCGAAAAAGCATCGCCACAAACTTGACCTGTTTCATGTCGATTTTAATTTAGAACCCTTCTTCACCCCCCACACCCCCTCTGTATTTTCTTTTTTCTCGCTTTTTGAACCTCCAACATGTGTGCGCGCGCGCGCGTGTGTAGGTGTGTGTTGTTGGGGAGCAGAGAGGGGCTCCATGGGCTGCACAATGGGCTTCAGAAGACGCCTCGGTTTCTCCACCGTAGAGTTCACGGTTCATTACGCGTCTTGTCAGTATTTTTCCTTAGACATGAGTGCACATTGCTTATCGGGACTCCCCCTTCCTCTCATCCTCTTCCTCCTTTTTAATACATATACATACATTATTTTATTTTGTTTTAATTTTTTTGCTTTGAGCGCACAGATTCATCTCCAAACAGGACGATTGGCTCTCCAGAAGCAGCGGTTATTAAAGGTAGATTAGGAAGTGTTTCCCTTTGTGCAGATATCACAGATAACCGCAGCCTTCATTATGTGCTCCACTGACTGTTGGCACTCCGGGGACGTCGCATGCGCACCCGCATGACCCTCTCCGCGCGCGCACTGCCGTAAAATAATGATAACAGTAACCGATGATTAGAATTATGCAAATCTAGAGTTTTTGGACATTAATAGATAAACAGGATACAAATAAGTTCAGATATCCAAGCGTTTTAAAGGGCCTTAGAAGTTTATAACCCGTGGTTTGCATAAGGAGAGAGGGTGAAAAAAAATTGAAGTGTCCAAATTAAAGGGATTAGCTGGATAGTCCGACATAAAAAGTAATGGAGCGATTAGGCTAAATAATTTAAATCCACGGCCTTCCATATGGTTGAGTGGTTGGTCTGAGAGCGCGAGGAAGCCAGAGGCTTTTATGTTCTGGGCTGCTGAATGGCAGGACTAGGAGAGGAGCTGGGCCCGACTTGGACCCCCCCCCCCCCCCCACCCCTCACAACACACATACACCCCTACCAAGTCTTCCCGGCCCTTCTGTCTGATTATGGAAATTAGAAAGATCACGCGGAAGATAATACTTCATTTAATCCAGGAACATAATTAAATAACACAGACGCCACTTGTGCATTTAAGTGTCTCTTTGAACTGTGTTGTACTCTCTCAGGGATTCAGTTTTCAAAAAGTTTTTTTTTCTAATATTATTTTTTTTATAATAGATAGGTCAGAATGAAGCCTTTATGTTACATGGAAATAATAAGTTAAAACCCTTGGGTTTAGTAGGTATAAGAGAATGATGTTGTGCTCGGGGCACTCGTGCACATCTTTAATTGACTGTAAGATGAAGACGTGGCCTATTTTTATTATAATGATGGTCCCTATGTAGCCAATCCAGGCCTAATCCACGTGTTTACTCTGACAGAATAATACAAATGACCTACAGGCGGAGTTACGATCAAGATATATAGGAAAACTTTTTGACAGATGTGTGATGTTGAGGGATGGGCTGATGTTTTAGGAGCATAAGCATGTGCGTGTGTAAATGGGCATATCCAAACAGGCAGTGGGTGCACGCCTCTTAATGCTGAATACTTGTATTGTCTGTCTAATAGCAACACACTTCATGGCTTACTTGCAGCTGAATATATACTATATCTTGGAATTTTGCGGGTGATTTTTGGGTGACATCTTATCTGCCCTTGTTACGCTGTGACACCCCTTAACAAATTTGCATTGTGTGTGCATTATCTCTTTCCATATATATTTTTAATATATGCCCTCGGGCATAAAGTTGAAGTGGACTGGAAAGAAACGCTGTGAATTTTCACGAAAGAACAATGTTAACAAGATGGAGAAAGTAGGCTCATTTATTCATAAACCAATTTATTCCAGTGAGGCGACTGTAGCGGAGGAAGGGAAAAAATGGCAGAAGGGAAAAAAAAAGAAAATACTTTGAATTTATTAAACTCAACAACCCAACTTTTGTTGCAGCATTATTTACCCATGCATCACAGAAGTCATTTTTCGCATTTTTTAAATGTACGTTTTTATTTGTCGTTTTAAGTTTGCATGCACGCGAGTTAAGGAGGGACACTGAGCACCTCCTTCTAAAGAAAGCAGAGCATAGCTAAGAGGTGAAAAAGTCAGAGGCTCTGCACTGGCTTGTGAATGCAGCTCAGCTAGTTTGGGCTTACCCTCCAATGCTTGTGTGTGTGTCTCCTTTCCCCGTGTAAGTGTATGCATATATGTGTGTGTGTGTGTGTGTTTGTGTGCACGCTGCTGTTGTGTGCAAGTGTGTGTTCAGACTGGCCTGATAAATGCAGCACCCCCCTCAGGTGCTATGTGAGTGGAGTGACTGGTTAGCACCAGTTGGACTTTCTTAACTCTTTCCCTGCCGGTTTCTGCAAAGTTTCCCAGCACGCCTAAATGCAGCACTCGGACTGCAGATTTTGTTCTGCCCTATTAGATGGACTTTGACCTCAGTAGACTTGCAGGATGATTTATTTTAGAGGCCAACGCTGAGTTTTGTGGCGTGCATTTCAGCTCTTCTTGCTGAGAAAATAAGGCAGGCGTAATCTGCTGATTGTGCCTCAGTTTGGTCTGGCACACATGTTCGTTACAGTCGAAGACTTTTTCTTTCTCCGCTGCGGCACGTCATTTTTGCACAGTTGCCTTTATTTGCACAGGGAGCACAGGGAGGGGTACGGCAATTTGCTAATGAACTCAGAGGGCCTGGGTTCTTTGCCGTCGAAGCTGAACACTGCTAATAGTGCTGAGGACTCACTCTAAGTCTCAAGAGCTCCTCTACTTGATTGAGCCATGCATGCTGAAGTGGGGCTGGAAATAATTGAAACTTCCTTAAAAAATTATTTACAGTCTGACGTTTTGTGGATGCAGGAGTTCTAAATGATTATGAATGCTCAGCAATTGTGATGTGAATTAATTTAGTTGAAGGGTGTTTGTATATATAGAGGAGGCGCTGCTGCTGAAATCATGTAAAAAGAATGTGAGGTTGACTATCTCAAATCACATCTATATGTTTGAGATCCGTTGCTGTTTTCCTTACATGCTGCACAATCTTTCCTAAACAAACCCTGCCTGTGCGCGTTGAGTGTTGTGGTCACTCTGGAAGAATTTACTCCTGATAGCACTATCGCGGTATCTTTTTCCCCAACAAATGGCACTGTTATGCTACACAAATGCGGGTTTCCAGGTCAGCGAGACCCAGCAGTGTTGGTTTAGGTAACTCTGGCTGTCAAAGAGTGACCTCTTCCCCTAAGCTCCTGACCCAATGGAAACCATGACTGCTGGGTTCAGCCACTTTTTTTTTCTCCTAATCAGTACGTTGCTATCGCTAATCTATCCGCCTCTCGTTGAGGTATGGATCGAGTTTCAGCTGACCTAACAGGCACACTCACTCGCTCTCCTACAGTGGCGCGCTGCTGTTCTTAATACAAACTTTGGAATCATTGTAGTGATTGTTGGTAATAGCGGCTTTTGTAGTTGAATAGAGGAGAGGGTTGACCCCCACAGTCACCCCCCTTCCCTGCTTCTCTTTTCCTCCTCCTTCTCCTCCCCTAAACTCCTTTCTTTTTCTCCTCTTGGGAAGTGAATGCCGAGCGGCTGTTGAGGATTCAACAAGTGACACAAAGAAGAGACCACGTGACTCATGTGTTTCTTAGCCTCTTCATTATTGTGGTGGAATAACAAGTAGGGGTGATTATGATTATGCAACTCAATGCTGGAGTGACTTCAAAGATTAGGAATGTCCTATTGAATGCTGCCATACAATTTGTGTTTTTGTATATTTTTTTGTGTGTGGTTAATTTATTGTTCGTGTTAAAAAATCTTGCAGTGTTGCTGGAAAGTAGTGCTTAGTTGCACCACAAGATCCCAACAGCAAATAAAGTTCTTGGCTCGTGACTCCCGATGCTTGTGATGAGCAGCCATGTCTGTCCCAGAGGCCTGCATGCTGTGGTTTCTTTGGCTAAGTAAACAATAACCTGGCTTAACACATGTGTACTTAGCTAATGGAAAGTTCCTCTCCCCCTTAACCCCCTGCAAGCCTCTGACAATGGCCTCCGTCACAAACAGCTTGTCTCCAAGGAATCCATCGAGCAAATCCAAGCGCGGCGGTGGCTGCGAGTTAAGCTAGGCTAGGCTAAAGAAGTGTCCGCTGTAAAACAGGTCATTAAGAAGTCCTGCCTGCCTTTTCAGTCGCGGCAAAATGAATAAAAACAAATAAATAAAACAGGAAGCTGCTTTGTTTGGGATTAGACAGAGTTGGTAGGAAGAGTACTTGAGTTCATGTTTTTGTTTGGATTTCAGCTCTTGCCGGATAAACAGGGAGCATATAGCAAAAGTTGAAGTGGAAAAGGCTGCGGAGAGAAATCAAAATCAGTTTCCACGAGTGCCATCTAAACAGACTTTGAAAGCCCGTGTAATTATCTCAAACATGTAATTATCTTTGCTTGTCTTTATGAGGTTAACCTACCAGTTTAAAAAAAAAAGCCAATTCAAGAGTACCTGACGGCTATTCAACATAGCATACTTCACACACTCAAGAGACCAAATCCAGTTTTCTTCCTCACCCCTTCAGCAATTATAAGGTTATTTCTCCTTTCTTTGTCTATTGTCAAGAGTTAGATAGGAATGGGAGTGGAGAAAGGAGGCAGTGAGGGGGTCTACCCCCACTCCCCTACTTTTTTTTTCCACGCATACCATTATCTGCCCCTCTTTTCATTTTGGAAGCACTAATATCGCAGTGAGGGGAGGAGAGAGTTGAGAAAGCAGCAGTAGTCGGGCAAGCACTTGTCTGGCCGGTTATCAGTGAGGCAGATCCTGCTTTATCTAGTCACAGTGGAAAGCAAAGTAAACAAGAGTTTACAATAGCTGGCCTTTCAGCCCCCTTTCATTTACAGCTTTCCCACCAGCGTTCGGCTGAGTGCGAGAATGTGTCCGGAGTTATTGCAGGCCATCTCACTGCAGCAACACATGGCATTCTCACAGATTTCAGCTCAAGGAAGTGGCGCTGCTGCAAAAGGTCAAAAACTGTGTTAAAGAAAACAACCACAGAGGACAGATGCATCGGAAATGCTCAGACATGGAGTAACCTCACTGTCTTCTTTGATTCAGATGTACCACTCTGCTGTGTATATATATATATATATATTTTATGATTAAAAAAAAAATATATATATAATATGTGTGTGTGTGTGTGTGGTGCAGGGATATTTGGATATTTATGTTTGTACCGTTAAGTATGCACATGCGATTATTTCCACATGCTCCCTGGCACAGAGTGAAAAGTAAATATCCATATCATCACAAAAGATTTTCTCTGAGTGGGGTAAAAAAAGAAGGAAGGCAGAGTGGGGTGGCAAAGCACAACAACCTGAACCATTTTCTTTATTACTGCAAATGAATTGGCAAGGCAACATTTCTTGCATGAGCGCTTGTACGATATGGGGCCCTGGCACAGTGAGAAGAAGGGAAGCCCCCTTCTCTTGCATCTTAGACAAGAGGCACAATGAGAAAACGCATCGGATTGGAATGCCTCACCGATCATAGCGGAGTCAGAATTTCCAGCGAGGAAAATCTTTTCACGGCGAATCAGGCTGGTGAGGATGGGGTGGGGGGTGAAGGGGGGAGGAAAAGGTGATCTAAAAAAGAGGAGAAGAAAGGAAGGTATGCGTGACTCAAAAACGGGGTTCCCTTGGCTTAGAAGACTTAAGAACTTTAGGTAAATCTAGGCAGAATGGAACGTGGAAAATTGAATTTACTGAACAATTAGGCATTGAATTAATCTTTATCCTGCACAGAAGACATTTAGAGAGAGAGGGAAACATTTAAAACAAGAGTGGGGAGAGAGCATGAGAGACTATGGTGGCTCATTAAGGGAACCAGAAGAGACACTTCTCTTTCTCTCAGCTTTCTGTTTATGCATCTATTCCTCCTGTAAATTTACATATTTTGAAAGGTGTCCCTGCTTTTTGTGTTTTTAAAGTGTTGTTGGCACAGGGTGTGTGTTTTTCTTGCTCTCTGTGTATCTTCTGGTCAAGGTGAGTGCTTTTGATAATAAGCCAGGTGTGCATGTATTTGTGTAAGGCAGATAAAAATGTATTTGTATCTACGGGAGTGTTTGCACAAACGAAGTGACCAAGAGAAGTGTATTCATGTGTGTGTGTGAACAGAACACACATGCTGTGCGACCGGTGTGTACTTGTGTTATCTCAGCCGTGTGTGTATTAATTGCGTGTTAGATCAGTGCTGGGCCTGTTCCATCCAAGGGCGGCGTGTGATTATAAATAAACGCCCCGTCCCCGCAGAGATGCCACCAGGCCCTGTCTCAGCCCCGCCCCGTTTCCCATGGGGCCTCAGTGGCCACCTCCCAGCAGGCAAAGCGCTCTTTTGTTCAATTACAGCTAATGCAGTAGTTTGCCATTTCCCCCTCCACTTTCTAATTATATTTTCAAATGGAATTTGTTATAGAATTACAACAAAAAGTATAAAAAAAGAAAGAAAAAAATCACATCCTTTTTTGCAAGCTGAGGCTTTTGGGTTTTTCACTACTTGCCGCTTAACATCCCCGGGGATAGTGTGTGCAGTTCTGTTTCACAGAACTCTGAATAAACAAGTTCTGCTCATTTTTTAAACGCTGCAGTTTTTTTTTTCTTCTAACAGAATTGGCAAAAGCTGTATTTAACTGATTGTGTTTTGAGCATGTGGTCTGGATTACCTCACATCTGATGTTCTCTGGAGTCACTCGGTCATGCATGGGTGTTTCATTTTTTTTTTTTTTCATCTTCTATGGTCAGCAAAAAAAAATTGAAGAATTTGAAAATAAAAACCAATCATCCTGGTATTTTATCCCTGTTAAAATCAAGGTTTATCTACCCGATCAAAAATCCCAGTCATGCTTTAGTGTGGTGACTTCAGTCTTCTTTTTTTTTTTTTTTTTTTTGTTGCAAAGCCTAATTTGGAAAATGATTATATCGTCCTGTAAGCACTGGATTATAATTTCATAGCCAGGGAACATCAAACGAGCTCTAATACACCCCAAATGTGATGAGTTTGCTGACTCGTGTTTTCTTTCTGTTATTCTGCTCCATCTTTATTTTGTTTTAAACAAATTCTGTGTCATGAAATAATGTCTGCTTCTTTGTAGAGAGCTAAACTCTTTTCACAGCAGCAGCGGCAGCAGCGCCAACTGTAGTATCCCAATTGAAACCAGTTGTTCCCCACAGTGTTTCTCTCCTCTCCCTCCTCTCTTCCTTCGTGTGGGTTTCTATCACTCATTTCGTCGCGAAGCCCTAAAAGCGAGATGCGAGCGCCACATTGCCCCCTTGATATCTGCTTCATTTGATTTTCACAGGGCAAAGATAGGCTCGCGCAGGCGGCGTGGAGGAGGCTCTATAAGTGTTTGTGCTCTGTGTGTTTTGTTTGTTTGTGAAATCGAGTTGGATCTAAGACATTAGATTCCATTTCCTCTTATTCTGAGGTCTCTTTTCTCCTGTCTTGAGCACTAATGTTGCTTCGCAGAGCACTGGGAGACATCTGGTTTGGTTTCAGTTACATAGTTGCTTTGTATGGGGCAGATCTTTCTGTGTTCTTTCAGCATTTGTTCGTGTTTGTAGGCATCTTTGGGTGTCTTTATCTGTCTCTAGCTGTGTAATTGTATTTGTTGTCTGCCTTCCTGTCTGTTTACACTGTTTGTGGTGTGTGGTTATTATGTTTTCAATCCTCTATGGGCCATTTGCTAACCACTGTCCAGTGTGCAGCTGACACTCATCTGACCTTAGACACAACTTACTATATATAAACTCAAATCTCCAGAGTCTGTCTCTTCAGCTAAAACAGATTCAATTTAGTCCAGTTTTTTTTCCTTCTTTTTTTTTAAGTTACCTGAAATTATTTTATTTGCTCAGCCTCAGCTGGATTGGTCACGCAGTATTTTGTTTCACTTTGTTTGACTGTGGGAAAACATTTGCTTATTTGATTAAGTCTCTGTCCTGATATCCAAAATGTAATTTAACTCGGTATTCCTGGTCATCTATGGTTTTCTTTCCTCCTCTTTTTTTAAAATAATATTTTTAAGCAAAAACACTGCGCTTTATACTGATGTGGAAATCCTTGACTTATTTACCTCCTGCTCCCTCTCCCTCTGCCTGGATGACATCACTCCCTGGCGCTTGGCGTACCCTATCTTAAGTTGTAGCTGTTTTGTGTTTTCATCTGCTAGTGGTTTGAGCCAAATGGAGGCAGCCGCGGATTGCATGCTTCAGAAAGCTGGAAACCAAAGCAACATGTTTTCTTTTTATTCGCCTTCTTCATAAAGCTCTAATAATCTGCATTCCATAAAACGTTCCTTACTGCGTGACAGGCCTAAAAGTTGGCAGAGGATGATTTCATTTTAAATGTCATTTTGTGTATTTTTTATGTCTCTTGTAAAACGAAGGATGAAAAAAAAAATACAGAGACAGTTGATAATATTTACAGATTGACTGTTTTTGTGCTGTCTCTCTTCTCGACAGACGTCCTGGAACAGAGATCATGATGACACGGCGTCCACACGCTCTGGAGGAACACCGGGACCTTCTAGCGGTGGGCACACGTCACACAGCGGGGACAACAGCAGTGAACAGGGTAAGAGATAATGTGGCAGAAGAGTACAAAGATGTGGAGGGTCCAGCTCACCAGAACGTGTCATATTCACCAAGTAGATGGCAGAAAACTTTCTTTAGTGCTGTTTAAGTTAAAGGGAACATATCATGCAAAATCCACTTTTTTAGCTGTTAAAAGCATTTTGTTGTTTACTTGAAGTCTCTAGAAGTGCAGACAAGTTGAATTTAGGCCCTTCTGGCTCTAACATGTAAGGCTTGATGGACAAGTTTTCTGTAGTTGACATCTTGTATAAAATGTGTCTGTGCTGCTTTATTTTTGTAAATCCCTCTATCAAGGTACAATGGGCCAGTCTGAAAGCTGGAAGGGGACTGGGTAAGATGCTCCTTGTTTGGTTTTAAAGAGACAGCCTCAAAACAAGTTGATCTGAGACACACCTCAGAAACGGGGAGAAATGGAGTTACAATAACAAGGAATTTCAGACCAAAGCATTGCAGTTTCATTTTATATAGACTCTAGCTGAATGATTTCAGTGTGAAAAAAGGATTTAAAAGCATGATATATCTCCTTTAATAAAAAGTGTGTTTCTGCAGAATCTCATCGCTGCTTATAATAAATCAGAGGTTTTTAAAAACAAACTGGTTTGAATGCTCACTTTAGCTTGAGCCATACCTTTACAGACTTGTTCAAGCAAGGGGGGCACATAAAATTTGCTTTTTTAAAAGTTTTTTTTTTGTTTGTTTGTTTTGTTTTTGCATGACAGATTGTGCAATCAAAAGATGAAGTTGTTTCTGTGAGTCTGATTTGCTGTCGAACAGGCAAATTGTCATGTGGATGCAGTTTCTATGCATTGTGAGGATATTTGTATGTGCTAAAGTAGCAGGAGTAGGAGAACAGAGTCTTGTTGCGGTATGTTCTAAACTGTAAGCTAAATAGCAACTCTATATATTGTAATATTCAAGGCAATGTGGACTGGAGTTTGCAGAGCTGCCAGCGCCAGCAGGTAGAACCTTGGAGTCACTCCCATGCCTTCCAGTTTGAAAAGCCAACACACTGTCTTACTGAGCCTTTTGTTTTGTTTTCCCTCACATACTTTTTCTCTTTCATTCTCGCTCTATAGTAATGGTCAGCCTCAAAGACTTAGGCATAAGTTTAAAACCAAAAAATAACTGCAGCATAGATGATGTGAAAAAGGAAAAAGAGAACTGATGAAAGAGCTCTGAAATTACAGTGAAACAGGGAAAAACAAAGAGATATTGTGTAAGTGTGCGCGCCCTCCTCTACCTTTTGATGAGTAATAGTCTGGAGCAGCCAGCCAAGAGCTGATTGGTCGCTCTAATGAGCGTGCTCCGTGCCGAGTTTGGGCTCCTGCCTCCATGACCTTTGCCCCTTATTGACCAAACTGACACTTCATTTTTCACATCTTTCCAATTATAGACTCACTCCTTATGCTCGCCCCACTCCAACGACTCCATCTCATCATCTCTCTGTCACCTCAATTCTTTGTTTTCCCAACTCTGTCCGGCTGTAGATGGTTTTTGTTTGTTGTTTGGAGTAGAAAGGGTAAAATGTAGGGTAGAGTCCAGTTAAATGTTTGTTGGAAATTTGAATTCAGCGCTTCGAAACATTATGCATTTTGTTGTGTATACTTGTCTGCAGGGATTAAAACTTGCTGGCACTATAGCTAAATTCAATTCAAGGCAACATTTGAAAAAAAAAAGGAGAGCCATTTAGCTTTTTAAATTCAAAGTGCTGCTGGGATGATAATAGCCATAAAACAAGTGAGGCCATTAAAATGATCATAGATATCTTCTTTTGTTAAATGTTTTATTCTAGTTTCATTTCAAGTAAAAATTCCAATAATCTGCAAATGTACTTTTAAATATTACTAAATTTTTTACTTTTACACTCAGGGCTTAAAGGAAAACTAAAAGTGGAGTTGGGTAATTTCATTTCTGTTGTTAAAATGCTAATCAGAATTGCACATCTTCTCCTCAGTATCCATGTGTTCTTCATCTTCAGCAGGTAGCATTAGACAGCTCTTGTTATTTTAAAGACAGCTCTTGTTATTTTAAAACTCGCAGATCAACAAAAGACCCTACAGAGCTTCAGACATGTGACAACAGTGAATATACCACAGGACATATTGGACTACTTTCAGGTTTATATGGGTTAAGAGCTATCACTGCCACGTCATTTTGGCTCGGGCAAATTCTGTGTCATTCACTTGGTAATCCCAGTAAGCTGGTTATTTATCTGTTTGGCACTTCGCTCTTCCTTTCTCCCTGACAGCTTCACCCCGTTGTCTCTCTTCCCCCTCTCTTGCACTCTTTCATCTTCCCATCCTCCCTCTCTTTTGCAGTTTTTCCCTTGTCTCCCACCTACTCTTCAGTCTCTCTTTCATTTTAATGTCAGCTGGTTTTCTCTCTCCTCATCCCTCCCTCCTTTTTTTCAGGGGGCTTCCATGCCTCCCACTCAGTCTCAAACAAGCCTTTTTGTATTTCCTGCATCTCTCTCCTTCTTTCACCTCTGTTTCTTATGTGCCCTCTTTCATCCCTATTATGTTTCTTTAAAAAAAATGTCTTTACATCTTTCTTGCTATTTATGTATCACATTTTGTCGTATGTTTTTATTTTTTTATTTTTTTACCTTAACTTTATTAAGGTCTTGCATCAATATTTTTTTTATTATAGGTCTTATATTTTTCTCCTTTTTTTAAATTCATGTTGCTTAACTTCTTGTTTTACAGTTCTTTATAATTCTGTGTTACTTCTGACATTTTGGTCATACTTTTTTTTTCTTTTACCATTTTGGACAGCCTTAACAAGTCTTCAGGCCTAAAATCTAACAAAGAACACATTTAAAATGAGTGGATTTCCAAATATTTCCACATAAAAATTAGCTAGCTAAAAAGACAAATGAAGATCTGCCATGAAAGCCAGTATTTGGATACGTAATAAATTTATGACTAAATAATTGCAAAATCTTTGCAGGACTGTGGAATTGATGTTTAATAATTTAATCTCAGTTATGTATGTCTTTGGTTGAAAGTACCAGTTTAGTGTGATTTCCAGTATTCATATTTATTTTTAAATTTTGTGTTAATAACTAATTATAAATTAGCTGAATTAAAAAATCTATTACATATGTTGCAAACAATTTCAAATAGTATCAGTTCAATACAGACTGACGACTTTTACTCATTTTTGGTTTGAGATGTACAGGGTGGAGGGTGCTGAAGTCTATCCCAGCAATAATCAGTAAGAAGCGAGGAACAGTCAGGACAGCTGTGAAAATGACAGGTTATATTAAAAAGAAAAGTTTAAAAGAAATCAACAAGGCATTAAACCATCACTTATCCTGAACCATCACTTATCCTGAACACGCACATGGCAGAGGAGAACATCAATATTCCAGGAAAACCTCCAGCATATAACCACTTTTATATGAAAAAAAACTTGTCTAAGAGGGGAAAAAAATGAAACAAAATGTGTATTAATAAATTTATGTTGGGGTTTTGATTGGGGTCATAGCACCAAAATGTTTCAGCTTTAAAAAGTTTGAAATTTCTTTGAAAGAAAAATCTGTTATTATAATAAAAAAAAACATTCCTAAATTACCTGGGGTGTTGAGAGGAAAACTTATTTCACTTTGTCACTTATTTTTACATTCAGTCGAAACAGCTGCAATATTTCCCAACAATTTTTCCTTTTTCTTTTACCTTTTCATTGCTTGTTTTCTGAGTCTCATTCCCTCCTCTTACTCCGAAACTCTTTCTGTTTCCTCCTTTCTTGTCTGCTTATGACCTACTCCTTGTTCCTCGCTCCTTCGGCCTTCCCTCTCCAGCAGAGGAAGGCTCAGAAGAAGGATGCTGTACAGAACCTTAAAGTAGAGAACCCTGCATGCTCCGCTCTGTTCTTTTGTCTCAGCCACTGAAAGTTTTCTCTCTCTTCCCCCGGAAGTGCATCCTCAAATTAAAAAGCGACGGAAGAATCGTGAGAAATACTTAATGAAATCGTACACTTCAACAAGAAGATGAATAATAACTGTTAAACGAGCAGATGTTTTGCAGAACTCTGTTAGTGTCAAAGAGGCAATGTGAAAAACAATCTGCCTTTTATTTTTACATATGGTGACAATTCTCACATGCTGCATCCTCAGTTATGGTGTTTATGCTTTGACCACAATGCCCATGGTGTATTTTAGCACTAAATTCCACTGGCAGTAACAGAAAAAAAAAATGAGGGAGGATCACATTTGTTTCACACATGTCATTAAAATCAGTTCTGGGTGTCTCCTTTCTCCCTAAAGAGCATACAAAGAAGAAAGCCTCTTTTTTTGCATTGTTTTTTCTCTCCTCTTTCTTCGAGAGATCTTTGTAAACATCCAGCAAGCGCTGACAAAAAAAAAAAAGTCAGAGAGCAACTGTAGTTAATTAGTCCCTCTCTATTACATTGTGTTAACTAGTGCCTACCAACAGCCTGCTTTTTTTAATACCCACAAGCACTCTGGAGAAGCCCGTTCACAGCCTTGGCTCTTTTGTATAAAAAAAGTAATGCTTGAAGGGTAAAGGAAAAGCTAACAGATCATATGCGCCAGTGATGGCGGGGAGTCCCTCATGTACTCTTTTCTTTCTCGCAGTATAAAGTGCTCCTCTTTGCCTGTGTGAATTTGTAAGGACACCCGTCGGCTTCTCCGAGGGGCTGGCGTGTAAAGGAAACAGAAAAAAACAAACAAAAAAACCCCAACTTGAACTGAACTGGTCAGCTGCGGCGATGTGGATGCGAGCGTAGAAAAAGGAGCAGACTGTTGGCTCTGTTTCTGAAAGCTCAACGGTTCTACCCTTCGCTGGTCGGAGTCGTCCCGGGAGCAAGGCGATGACTGCTGATATTAGATATGTATCACCAATTACCCTGACTGTTTGTAAAGAGAACTGTGTGCTGAGCCAAAACAAATGGCTCCCTGTAAGGCTGAGTGTTACTGTTTGCCTAAATTGCTTGTTGTGTGATATCGAGCTCTGAGATTTGTGAACTAGTTCAGGCCTTTTGCTATATGACCCACTTAATCGCTAAATTTAACAATATTTTAATAAATTCCCTTTATTTGCATGAAATGGTGTATTTGAAACAAAGTGCACCATTTTCTAGAAAATCCATATAGTTTGATGTTATTTGCTAGAAATACAGTTTATGAATGTTTTACCTGCATGAATGAGGAATGCATATCACCATTATCTGTCATGTCATTTACCTTTATTATTCTATATATTTACCATTATTTATCCAGGCAAGTCCTGTTGAGATTTTAGATCTCTTTTTCAATGTTGGCCTGGGCCTGAAGGGAACCTATTGTACATATTTTTTGGGGTGGGGGAAACCGGAGTACCCAGAGAAAACCCATGCAATCACAAGGAGAACATGCAAACTCCGCACAGAAAGACCCCATGTCTGGACTGGGGATCAAACCCAGAACCTTCTTGCTGGGAGGCGTCGGTGCTAACCACTGAGTCATTGTGCTGCCTGCCTGAGTTTTAAAATATGATTGTCTTATGAGTAGAAGAGATGGCGTCGTGGTCATTTTAGTTTAAATCTTGTAAATAATGCACATTTCTCATATGATAATGGATGATCTTGTGAAATGTTTGTGCTCCAAGTATGACCAGAAATGTCAAACATATTACCATTTATTACTTCAGTAGTTTAAAAGATACTTTTTTGTAAGTATAAGTATCAACTTAAGC
>JARVGW010000001.1:40352767-40362817 GCA_031762495.1 Anablepsoides rubrolineatus | reverse complement strand
AAAAAGATAGCTTTGACTCAATTAGCCTTTCAGGCTTATGTTATTCAGTTTTTAATTTATTGGTCTTTACTTTTAGAAACTGTTTTTTACCAAAATAAGTTTTAAACAGGAGATTTGTCTTTTATACTAGCCAAAGTTTCCCTCTCGTTGTCCCACATTTACACTGAACAACTTTGGAATGCCCTTCAGCGCAGCAGCTGACTTTTGGAGTGAACCGCCATGCCATTGTGCTGTTAAGTGCTTTTACCTTTTGTTATAGTCCTTGTCCTTTCTGCCATCCCCTCCCCCCTTCCCATCTTCTTCCATAGTCCATTTCCCCCTCGATCTGTGTGCTGTGGGTTAAGTTTGACTGAAGCGTGGTGTGCAATAGGTGTCAACAGCCCTGGGAGAGGCAATGAAACAATCAAGTGCAGGGGTTAAGAGAGAGAAAGCTGCAAAATGCACACTTCAAGGAATCTTACTGGTTTTGTATTTATATTGCTCTCACAAATGCTGCCATTTGAACCAACCTTCTATCTTTAAGTTTAAAAAGGGGGGGGGGGGTGGAAATGGCAACACAAAAGCAGGAGGGGTGGAAAAAATCAATAGGAACACAGAAAAAGTGCTCAACGTGAAAGGGTGAATTCATTGTCCTGCACTTTTCATTTGAGCTTGTACACTGTGTCTCTTTCTCCTTCATTCTTTCCCTTCTCAGCTGATCTGGAAGCGAGAATACGAGGCAGCCAACGTGTGTGTTTGTGTGTGTGTACGTACGGAGGCGTACTGCAGTTTAATGTCGTGTCGGTGCCCTGCGCTTGAGGCAGTTTCCAGCGTGTCAGGCAGCCAGTAGTGATGACCCTTTTCGGGAAAATGGCACAGAGAGAGCAGTCACATTTACACTGACATTTTTGCCATCACCTATGGCTATGTCAACAGGCCTGGTCCCCCCACCCCCTTCCCGCATCCCCCCACCTCCATCACCCTCACCCTCATAGCCAGCTGTGGATGGGCCTCAGCCATAACACACAGAAGCCAAAAAAACTTTTCAATAGAGAAAAATACCCTCAGTGCATATATTTTTACATGAATAATGTATGAAAGTTGGTTTAGAACTTGTCCAATAGGCCAATTTGCTTTTTACATGGTTGGTTTTAATAAAAGACTAAAAAACAATAATTTTGCAACCGTGTTTACCAAGAAGCATCAATTATTGTTTTTCTTACCATGATTTTTTTAATCAAATTGATCACTAAATTATAAATATAGTGAACTATTTAATGTATGTCTTTTTGGTCATTTAACACTTCCAGTACAAGCTATAATCACAACCATATGTGAAAGCACAAATTATTATCTAAGTGAAAACCAAATAATTACTGACAACAACATACCCCAGCAGTTCCAGCAAAAGTTACATCAGATCTGAGGGTTTCACACTTTTAATTAACTTATAAAAATGAAATTATCCTGTGCGTTCTGTGATATTATATTTTGATTTGCGCTAAAAACATTCCTTTTGTCTGACTTCTTGAACCCCACTTTTAATCAGATCACCACAAATGAAATAATTGCTCCAAACTTGGCTCTGATTTTCACAACAAGAAGACTCCAGTGTGCTTTAATAAGCTTTTTGTAAATGGCTTACCAGTTACTGCCATTATTGGATCTGTCAGTGCGAATCCACAAAACTGTCATCATTCAAAGTACTGGGCTTTGTTCTTGCAATACGCTCGTTATTTGCTGTAATTACTTCAGTGGAATTGTCTTTGATTACAGGAAGCAATTACTTTGCTTTCCCTCTGATTATTTACCTGGCAAGCCCCGCTTTGGTCTTTTCTATTAACAACAACTTTCTTCTTATTAATCTATTCATTCATCATCATATTGTAGTTCTGTAGAGTCAGCAGATTCTGGAATTGCAGACCAAAATCTAAAAGGAGGAGAAACTTTCTGGCAAAGGCAGGAAGAGAAGTCTAGACTAGCCATACTGTTTTCCTGACAGCACGTCATTATCTGCTGAGCAGTTGTGGGGATTTCTTTCCATTTTTTTTTCTTCCTCACTGGGAATAAACGAGAGGCAGACCGGCATTGGTCACAGAGAGTGTTTTGTACTGAAGTGAAAGTCTGTGTGTTGGTTTAGAATATGTTTCTAGCTGTTATTGGAAAGTTGCCTGATAGAAGAGCTCACGATGCAGGAGCATGTGAGTAAAGAGTGTCTGTTTTGTTGCACTAAAGGGAGACGGGGGGTGCTTTGAAAATGTGCCCCTACTTGGGAATTACATTGCATGGAATGCCTGCATGTTCGGAATATCTGAAGGTGGGAGGGACCCTTTGAGTCGTGCAAAGGGAACCCCCCACCCAAAGTCCCCTTCCCCCCTGCACTCCCCCTCAGCAAGTCTCAAGCTTATGAATGGTCTAAATACAATAAACGCCACTTTTTTCTTTGCTCCCTCCCTCCTGCAAGCCTGTCTTTACCCCTCTGAGGATTTCTGGGAATGTAGTGTATGTGTGTGTGTGTGTGTGTGTGTGTGTGTTTGTGTGCCAGAAAAGAAAGAAAAAAAATGGAGTGAGATAGAGAGCACTTTAGCAAACGTGTGTGTTTGTTCACTTCGTTCATCATGTTTCAAGCATGTGTGTATGTATAAATTTCTCACCAGCCAATCTGAGATGCGTGTGTTTGTGTCCCATGTGGAAAAGGATAACAGGCCCCTGAGGCTCGGGCCTTTCCTGAGCAGCCAGTCTTGGGTCATGTGAGCTTTCTGGGGTGTGAATCTCTAGGAGTGGCCTATGAAAGATCAGCTTCAGGTCACTTGCACTGTGTAGAAGACACTCTCTTGTGAAAAATAATCTTTAGTCGAACTCACAAGACTTGCCTCTATCTCTCTTTTCAGATCATTCACAAACTTGCTAAAAAAATGCCACCTAAAATATTCAGCTATCAGTAAATAATTCCTCAATTAGGGACATGACATCTGGTATAAAGCTAATGTTCATTAAAGCCATTTTATCACTACAACAGTGCTTCTAAGAAAATGCAATTATTAGAAAGCTAAATGTCATAATTCTCCTGCTCTGTGCTTGAAGCGACGTGTCTGACAGGATCGCTGTTCACAGATGAATGAATGGTGAGTTCGTGGCTGTTAATTTGCCAGGCAGCAGAAAAATGGCTGACACCTCATAATGGCACGCGAGCTCGTGTACAGGGGGCAGGTAGAACCAGTGAAATCTTATGCCAAGGGATGGTTCATAATCAGATCATAACAGATTAGCCTAGATACTGCATGATAATGTCAGAGTGTGCCTTGAGACAGAGAGATGCGCAGAAGTGATAAAGGCGACGGCAGAAGACGATGAAGCAGAGAAACGGGAGCTTAATTTGAAAACATAAAGAGAGAGGATGCTAAAAAAAATGCCAACCTCTACCTATTGTTTGATTAAATTAACTCTTAAGTTGCTCAATGTTTTGCAAATATTTATTCAAACCCAAATGTCCAGCAGGCAGAGAGGGAAGAATAATGGAATGCAAGAATAAAACAAAAATGTCTCTAAAGCTGAGAGAATACAGGAGTAAGCATCTCTTTAGCTAATGCTAACAACCCAGTTGGTAATACATGAAGAAAGCAAGTCTAATTTTTACGTCATTCTTTTTGTGAGTTTGTGTGTAATAGTGTGTATTTTATTTTTTTGTGTACAGCGTGTGAGGGGACTGATAAAATATTCCTTCCCTTGGTTGGCCCCGGGGCATTTCAACTGCCCCTGGCTCCTTCCAGTCAGTGGCCTGCTCCTAATTGCCGCATACACACACCCCTATACACACACACGCACCTACACACACACACACACAGACCCTCTGTAACTGTAAGCACACATTCACAAGGAAAGACAGAGAGATACGCGCGCATACAGACGAATGCACATCTATGCATGCATACACTCTTCACAGACAAACATGCACCCCCACCACCCTGCATTGATTCAGCCCCCCACACACCCCTCACTGCCCCTAACCCATCCCCCTTTTAGTCCCTCCTCTAACTAGTTGCAAAGACGTTGTCATGGCTGATCATGTGGGCCAGGCCCAGAGCTGTGCCTGTGGCTTTTTCTTGTGTGCAGACTGCAGCTTGCTAGGTTAGCTTCCCCACGCTGTGTGTGTGCATGCAGCCCTGGGTTACAGCCTGCTGAGGCCCTTAATAAGGCTGGTAGCCTGTGTGTGTGTGGAGAGAGCGATTGACTGGCTGTTTTATTGAATGGCTAGCTTTCTGCCTGACTTGGTGAATGACTGCAAGTTTGCTTTATGGTAGATTTACCACAACAGCACTGACTGACCACCTATAGACTAAATGGCTCAAACATGAACTGTTAAATTTCCTTATTTTTTTGTTTTGTTCTGTTTTCATTTTGAGAAATTAAATTATACTGGACATATTCCTGCCCATGCATGTCTAAAATTCACACACACACACACAAAAAAAAAATAATGTTTTTTGCCTACTCTTGAGCATGCCCAGTAGGCATCTTTAGGAACTTTGACAAGGTGTGTAGTCGTGAAAACATCCGACTCCTGTTCTGCTGGTTTTGTAACTAAACAAAAACGTCATGTATTTTCCAATAGTTTACATAAATATGCCTTTCTTTACATTGTGTTACTTTTTGTGGATGATGTGTTCAAGATGAGCTGAGCAGAAAATAATTAAATGTACATAAACAGGGTAGTATATCTGCAATGTTTGAATGCTAGTTGGTGACTGTTAGTGAATGTTTGCGACCAAGTAACCATGTGGTAATGTTTTGCTCAACCTATTTTTGAGCTTGTATTCTAGGCCATGCACATTGTTCATTTGCCCACTCTACCCTCTTCTGTTCTCTTTGTACCCACTTTGGCAACCAACCCCACATTTATAATTTCATTGAGTGGAGTAAATTTTTGTTAAAAAGAATTTGACTTATTATTAAAAATATATATATTACTTTTTATTTACTATCAATGTGATTTTTCAAATTTAAGTTGTAACGTTGAATGTTTTCTATTGCAAAAAGAGCCTCCATGCAGGTATAAAAAACAACTCTATTCCTATTTACACAAATTGAGATTGGTTTGCGATGAAGGCAACAAAATTTGGATTCTGAGAGAAAATGTCTTGCACAAAGTCTTTGGACATGTTCAAAATCAAGTGACAAATTTTTAAAGATCAGAGATTGGCTGATAAGATCGGTATAAAAGATCGATTTCTCATCTACCTCCACAAAGGTCTGAAAATCAGCCACTGTCCCATTTTGCTCTGCTGCGAGCACTACCTAATGTCCATTTAATACAAGATTGTATTGTTTCAAGGGTACTGTTTAAAGTTTTCAATAAATACGACAAGAACATTGAAGATGCATTGTGACTTTATAACACCTGACAGTGTCAGCTATTTAAAAAACCAGTATCGGCCAAAATATGGCAAAATGAGGTTTCAAAAATTCACAGGTCTGTCAACAAGCAGTCAACATGTGAGTTAGTATTTCTGTTACTTGTCTTAGAAGAAGCTTTTTTTTCAATTGTGTTTTAAGATCAAAACATGACATTCTCCATTAACTGTTTTGTTTGAAGTTTTTCATCTGATTAACTCCTGTGCTACATTGCATCTCTTCAATCATCTAGCCATTATTTTATTTTTTTCACTGCCTCCATCCATGACTTGAGTAGCTTCAGCTTTTGCATTTTTGAACACTTTGCTTGCCCTCTGCTTCCCACCTTTACTTGCACTATTTCACCCTTTATTGCTCTTTTGTTTGCCCTCTCTGTTTTAGCCTCTCCTTCTCTGACAGGCTGTTGTAACACGGTTAACATTTCCCCAGCGTGGCTGGTTGCTGAACACAGCTTCAGCACCTTTTCCTGCCTCAGCCTTCCACACTTGCTCCCTTTTTCCTCCCTTCTCAGTTTTTTTACCCCACTTTCCGTGGTTAAAGAAAAGCAGAAATTAGCCCCAGATCTTGTAGACGTGATTGGTATCAAATTGCACCAAAAATGGAAATGCCAATAAAATTGATGAGCCTTCTCCCTCATTCTCCTCTTCTAGGAAAAGTAAGTGTGCATAGGTCAGACTTAAAAGTGTAAAGAAGGAAAAGAAGAGAAACAAATATAGGGATGTGTTAGTGTTTCCTGTCTGGTTTGAGTTATGGGGGATAAAAATGGAAGCAAGAGAAAATGCTGGTGAGCACATTGTTATGTTTTGTATTTTTACTTTTGTGCTTTCTCACATGAATTTTTCCCATTTCCTTCTATTTTCTCTTTTCTTCCTTATGATATTTCACCTTCTTCTCAAGCTTGTACACTTTCGCTCTCCGAGCTGGTTCTCTGGCCATTTGCTTCTGTTTTCCCAACTCGCATGGGACAAGCCCCTAAGGTTTGTTATTGTAGGCTTTGCTGAACATGAGCCGGTCTTTACAACGGATTGAAAGCATTTGCTTCCAATGAAAATCTGGTCTTAGATTACAGGGCCTCGGCTCACCTCACCCGTCTTTTTCCAGCAGGCAGCTGGGAAGAGAGACAGAAGGGTGGGTGTATTTTAGCCCTAAAACAGTAGGAAGAAAAAAACTCCACTCACTTGTTAGGCTTAGGCTGTATTTGTCCCAGGCTAATGATGTAATTGAAGCTTGCAATGTGAGCGTGTATTCAGGACAAAGAGAAGCTGAGAAGCTGGTGACTGTTCTCAATGTTTGTGTGTGTGTGTTTGTGCTCATGTGCAGTCTTGTTAATCAATTCATGGATCACTCAGCAACTGTAATTAACACTAGCCATGTTTCCATCCAATTGTAATGCAAATTTTGAGCAAACATTTAAAATATTGAAAAAAAAAATGTAGCGTAATTTTATCAGTCACTGACGTTAGCATTGTTGTAGTAAACAGGAAGTAGTGGTTGCAACCTTGTAGTGAGCACACATCTTGGGACAATGGGGGCAAGTTTTCAGGGATGTGTTGCCAAAGAACAAGTTGTAATTCTGTTATATTAACTAGTATTGGTGACGTTACATGCTGTCCGTCCACACGTACCTGTTGTTGTTTACAGCCATGTTTTGCGCATTATGGGACTATTCATGGAAAATGCAACAGTGGAAACAGCCAATCAATCCTGTGAGGTAAATGTTTGCTACATCACAATTTATTCAACAAATGTCTTTCCATCTGCCCTTTCGTGCATTGACTCTTACAGAAAATCTAAAAAAAAAACAACTCGAGAGAGCGTAAAAACTTTTTTCTTGCGAAACTGAGGGAGTTTTTTTTTTGCTAATTTTGAGTTTTCCATCATCTTTTTCTGATGCAATACTTATAAATGTGCATAAAAACTTTTATGGATGCCACTACTGAATTGCTCTTACTTCAAAAGTTATAATTTTGCTTATTTATTTGTTTTACGTTCTGGTGTCCGTGAATGTTGGACTGTGTTAGCTGTCTAAACTGAAAAATAAAGAACTATATTTATATGTAAACATTGATTTGAAGCATCGTTTATTGCCTTTAATTAAACTAGCCAGAAATACTCCAAGCAGCTTTAGTGCTTCAACATGAGCCCAAGCTTGATCTTCATATTTGCATCATCAGTGTGTAGTGGGTGGTGTTTGCATCAGTGCTGCTGCATCAATGCAAAGCTTGCTCCTGTTTTTAACCACCCACCCACCCCCACCCTTATTACTGTCACCTCCACTTCCACGAGGTTCATTAAAACAACCTCCAATATGTGTGCATATGCATCTCCTTCTGCCAGACTAGTCGGGAGAGAGAGAGAAAAAAGGAACTGGTCAAGTGTGTTGTTTCATATGGTTTGTTGAGTGTCTCTCCTAATGGTGTATATAATTCAAGTGCCCTCCAGGCATGCTTTCAGGAATTCTTTTGCCTGAGGTAATGGGGAGCAAAGGCCTGGGTTTTAGGCCCTTGATTATTCCATTGATGTGGCAGGCTGGAAAAAAGTCATCTCCAACCGGATTAGCACCAACATCCCCATTAATTATCGATGAATCTGAGCTCACGGTTTAGCAAGGTGCTGGGTGTCGCCCCCAGAAAGCTACTGGAGCGCGATCCTGCATCAGTGCAGTTATCAACTCTTGCAACAGTGAATAAACCAAGAAGCTTTAGAAGGACTTAGTGTGTAATCAATAAATAACAGGATCCAATTCTGTGCACTGCTTTGGCGCGTTTTAGTTTTTCCCTTCTCGCTTCCCATCTCTTCCAGTCAAAAGGGGCGTTGTGGGACAAAAGTCAGTTATCTGCCGCTGCAATATCCAGCCGTTAGGGTTCTACTTGTTTAGTTTGCCTCATGTTTCTTTAATGATTATCATCTTCATTGAGTATGGCTCATATTTTTGAATAATGATAATAACAATTAGGCTTTTCACAGCTACAGATGGGGAGCGCTGCTTTCTCTCCACTGGAGCTATATAGAATGCGTGGAGTAATTGGGTGGTTTTGAATAGGAGTTGTTTGTGTGTATGAGTTAATGTTGTTGAACCTGAATGGGGGAAAATAGGCCCATGGAGCACTTTGCTTTCACGTTCTCTTTCAGTGCTCAAATACTTGGTTTCACTGTTTCCTTCAGGTGAGGTTAACTGGCCTTAATAGAGTCTTATCGGAGCCCTACAGGTTGCTGTAAGCATCCATGATGCCATTGTTATGAAAATCAGCTAGCTTTGTTAGTGCTGTTTGTGCTTCTTGACTTCTTTTTTTCCACCTATTATCCTTTTATTTTCTGCCTCCCCCCCTCCTTGCAACCTTGCCTTTTGTAGTGCCGTGTTACTCTTTCCACCTCAGGTAAAATGGCAGAATGCGCTGGGGCGACACTTCAATAACTATTTTCCCCTCAGGATAATAAAGACTAAATCTCTCTGTCATTTTCAATTCTGCAATGGCTTGGATGGGAGAGTGGGGAAATGCGACCTTACAAGTCCTTTGTGCTCCCCTTTTTCCCCCTCTCTTTCTCACAGAATGATCTGAGCGCTTACTGTGTTTTCATGGATGAGGCGGGGGGAGAAATGAAAGGCAGGGTTATTTATAAATGTATTAAAAATGAATGCATTTATGAGGTGCTGTTTTCCAGCCATTCTCCGTTTGCCATTGTCATGTTTCTATACCCATCCGTCTGTGCATACAAAGCCCTCCAGAATTCCGTCAAAATCAGATTTATTCCTTTTGAACGCCAAAGCACAGCAAATGCAGGAAGTAAACAGAGTCTGAGTCTCATCTCTGCTGTCTCTTCCTGTTTCTCGTCATGTGACAGGTGACGGCCTGGACAACAGTGTGGCTTCGCCGAGCACGGGGGACGACGATGACCCAGATAAAGAGAAGAAACACAACAAGAAGAGGGGGATTTTTCCTAAAGTGGCCACCAACATCATGAGAGCATGGCTCTTCCAGCACCTAACAGTAAGTTTGGCAAATTGACATTTTGTTTGCTCATTTTTTTATACATCATGTGTGAGCCTTAATGTACAACTGAGAACCGTCTTATCTTCGTTCTATCTTTTTTTTCACTTAGCACATAGACACTTACACACTAAAAACACACTTGAAGAAACACATATATGCACCATCTAACACCGAAAGGCTTTTTGACACTTTTATACACATCACCAAAGTGTGTCTGAGTTTGTACGGTGAGCACTTCAAAGACAGAGGCCTATGTGATCTTAGAGAGATCTCTGATCATCCTCTGAAAGTGAATGAGGCTGAAGCCAAGGAGGAGGACCCCTGGCCTTATCTGCAGATAACTAAGTCTGTCTCATGGGAGCTAAATTGGTTATATTTTAACAAATGCTCTGGATTCTGCAAATGCTTGTGGTTTGGCTTAGGTTTTCCTCAATTAGCAAAAAATGCAGTCTGAAAGCATCACAAATAGTTTTATTATGACAGTGGAAGGTTGAACCAAGAGGGAACTGGGTACCATCTTAACACAGTTTACATTGATTCCAATAGAATCAGTTTAGCAGTCTTTGTGCTAGACATTAGTGACTCATCAAAGCAACAAAGGTAAGAGGTTAAATGTAATTCAACCATGTTAAGTGGAGTAATATTTGACTGTAGTTTACAAGGGAGG
>JARVGW010000001.1:40320643-40331136 GCA_031762495.1 Anablepsoides rubrolineatus | reverse complement strand
GTGTCTGTGAGAGAGAGAGAGAGAGAGAGAGAGAGAGAGAGAGAGAGAGAGAGAGAGAGAGAGAGAGAGTCACATGAACTGCAGCTTGGTCACTTAAGGCTCATTTTGTTTGTTTTTATTTGTCAGGGGTATAGCAACAGACCCTGAAGGTGCACATGTGTGTATTTGTGCACAGCCGCCACCACACACACTGTGTAAATCGTAGGTGGCTGTCTAATCTTGGTTTGTGGAAGATGTTGTATGTGTGTCTGAGTGTGTGTGTGTGTGTAAGATAGGAACCGGGGGTGGTTAATCTAAGGGGTATTAGCTGTTAAACCCTGCATGCTGGGATCCTGCTGCCCCCTCACATTTTGTTGTATACAAGTGTGTGTATGGGTATTTGAGTATGTGTGTGTGTGTGCGTGCGCGCATTTGTCCACAGGCACATTTCCACGCATGGTTCGGTTGTTTGAGCCAGCAAGCTGTAGCATGAAAAGGTGATGGAGAATTAAAGCAACAAAGAGGGGAAAAAAGTGGTGGCAGAAATGAAAACATACAAAAAAAAGTCAATGAAAGAGAAAGAGAAAAAAATGTTTCCAGAACGAGTGATAGAAAAAAAGAGAGACAATCACAGAGAAGAGAGGGAGACAGAGAGAGGTTATGTTAGGGGAACTGCCATTTTACAGGCGTGTTGTTGCTCTGGATGGGAAGCCCCGTCATTGGATGTCTCCATAGCAACCCCTGGTGATGTTACCTCCTGACCCACAGATTTGGTGAAGTCAATTTCCCTAGATGTGATTCTGTTTCTCAGTGGCTCTCATTCACATTCACAAACACACGGGTGCGTGTAAGAATTTAGACAAGCACACAAAACTGTACCCAAATGTTTATTTACTGTACACTTCCAACAAATCAGAACTGCAACTGCAAATCCTGTCCAGTGGTTTATGAGATATTTTTCTAACAGACAAAAAGAGCTCCAACAATTAATGCCAAGGTTCTCAGATAACAAGTTTCATGATGTGAAATGTGTTATCTGAACTTATTCATTCAAATTTTAGCTGTGGCAGCCATCTTCAATTAGGTTGAGTTCAAAGGTTAATGAATTGTGGATGTACATCCAGTCAGTGTTTTCTCACAGTTTAATTACAAGTCATTCAGTGGATCATAAAATATTTTGCTTTTCTAAGTTATATAGAAGTCACTAGTGTTTAATTTGTGCCAATTGTTCACAGACGAGCTGTGGGTCATCAGTGTTTGTCGATTTAAAGATGAAAAGCATCTGACAAATATTTATTTTTCAGATGCTTAATATGACAGCACAATCTTGTCACATGGTGCAACATTACGAACACACACACATACAAACAGGCTCTTCATCATCACGTGCTTCGGTTACTGTCGCCCGCTCACACACTCTCTGCTGCCGTTCCTCTCACACACCATGGATGTGTTAACACACATGTCTGCGTGCATTATTGATGAGCGAGCACGTGGTGGGGCTCAGCAGATTAAATAAAAATGCTAAAGGCCGGCAAGGGGCGCAGATCGCTCATGAATTATTGGCAGAAGTACGTAACACCGGGGAATCTCAATTTGAATGGAGAAAGAGTAGTAGAATAGACAGATTGAGAACACACTCGCACACACAGGAATAGTTACCTGTGCAATTTAATGGAAAAGTACAGCTGACAGTGAACAATTAAAAACAACCAAATACATTTTTGATTTAGATTTTTTAAATATATATAAATTGTATTTCAAAAACATTTTCCATTTACAAGATTATCGGCCTAACAAGCTTAAAGAAATGTACAGCAGCCTTTCATGCCAGACTTTTACTAATATTGTTATATTTGAGGAATGTTGAAATGTTTTAACTTGCCTTTAAAAAACCTTAATGTTGCAAAATCTGAGGCTCATAGTATGTTTTGTGAATGACTGTCAGCTAATACCACAACAATATTTAGCTAAACATCTGCAAAACTGATTGAGTGATTGCAATTTGTATTTTGTCAAAGTCTGTGGTGGCCATCTTGTATTGGCTTAGCTCCAAAAGTAAAACTGCTCATGATGTACATCCAATGATTACATTTTGAAAGTCTCATTAAATGTATCCAGTCATCTATGAGAGATTTTGCTAACAGAGTTGACTCTCAGATTTTACGATCTGTTAGCATTTAGAGGGTGTGTTGAGGGTGATTCTCAACCATTTTCTTTAACTGAATATTTTTTTAAATGACTGACTGGTTTTTGGGCTTGCTAAGTTTGATTAGTCGCGGCAGCCATCTTGAATTTGGCTGACTCCAAAAGGAAATCAGCTGTAGATGCAGATAGAACAATTATTGTAGCAAAAAAAATCTATCAAAATCTGTTCAGTAGTTCATGAGTTGTTTTGCTAACATGAACATTTTCACACACACACACACACACACACATACATAGACACACACAAAATCATTATCACTCACCTTTTGGCTGTTGGCAATAAAGTAAACTTAATTAAGATAATATAACCCTAATTTAACAGAAAATGTGAACAACAACAAATTTTTACCAAGATGAACCCGATGTTTTACCAAACTGCTGTTTTGCAAAACTGCTGAAAATAAACACATTTGTCAGTGAATGCAATTAAAATGACTCAATTGTAATGTTTGATTTGGATTAAACACGAAACAAGAAGTAAGTAATCAGATGTGCTAATAGACTCAGGTGTGTCTGTGCGTGGATCTATCTGCAGCCACAGTATTAGTGGGTTTCTGAACAGCCCTACATAATTATAGCCCTCTAAATACAGACAGCAGCTAAAATCTCAGTGTGTAATATATAAAATCTCTCTTTCTCTCTGGGTGCAGTCAGTATCTCTGTGCTAAGTTCTCCTAACGCTCCGGTGATGTAAAAATCAATGGCGAGGTCATCAGGTTTCCCTTGTTGGCTGGCCCTCTCCTTCCTGCCTGCAATTTAATAATACGCCTTTAAAGGCTGTGTTTAAGCCCTGCCGAGCAATTGTTTTGTCAATAAGACCTCCTTTTACGAACGTCTTAAAAGCCCGGACAGAGAGGGAGAGAGTTGGGGGGGATGAGGGAGTATTCAAAGGGGCAGAGTGGATGAATGCTGAGGCTACTTAAGAAGGAGCACCATGGCACATATGTATCTGCTGCTTATCGGGTTTCTGAGAGGCAACAAAGTCACAGGATGAGAAGGAACAGAAGCGACAAAGATAAAAAGAAAACGAGAATGCAGAAAATATGTTTCATTCTGTTTTCATTTCCTACTTCATGAGTACGACCGTGAATATATGTTTCTAATGATAAGAAAAAACAACCAAAACTGAAGGTTTTATTACATTTCAGACTGAGCAATGCAGATCTTGAACTGCAAGAAAACAATGAGAAACTCACATTTATTTGAAACTTTCAGATAAAATCTTGAATCATAATGAACCTAAAATCCGAGCTTGTCAATTTTCCATTTACTGGTTTGAAGAGGAAAGATTTAAACTGTTATGTTAAATGTTTTGCAATAGTTATGTTCCTCAGTCTTTGTGTTCAATGAGATTTTGTTGACAGACACTGATTGGTATTACTATATGATAAATGCCTAAATAGTCGAATTTCCTGATTAGATCAATCAAATACTGCAGCTCAGAACAGTGCCAGTTATTAAGACTATAATTGAGGTCCAGGTTGTACACAATGAAATGGTTAATTACAAGTAGAACAGACAAACAGGTAAAGTGAGATGATTTGTAAGGGTTGGTATGTTGACAAGCTAGAGACAGAGAAATGCTGGAACTTGTTCGCAGAAAGTTTCAGAGGTGTGTGTGTGTGTGTTTTGGAATTAGCAGGCCAAGTTTCATCCCATGCCCCGAAGCCTGTTTCATACACTGCAGCTCTGTCGAGTTTGCTTCACACTGAAACACCCTAGCATTACTACGCTTAAGATGTGACCTCTCCCTTTGACATGAGCTGCGGAAATAATTTCAAAAACAACATTTTCTCCTCTGCATTAGCGGGTTTGTTGCTAACAATAGCCTCTTGCAGGAATCTTCACTTCTTCACAACTGCATTATGCCAACTGAAAGTCTGCGTGCTTTTGTGTGAGTGCACTTGCATCGATGTCCGAGTGCAACGGCGCACACTGCAACAAATACCATCTCTCCTCCCCCCACTCCTCCCTCTTTTCTACCTCTCTCTCTCTCTCTCTTGCTCCCTGTGTTGTTCTTACATCACAGCACCCCGCCTTGGGCCAAACCTGCATTTCTCTTCATTCGCCCCTCGCTCTGTCTTTTTTTTTTTTTTTACTTTTTTATTTCCTTTTCTTTTCTTCTCACTTCTTTGCTCCTCAACCTCCTTTTGTAATGAAGGGGAGCGCTCCAAAAACATGAAAGGCGACAGAATGTGAATGCCAAGGTCTGTGTGGATGCACACATGGTCGCTGTCGTGCTCGCCACCATCCGTCCGTTGATGCTCTCACACTGATGATTTCATATGTTGATCAAACTGTTGCTGTGAGGTGAGATCAGCAGGACAAAAATAAAAGCAGGAAGTCAAGACCTTTTTCTGTGGCTATAAAATAATATTACCACTATGGTGGTTAACTTGAATTGGACTGACTCCAAATTTTTAATCAGTCATCATGTATCAGATATATACCCAGTGATTATTTTTTTCCTTAAAATTTATGAGATCAGCTGTTAACAAGCATGGCAAACTTCAACAAGCTAATGTTTTCAATAAATATCTTGCCATATAAGTTGCATTTTGTATTGTGTTATGCTTAGTTGACTGAGGCAGCCATCTTGAATTAATTTAGCTGTAAAGGTTAGTCTGTTGTAGCTGTATATCCAATGATTATTTCCTGAAAGTGTCCTTAAATGAGATATTTTGCAGGGAGATGTTCAAAGCCATTAATACTTATATTTTACCTCTTGGCATTAGGAGGTGAGCAGTAGTGGATCATCTGCAAGTATAAATATTTATTTGTTCATTTACTTACTTTGAATCAATTACCTTTTCAACAATTTTAGGCAGCTCTTTTTTTCTGCCTAAAATAGTTTTTGGGCAGCCATTGGAATCTCCTATAGTGCGAGCTGCTGTGAGCTGGTGGGGGAAGTGACATGCGCAGAGACAGGATATGACACGAGCAGTATGGAGCGAGATTTAGGTCAACCAGGCTACAAGCCCTGTCAGCAACACAGACTTTGGGCAACACTGCTGTTCATCTTTATGTAAACAGAATATTTACTAAGTAAGTCTGTGAGTTTATTCATGTGCATGGTTATAAAATAAAACACTGTATAAAAGTAAACACATTATCTTGTGCTGAACCACACACTCATAATGGAGCTTGCATGTGCACTCGCAATGAGAGCCGCGCACACACAATTCGATTCAAGCCCAAAGGCTAAAGGACACAGGCTCTGTCCTGTTGTAGCTGTGGAGTAGACAGCACGGGGCAGCCATGCTGTTTCAGGGCAAATCCAGGCTGAGAGCCATCCCTGCTCTCTGGTGCCGACTGAGTCCAAGACTGGCTGAACGTGTCTGAAATGGAACAAAGAAGTCACATGTGACAACAAAAGGCTTTCTTCGGAGGTCTAAATCTCTGTTTTTATGTCCTTTTTTTACCTGTTATTATAGTCTGTGTCTCTTTCTCTTTCACTTCTGTAACACTCTCAGTTTACATTTTGTCTCTTGGCAAGTCCTATTTAGAAATCAATAAGGGCTGCAAAGCCAGTTCAGTCAGTCAATGAGTTCATGTGTTTTTCAAGCAGCAAACATTCCCTCTTTATAACTCTGTGAGGCACCTGGTTGTCATGGACATACACACACACACACCCCTACACACCTACACACACACACTTGCATCAAACTGAGGACATTGTATTGACTTCCATTTATTTTTGTAACTGCATTCATGCCAAACTCAGACATTTTCCCTAAAACTAACCATTACTAGTCTATTCCTATCACTGGCCTTAACCAAAACCTAATTCACACCATACCTCTAAACCTAACTAGTAAAGAATAGTAGAGCTGCAATAAAGTGAGAACATTGAAGAGGTCCTCGCTTTACATCAAAGACTCACATGGACAGTAACTATGTCTCAAATGGTCCTCACTCTGTAGCAGAAACAAGTACACACACACACACAGAGCTCCTCCTTAGTTGTGTGTGAGTGGCTTCCCAGCCTGTTGCTCCACTCTGTAAAACCAGCTTTAGTGGTGAGTTCATGACTCTCATAAGGGATGCCAGGCTTGTAGGTAGTCCAGCAACAGGGACTTTGTGTGTGTGTGTGTGTGCATGAATGTACTTATTTGGATTTTATGTGTGTGCAGTAATAGAGACGAAGTGACCTTGTGTCTGAGGCTAAAGCTTTTTTAAATTTCACACTGTTTTTTAAAGTTTCCCGCAGTATGGATTCTTGCTAATCCACCTCCTGTTATTAGAAGGCAGAGCTTCAGTCCTGCGTGTACTAAATGAGTGTATGTGTGTGTGTGTGTGTGTGTGTGTGCGTGCATAGCGAGGGACACATTTGGAGATGGTTCAGAACCCATTTGCCTGCCAATAAAAACTTGTAAGTCGTGCTGACACAAAGCGCAGGCCTCTTTTCTTGTAACAAATAATCTGTAGCCGAAAAGCACTCAGAACTGGTAGTGGGATTCCAATACATCATAATCCTGCAGTGTCTGTGTGTGACTAGAGTGTGTTTAAATCCTTCATGCTAATCTTGAGGTTAAAACATCGCCACACCTTTTCCTCCAGAACTGACGCATGTGGTCGTTTTCTATAGGATGGTGTTGAAAGACAAGTTGAAACGTGTTTTGTGTAGGAGTTGCATACCTTGTTTAAAGTCTCTGTATAGCTGGTTAAGTGGTCAAGTAAGTTTTGTTGAGAAAAAAAGTGAGAATGAGGTAGCATGCTGACAAGTGTGAGCACGTAGCACATCTTCTGCTGCGTCGCAGGTTTGCAACAAAGATTCCAGGTGTTTGTGCTTGCTGAAATCTGTCCAGACAAATTAGGAACCATACATAATCTTTTGGCTCGGCACTAAATGTAGCTTACTAATGAATAGTTGCTGCTTTTTTTTTTTTTTTTTTTTTTATACAATCCACGTCTAAACTCAGGGCTTAAAAATAAAAAGAAACAGTTGCTCCCTGCATGTGCTTGGTATTCCCACATGTTCTCAAACTGCTGCTGAGGTGTTCACGGGTCGATTAAGAAGCTCAAATATAAAACATATTAATTAGCTTAGACATTTTTTACAGCTTTAAAAATGATTAACGTGAGATCAATTTAAAGTGTCAAAGTTTTACAGGTTTTTTCATCTTTATTCTGGAAAATATTTATTTAAAACATACAAGGTTTAATGCCAAAAAAAAGGGATATAAACAATAAGAATTCAGTAAAACAGACTCATATTTGCGTTCATGGCTCAAATTTTTGTCGCTTTGCTGTGAATTTGTGCACATTGCAAATAAAGTTCTGCCAACATTTGAGTTTAGTTTATTTAAACTAATCTAAATTATCTAATGCAAGCACTTGACCTGCAAATGACTCTGAGGAGGAGAAGGAAAAAAACAAGGGAGGGAGAAACATGAAGAAGGTGATTTATGAGTTAATTTGTCAACTGAGTACAACAAGGAAAGAAAATCATAACTGTAATTCCTTCACACACAAACACACACAGACACAAACACACACACACATACCTGCAGTGTACATCCAAACTCATACACAAACATAATGATGTGACTTTGCATTATCTTATAGTAGAAAAAAATATATTAATAGATGGTGGAGCAACAGATGGATCAATAAAACTTTCCGAAAACAAACAGAAACAGGGAGTATAGTCTTACAGTTTGTTGTATACGTTTGACTTTTTTGTGATTTATTGATGGAAATTACAATTATGCAAGTGCATAAGTGCAAATATAGGATGTTTGACATGACTAATGCATGTCAAAATCACATTCCAGGAAGCAGGGATTATTTAAACCTGTAACCCAAAGAAAGAAAGGACATAAATTGTTTCATTTCATATTCATGTGTCTGCTTGTGTGCGTTGCAAGTGTGTAGGAAGGATATATGAGTCGGGCGTTAATTGTGGTTGCGCAGCAGACAATTGATGTTAGCCACGCAGTGACAACCTGATGATAAGTACACGACTACCCGTCAGAGCTTGCTTTCTCTTGTTGTCTTTTAAATCACATTGATTGGCAGCCAGGAGGAGTGTGCGGTTACACAGTTATTTTAAGTGGCTCTCCGATATGAATATGCATGCAAACCTCTGTCTGCATGCGCTGAAATCCACTGACTGCTGCTGATGAACGTTTGTGACACTGACATATCCAGCTGCGTGTAAATCTGGGGTTTGTGCAGGCTGCGAGTGTGCACATTTGCTCAGGTTACTAACTGGTATTGAGTGCCGGGGACGTGTGCACATTTGTGTGTTTCAGTGTGTCTCGTATTACTAATATAATATTGGTTGTAGGCTCTGGAGACGTGCACATGCAAGTAAGTGCACGACAGATATTGAGAACTCCACATGAATTTAAATCAATGAGCTTGTGGAGTAACCTTTTGTATATCCAATCTGCATCTTTCCACCACTCGTTATTAAATTATCCCCTAATTGGTCACGCAACAAAGGCAGCTGATGAAAAAGACAATTTCTTGCTTTTAATTGGGCATTTCACGTGCGCTTTGCGTACACCTGTGTGCAGCTGACTTGACTCAGTGTGTGTGTATAGGTGTGTGTGTGTGTGTGTGTGTTGGGTGTAATGAGAATAGGACATTAGCAGGGGCTTGGCAGACGCCGTCGCAATCAGTTCCACTCTTCCTGCTGAAGGAGAGAGAGCAGTTGGTGAATTAATTCTGACATTAGCAAAATCAGAAGGAGGATAAAAAAAAGAATGTTGGAGACAAAAAAAAAAATAACTCACCCAATCTCCTTACATGACTTTAGCGGATTGAGTTCTGGCAGGAACACACGGCTGGCATGTTGTTTTGATTCACTGTATGATTGGTTCATGCATATGTCAAACATATGTGCCCCTGATGGCAATCTAACTCCTACAGTTTTTGAGCTTTACAAGTCATCTTTCTTTTTCCATGTGTGTTTTTTTTTTTATATTATTATTTTTTACCAACTTTAGCTGCACCACCGACGGTGTTTCTCTCAAAAAAAAAAGCTCAACTATTGTTGCTCAGTGTGGAGCTGAATAGTGAAGCTCATTGTGTTGTGATGGGAGGCAGGGGAGTGAACAGGCCATAAACACCGGCCCTATAACACCCAGGGGTCGTGAAAAGGTGAAGCCTCACTCCGGTTTTCTTTTTTCTCCACTAATTTTCCTCCTCTTTCACTTCTCTCTCTCCATCACTCTTTATCTCTTCATGAGTCCTCTCCCTATTTTCATTTTCCTCTCTTTCCATCTCCGTCATTGCAGCCCTCTCCTCTCACTCTGTGTCAGCTTATTAATGGTCACAGCAAGAGTGTCTGGTTTGCAGAGCGGAGCCCCTTTGCTCTCTTTCTCCTCCTTCCCTACCATTCTCCTTCTCTCCATCTCTTCATTCCCTTGGCTGCTATTATGAGAAGCATTTTATCCTTTGTTCCAGGCCCCATGGTGCATCTGGCCTCAGATATGAGGACGACAGGGACAGGAAACCGGCAAGAGTTTTTGAGAAGAGGGGGGCTCAGACTGTGGATTCGTTGCTCGGAGTTGGGCTGTCGTTCTCCACCATAAAGGGAAGGAATGATAAGGAGGGAGCCAGCAGGAGAAGGAAATGATATAGAGAGGCACAGTCACTGTTGTTTATACATTGTAGCACTCCAGTTTTTTATTTATCTATATTTTTAATTTACCTCAGTACCAAAGAAGGTCTGCTAAAGCGACTTCTTTTGTTGCATCAGAGTATTTGATGAGAGGTAGAAGGACGGACATAAATAAGGAGAACAGATGCGAGGAGAAACATCAAGAGGAAGGAGGCGAAGAGAAGGAGAGGTCAATAGTTAGTTGTTTTTGGCCTCGAGTTGACCTTCTGTAAAGGGTTTGGAGAGCAGAGGAGAGGAGAGTAAAAAGGAATGCTCGGGCCTCCTCAGCCCTCGTTGCCCTTGCTCCTCCTCCCCATATCTGCCCCAGCAGAACAGGGTAGCAGGGGAGGAAGGGAGGGAGAGCGCGTTGGTGATAAAACTCCAGACGTTCCCTCATTTGATGGTGCTTCGCCATGTCAGAGCATTCTTACATTCCTCCCTACCTCTTCGTATTTCTTTCTCACCTCCCCTGAAATTCTAAATCTGCATACTTTAGTGTAACAAATATAGAACTAAAGTATAAAAGTTAAACTTTTAGTAATAAAAAACTATATGTCGATGTGACTTATTTGCTGCCTTTGTCTGGCAAAAGAAAAAACAATATCTGAAGCTACTTAAAATTGATGACAAATCAATATATTTTAAATGCTAATAATGCTATAGCAAAAATGTAGATTGATGGCTCTTTTTTTTT
>JARVGW010000001.1:40162259-40175410 GCA_031762495.1 Anablepsoides rubrolineatus | reverse complement strand
TGAATGGGTGTTCTGAAATGTAATTTCATTGTGCTCTGTACGATGACAATAAAGGCTTTATCTAATCTAATCTAATTATTTTTTAAGAGTATAACTGTTTCTCTTCCGAGGTGATTGCACATTTTTGGGGTGTTTGTCATCAAAATGATGCAAGAATTACCAAACTACTTTTCTAAAAACTTAGCTGAGTTGGTGTACTGACAAAGCTAAAATCAATAATAGAATGAATTTTTCCCTTCTAAGATGACAGAGGATGCAGTTTATCAGTCTTTTAGTTTAACTGTATTTTCAGCTGTTGTCTCTACTTCCAGGCTGCTCAGTGAAACTCCTGTAGTTTAACACAGCCGGTCAGGGTTTTGATCAAACCTATCACTGGAGTTACTGGCATCCATTATTATAACCTCAGTGGATTCCAGGACTGTTGACAGGTCAAATAGATACGGTGGCCATATTTCACAAATCTGTTTTCAACAAGTCTCTGTTGAAGAAGCAGAGACCTTTGTGAGCATGCAGGCACCTCGGCGAGGATAATATTATTGTTATTTGACATGAGGGATTATTTTAATATGAAGGATAATTTGTCATCTGGCTCCTTATCATTCTACTCACCTGTTGTGCTCGTGTGTGAGTTGAGAACAGTGTCTGTCTTTGTAATCCCCGGAGAATTCCTCACTGTTCCTCCTTCATGCTTATTCCCACCCCTAACATACCTGGGAGAGTTCCCAGGTGTGTGCATGTGTGTGTGAGTGAGAGACAGGTGGTCTGCAGGTGTGTGTATTTGATTATTTATGTGGACTATAGAAAAGGCACCATCCTTACTAATTCTGACTGTAAATCAGATGGCAGGGCAATTTGGCAACAGCATAAAGGCCTCCTGGTTTTATAACTATGATTATGGTCATGATGATGACTTGTATTTATTTTAACTATCTGATGAAACATTTGGCTAAAGCCAACAGGTGTTGAGGCAGGTATAATATTGTGCCTGCTGAAGGATCCCACACAAAGCAAAATGTTGCCCACCAAACAGAAGAAAGGCTTGTTTCAGCGCCTTCTCGTCACGAGTTACTCCGAGCAATTTCTGCTTATCGGATTGGAGTGAAGCGCCACAACGTTCTCTTTGTGGAGGAAAGATGATTTATGGCTGTTAGTTGGGCATAAGGCAGTAATTGCTGCAGTTACAATTATGTTACCATAGCACCTGTTTAAACTGTCTATTCTTGTGTGGATGTTTTCAGAAGAGGAGAGTTTGCAGCTTGAAACGAATATGTGAAGACGTTAAATGAAGTTGGGAATGAGTCTGGTAGCAATTTAGAAGTAAAAGGAGAGTGCGTGGACAGATTTGTGTTGTGTCATCTGATATAGAACGAAAACAACTTGGAATATTTTCTTAAAATCGAGATGGAAGCCACGTTTTCAGCAAGTGGTTAAAAAAATATTGTTGAGAAGACAAAGAGGGGGTTATTTGGAAACTGACACTGCTCTGTAAAAGCAATCACATCTAGTGATTCATGAGTACCAATCTTAAAAAGAAAAATCAAATAAAAGACTTTATATTCTTAAAGGGATGTAGATCATCTTCCACCTTCTAGTTTTAAACTAAGATCATCTTATATTGTATAATGACAAAGTTTCTGCCTTTTTGGTTAAACTTTAAAAGTAACTAAAAGAGTATGTGGTTTAATTTAAAGTAATCCATTGGTTCATGAGATATTTTGCTAACAGAAAAACAGGGTTAACTACAGCATTTTGTGGTAAATATTAAGTGAGGAAATCATTCAATGTGTTGTGCTCAAAGTATGTGTTTGAACTGATGAGCAACTAAAACCACACCAAATTATTTCTCAATATTTGTAAAATGACTGAATTATGGTCATTTTAGAGGCCCACTTCACTGTGGCAGCCATCTTAGATCGGAATTAATCCAGAAGTTAATTTGTTTGACATCAATATTAAATTCTAAATATTTACATATTAATATTTAGAATTTAATATTGACATCAATATTAAATTCTAAATATTAATATGTAAATAGCATGTAGTATGTAGTATGAATGTAAAAGTTAAATCTTAAATGTTGAAGTTTACATTTAAGTATTTCAGAATGGAAAGCAGGATTTGCTGTTTGTGCTTGGCTGTTGTTATGACGTCATCATCCAAAAGCAAGTGCTAACACTACTAACGCTTCCCTACAAAAATTAGAATTAAAATTTAAAAGGCAATCTTCAGCAGTGTTAGCAGCATTAGCACTTTCTTTCATCACAGAATGATGATGTAACAAAAAAAAAGCAGCTCCTCAACAGCAAAGGCTGCATTCCATACCCAAATTCTTAAATGTAAGCCTTATCATTTAGCTGCAACATTTAAGATTTATTTTTTACATTTAGATTTACACTTTTAGATTCAGGACTTAATATACACACACGCACATATATAGGTGTGTGTGTAGGTGTGTGTGTGTGTGTGTGGGTGTGTGTGTGTGTATATTAAGTCCTGAATCTAAAAGTGTAAATCTAAATGTAAAAAATAAAAATTATATATATATATATATTTCATTTAAATTTAACATTTAGTAGGCTACAATTACTCAAATTTAAGAATAGTGAGCTAAATAATAAAATGTCAGTGGACCATTTTCAACCAGGATTTTACACTCAGAAAATGAGCTAAATAATGAAAATGGGACGGCATTTAACATTTTTATTTACATTTGGCACCCCATACCTCTGCTGTTCTGAAACATAGGAATTTATTATTAGTTTAGTGGCAAAACTGCAGTTTTTAGGTCAAATTTTTAGGTCAAACACTGCAGACGTTTGGAAAGGACACCGCAGCATCTTCAGTGAAACTATCTTGTATGATAGTTTAAATGTTCAGATGAATCATAAAACTTTGGAAACACATGGTGCACTCAAAGTTAGAAACAGTAAATAAATAAGATGATACATGCTATTGATAATTACTGTTCGTTATAATATGAGTTTTTTTCCTTTTTGCTTCTCTATGTCAGACATATGCCACTCATATAGGAAACCCAACCTGAGTAAGAAAAGTATATTTATTTGCTCTTTGCTTCTTCCCTGCTGCTTTTCTGCATGTTTCCCAGTATGTGGTTGAGGAATGAGACCTAAAGGTATACCAGTGTGCTGGAATATTAATACAGCTAGAGCAAATCAATATGACGTTTCCAGACACATGTATCATTTTCAGGAAGAAAAAACAGGCTCTCAAGGAACAGAATCATTTAAACATCTTCAGAAATACAACCTGTTTTAGTTATTGCCTCCTTCAACGAAGCACCAAACAGCCAGCGAAGATAAAATCTCTAATGGCTTTCCCACTCTGCACAAGGACTAAACATTGTTTTTAGAACTTAGAGTCCTAATGCATATCACACATACATCTTTTTTTTTCTCCTTATCCATCGCTTTGTGTACTCTCTTATCAGTTTGTGTTTTTGAGCCATATCTGGATCCTTTCTGGTCTGAAACACACACAAACATGCTGAGAGATGGAGGAGGTGTGCAGCTCTGCGGCAACAGGCTGTCAGCAGCGTAAATGACCTGTGAAGAGTTTCACGGTGCGTGTCATTAGGCAGCTTTAGATTTGTTTCAACAGCGCTTTACCTGAGGGCTCCATTCATGGGCCCCCAAGTATGACTGCCTAACCCACAGGGAAGGGAGGGGAGGAAGGGTGGGAGTGGGTGTGGGTATAGTTTCCAAATTTCCCCCTTTTCCTTCTAAGGAGAACAAATGATGGAAAACCCATAAGCAGGATAGGGTGGGGGAAAAAAGGCTGTAACTCAGTCAATGTAAAATTTGCTATCATATTAGCTGAGAGTTATTTACAACGAGTCACAAAATTACATGTTTTGGTCAAACCAAAACAGCTGCAACTCTATCATTTTATAACATAAGATGATTTTAGTCTGAAACTCTGCCATTAAAGGCAGTGGGTGATTCTGTCAGGGAAGGCTAGTCACTTAATTGAACTTTTTTTTTTTCATCTTTACAGTAAAGATAAAATGTAGTTATTTCAAAGAGTTTTGTTTGGAAATTTAATCCGTCGGTTTTGGTCATATTTTTTGGCACTACTTTTTTTACCTATTTGAGGTGAAAAAAAAACTTAATTTGCTGAATAGCTAATACTCCTTTTTCTCTAATTTACAACTAGTAAGACAGTAAAATAAATTTTATGGAAAAGGAGTCGTTTAAAGGTCAAACTCAGTCAGACATAAAAGCGATAAGAAGTATGGAGGTGTCATCTGACAACTTTTGTTATTATGATATAACTCAATGCTTTGGAATGAAGGGAGTGTTAAAAAAAACATGTTTTTCGATGGATTTATTACCCCACTGAAAGCTTGGTATTAAACGAAACTTTGTTTTGTTAATTTTTTTTGTATTGTACCCTGGTCAAGCCTGGATTATCACAGTTTTTCTTTTTATTCCAACAGTTGATATCCCAGCATCTCCACGCTTTATTAAGCATGCTGATAAGAGTCTGCAGACCTGACTGTGTTTTGAGATGCGAGAATCTCTTGCACACAGCCAACAAATATCCATGTTGCCACATTCCTCAGGCCTATATCTGCCAACACCTCTTCGCTACAGTGGCTGTGGCCCTTTTTCTCCCCAGCCTGTAATAGTCAGCGTTGGCTGTAATGGTCTGTTGACAGGTTTAGGCTGTAGTAATTCTGTTGCTGGGCTTTACAGTGAGGTTACTAAATCTCCCCCTGAGGAAAAAAAAAGGAACAGCAGATGTAGGGAAGCTAGCTATCTTTCTACTGCACCTTTTTTATTATTATTTATTGGCAGATAAAAGTTTTACGTCAAGGCTTTCTCGTGAAGTAGTCTTATCTTCAAGCACTTGGAGCGATTTGGAAAGTTAGTTGGTGGTGCCAGCAAGCCCGATAGTATGTACGCTGGGTGCTAAAATGTTAAAGCGGCGCTTTAAGCGGCAGTGAGCGTTGAGCTGTCGTGTTTAAAAATGGCTCCCACTGTGCAGAGACACAGTTCATTATTTGAAGCAGGACTGCATAAAAAGGGGGCCAGCTGAGTGGAAATCCAGCTGCCGAACCGCCGTGGAGTTCACACACAAACGCAACACAGAAACACACCGTGGAAAATGCAAGGGAAAGCAAAACGTCTGAGGCCAAGGGGTTTCCTTAGCAATGTGCAAAGCAGACCAACTGTACACAAACAGATGCACACACACAAGCACCTGCCAGCTGAGCTTCTCCAATGGGACAGAGGTCTCAGGGTTCCCCAGTGCTACAAATCCTGCTGTGTACACACACACACGCACACACACACACACACACACACACACACACACATTCACATACATGAACAGAGGTTGCTGTGACCTCTCCAACTAATGATTTCAGTCTTTTTATCATCTGGCTCTCATTTAAGACAGAGATTTAAAAAAAAAACAGGAGAGCTTAACACTTCTGCACATAAAGACAGTTGAATTTACAAAGGTCCCAGCCACGGTCAGAGGACCGGTTTAGGACAGAAAACACTTTAGAAAATTAAACTTAGCACAAAAAGTAAGGAAAGTTGTGTTTGGCAGATTATTTCTTTGTTGTAACAATGCTTCATGGCAATAAATCTTATACTGGGCACCTGATTGGCAGCACCTGGGGGTACCAGAAGCTCAGAACAAGTGTCAGTAGCAACTGCAAAAAAAGCTGTTTGGCAGAGAAGATTTGGCATTGGTAATTTTTCATGTGTGTAACCCACATCCTCAGCTCTACTGCTCATGCTATAAATGCATGTTCCTTACAAATGTGGCAACATTTAAAAAAGAAAATAACAGGCTTTCCAATGGCATTGTTATAACTTTTGCTAAGTTTACAAATGGGGAGTGTTGGAACTGCTTAAACTTTTTTGAATGAACCAATGAAAACTTTAGTCTGAAATTAAAATGGAGTTAATCATCACATTTCTACACAGTTAATCTACAAATAAAGACATCTTTTTTGTATGGAGGTAGATGTTCAAAAGATTTGTAACCATTTTTTAATCAACATAGTCCCAGAGTTGTCAGAGGCCTTTTAGCACACCACCTGCATGGGAGATCTGCTATGACAGAGAACATCCAATAAAACAACTTGCAGGTCTAAAATTTATAAACTAGCCCAAATCTGCCTATTTTTCATTCAAAGATGTACTCCAGTAGATTAAATCATATTGAGCACTGTCTTGGCCTCATGCACAACCCACTCTCTATAACTCCCACTCTGAATAAAGTCAGAAGGAAAAGCGAGCCAACACACAGTAGTGTTTGAAGTGTAGACTTTACCTCAAAGGCAGACTGGGAGTCCCCAGTCAAATTACTCGAGCTGTTTCCAAATGCAAATATGTGTTTTAAAATCAACAAAGCAACTAAAGATGCAAATCGAAAAATCTTGGCTGCTTGTTCGGCGTCTGCTGGGAGGAAAAGAAATGAAACATTTCCATCAACATTTTGCCCTCATGTTTTCTCCTCTGAGAGCAAAACACACATTTGTATGTTCTTTTGTTTGAAGGTTTGTTTTTGTCAAAGTACTAAAATGTTGTGTGTGTGTGTGTGTGTGTGTGGATGATTTGTCTGTTCCTTTGGCTTGGTTAACTATCTCCAAGTTTTCTGTCAACAGCGAGAGGTTGGAAAAAAGGCAAAATCTGAGCCAAAATGAGAAACTGATCCCAAAAGCTCATATTTTCCTCTTTACTCACGAATGAAAACTGCATTCATTTTGAAATTATAACTGAAACTGAAATTAGATTTGTAGTCAAACAAATTACATTCAGTATTTTCTTATGAATGCTGTCATTTTCTTGCAAACATACAAAGTGTTTGCATCTGTGAAAACTTTCCTTGTGTTTTAGTATATGACGCATCAAAATTTCAGTAATAAACTTTCCAAAGAAATGTGGCGTTTCATGACGCAATGAGGGGGTCAACAGCAATGTTACAACAAAAGTCAGGTTAATTTGTACATTTTACAATAATTTTTATTACTTGAAAAGTTTTTTTTTTTGTAATGGAAGTATTAATTCTGTCAGATAAAAAAACAAAAATATTTAAAAAAAAAAGCTAGATGCTGGAAACAGAAAACATATTGGAGTTGATTGTTGGAGTCTGGACAGCAACTAAAAACTGTGAGAAAACTTCATGGAAAAACACTTTTCAGTTGTGGTTTCACTGAATTTTTAGTGTTTGTGACCAACAAGCTGTGCTCCCATGTTTTGTTTGGCCAGTTTTTAGAAATACCAGCCTATTTTTGTGTGCACCACTAGCAAAACTATATTCTTGGCTGCACAGACTATTGTACTGCCCACCTTCATTCACATTGAACAACACCCACCCCCTCCCCCTGCTGTTGGGCTTTAGACAACAGCAACAACTGGGCGACTATTTTGAGAGAAAATCTGTCTCACAGATTTAAAATTCAGGCAACAAGATGGTAAGCTGCTGCAACTGAGAACTTGTTCAAACGAAGATTTTTTAGAGAGGCCCACACAAACACTCAGCCCAGATACTACAAAAATGACAACCCTTTGGTGGACCAGATGTGGTTTACCAGAAGTGGTCCATAAAGCACCATAAGCACCACATAAAACCAAACCACAATGGGTCAGATGAGGCATTGAAGGATTTGGGCCACATAAACCAAACCAAAACCGGGCCATTTGTAGCTTACCATCTTAAAAACAATGTCATTGCCAGACCTGGCCCACATTTGGTTGACAAAACACTTGTCATACCAGCAGCCAGCCTACAGTGCACACTTGACATCAGATCTGGCCCACACCTGTCTGCTATGTGGGTATTTTATGTGCATGGCTTGCAAAACTTAGTTCACATTATTTTGTTGCCCACCTCTACACACGGTGCCCGTCCCAGATATGTGGGTGAAAATGAGATACAAGTTTGCTATAGGATAATGTTTTCGCCAACACTCAGGGCTGACCAACAGTTGCAGCCCTGAGTGAGTATTTGGATGTGTGTGACTGCATTTGAGAACAATATAGCAGTAATAATAAAAGTAACATAAACTTAAACTGACCACAAAATTCTGAGTTTTACCAAAACCTTTAGCTTTCAACTACTAAAAAGATTCTCTTTTTACTTGTGTAAACATTCAGTAGCTTATACCTCGTGTACGTGAGCACATTTGTACTGGCTTTATGTATCAAAAGTGCTGAAACATGTCTGTTCTGTGTCACGCATGCCACTTTGACATATAAGACTTGTTTACATGCTGCTAACACCCCTCCACAGCTCCGCTCAGCTGCCCGCACACAACCCAAACTAAAGGTTACCAGGCTGGGATTTTAATCTACATGTGAAATGTGCTCCCCTACGCCTCCTCATCTGTTGAGTCAGCAGTCTGCCTATTGCCCTGTGATTTGGAAAGCCTTGTTTTATTGATTAAATGGGTTTCACTGTGGAACAGACACACACACACACACATATACACACACGCACTCTGGAAAACATCCATCCGTCCACATACACCCAGGCTGGTGACTTTGTTGCAAATTGAGGGAGGGAGAGGGATGAGTGTCAGGCCTCGCCTGATGGGTGAACATCAATCATTGCTTGTCAGCCTCGTCTCCACTCCTCCTCCACGTCCTCTCACTTTTTTCTGCCTTGCTGATCAGCCTTTGTTTTGAACGATGTGTGTGTGGAGAATGTAGTATTACCACAGGAACAAGATGCAGGCAGTTTTGCAGGTGTTCTCTTTTTCAGCAGCCAATTAAATCTTGTGTCGTTCACTCTCATACCTCCAGGTAACGACCAGTACTGTGCATTCTGATACAATTTACTTGTTGTAGGCATTAGACAGAGAGCATATGTGTGTACCTGTTTTTTTGTTACTTTTTATGATCTTTTCTGGTATAAACATCTAACAGTAGTCCGTTTGGGGACCAAAGCCCAGTCCAATTACAGTGGAACACAACTGAGACAACAGGTTTAGGATCAAGGTGGGTTTTGAGGGTTAGGGTTAGGTACATAATGAGGTGATTAGGTTTATGGTAAGGGTCAGGCTTAGGCTACAGAAATGAATGAAAGTCAATGCAAAATCCCAATAAGGATAGAAATACAAACTTGTGTCTTACAAAAAGGCCATGAAACTCAACCCTGATTTGTGTTCTATCACTGTAAAATAAATTTGTTTTATAGTACTGATTCCAAAAATATTTGATGGCTTGGACTGTGATTATTACATAATATCATATTGTTTTATCAAAAGCACATGTCATACTTGTGAATCTAAATGTGTCATGACTACTGACCGTTAGGAATGTTTCCTTTTGTCCGCTAAATTATAAGGTCATTTTATCTGGACCTCTAAATATGTCTGTGTTAAAAAGTATTTTGTAAATTGAATTTCGTTATTATCTATATCTGGTTTTCTCATTTGAACGTGTTTGTGTGTTTAAAATCTTAGTGAAGCTAGACGATAAAAACATCCAAAAGTAATAAACTTTCCAAAGACTTGAGCTCAGATTATAACGATTTATGAATCGGTCAGGGACAAGTGTTTCATCTGTTTGTCAGGCAAACATATATTTCTTCTTAGGAGGAAAAAAAAAGGATTTGCTTGTCCACCAACCACAACGAGTGTGTTCTCTTCATGTTATGCCAAAAACAAGCATGCGTCTTTTATTCTTTTGCTTTTCTGACTCTAGTTGTTATTATGCGTTGTGTTTTGAGAGTGTTTTATTTATAATGGGTGCCGAGGTCTAGGAGGGATGTGTTTTCAATTACCACTTGGTAGAATAACTGATGGCAGGACAATCAAGCCCTGAAACTCATTATTATTTTTTTTCATATAGGTTGGCATCTTGAGATTACACAAATTTGTCTGAACTTTTTTTTTTGTTGTTATTCTATTTACTTCTGTTTTAGGGGAATTGTTGATGTAAACAATATGGATATGTGGAATTCATACAACCTGAACAGTGAAGCATGACATCAGCAAAAAACATTAGTTGATATAAATGTAATACATAAAGACAGACACAGACATGCATAATCTACAGTTATTTAGTCACAGTTTAGTTTATGTGGGGAGAGGAGCACTCAGATTATCATTTCAATCAAATAAATATGAACAGTCAGGTTGTGTTAAATTCCATATGATGCAGTTAAATACTATAGTTTTTATCCTCTATTCCAGTGATTTGTGACAGTAAGAGTGAGATGTGCTCCTGTTTCCCACTTTATTAAAGAGCCTCAGATTCTGCTAATGTCCAGGACACATCTTATGAATAACTGATCACGGGTGATGCATCTTACAGCAACACAGTCACTTCACTAATGTGTGCAGTGTGACAAATATGAAATCTCTTCATGCCTGTTTTCTTTTTAAGAACTTTAAAAGTAAACTAATGTTTTTCTAACTTAAATTGTACCGTTAAAAAAAAAGTTACATGTTGCTTTCAACTAAAAAACACATTAGGAAGAATACATCTACACACGGTAGGAAAAAATACTGATATAAATCATATTTACAAAACAAAAGACCAAGATTTGTTACGTCACAAGTTTGTTAATGGGATAGACATCCATTGAGTCCTATAGAGCTACAACAGTGACCCCTAGTGTGGCTTCCTCCCTATAGACTACGGGGAAAAAAGAGCAGCAACGTAGGTCTTTTCTATCAGTTTTAATGAACATTTTACTTTTTTAGTGATGACAGAACAATATGCTGCTGCATGAATGCTCATGGTTATTATTGTTAAATATTTTTTGTAGCTTTAAGTCAGTTTTATTGCAGTCCAACATGAATCACAAAGGATTATGTTGCAACTTACTTGCAAAATAAGTGAAATCATTCATTGTCTCCATCTTACTTATATTGGACATTCAAACATTTTAATATTGTTTAATAATTTTATTGATATAATGTTCAGCCAAACACACAAATATTAACCTTGCATTGTATAATATAGAATATTTTCCCTATAAGATAAACTTTATTCATTGAACTAAATTTTTTTGTGGCCATAAATGATATTGCACTGCATTATAAATATGGTGGCAAGCTGTTATTGCACATTCAGAAACTCAGTCCAGCAAATCCAACAACACCCATGTGACAACAAACGTTTCTCTGCAACAAAACCCAGCAAACAGCACAAGACTGTGCCTCAGAAACCCCTCTCTAATACATATGCACATGCTTGTTCTCCAGCAGCTTCAGCCTCAGGCTCTCCACAATGAAATTTTCATGCAGCCATATGGAGGAGTATTGGTTATAGAGATTTACTGTTAGGGCTAAAAGTCCCGCTGGAGAAAACAAGGAAGCCTGAACATATTGCCTTCTGTAAATCAGAAGGAGAGGAGCTCCTGGGTTTGGACACTGTTGACTAGAAGAAGCCTGCTTTGGTTTGTGCAACAGTATGTGTCTGTTTTGTGCTGTATTTATGTCAGATTTCAGCAGAGCAGGTTTGTAAAGTGGTAAAAGTGCAGGTGTTGACCCCTTAAGTTTGTGAAGGCATTTTAGGGGGGGGGGGGGGGGGGTTAAATTGACCAGAAACTTAAACCAAAAACCACTCATTGTGCGATTGTGTGTGGAAAGATGATGTCCATGCTTGTGTACACATTACAAATGTGTTCTGTTTTGCACTGCAGGGATGCCTGAAATGGGGTGCCAATGGGGACAATGCCCACCTCCCTAAAAATGTGCTGTCCACTCCACTTGGCCAAACAGTCCAATATGCATAATCTGTTACCAAGATATCTAATCAACAAGTGGATGAATCTTAATAAAGCCTTCCTAATCATTAGGTGAAAATCTACATCTGCTAAATTTTTGGGGTCAACCGAATTCAAGGTGGCCACTGCAACTAATTATTATTAACAAACACAAAATTATCTACTGTAGTCAGTTTTTCAGACTGAGATTAAATTTGGTGTGCAGCTGAGAGTCTTCCTCAACAGAAATTCCAGGGGTTTGGGCAACACTCATTTTTTCAATAAATGCTGAATACAGTTTTGAATGTGGATTTAAAAGACGAGAAGACAAGTTTCAAAAGCCACGGGGTTTCAAAGTATAAGAAATCAGCAAAAAGATCATTTTTGATCAAAACTAGACAATGATGGCATGGTCGGGTGATAGTGAAACACATGGTGTTTCATGAAGAGCAAGGACATATTTGGAAAGCCATCAAGAGAAGCACAACACGGAGCTAATCCATCCATTATTGTTTTGACAAGTATTGGAGAAATGCATGGCAACACATCTGATGCCAACTGTTCATGTCAGCCCTGCTGGGTTCTGCACCACGCCCCCTTAGTTCCATCATCCTGCATGTTATAAAAGCTCACACAGCATCTCGCCAGATCAACTTGTGTGACAAGACATCTGAGCTGTGAAGAGAAGATTGTGTTTGTTTTGAAACTCGGATCAAAAACAGGGTAATTGAGTTGGGCAGTCACTGTTACATTGTTTACACTGTTTACAGTAATATAATGTGAACACAATGCAGTATTTTTCCAACAAAATTTTTGTTTTGGCTTTTAGGTTTTGTGGTGTCACCCAAAGAATGTCAGATTCAGTGCATAAACTACTGTATGCTTGATACGAGCGTTTTGCATTAAACAAAATCACTCTTTCCTCTCACGTCCTAGCCCTACCCAGATGGATCAGAAAGAAAAAAAACAGCCTCCAGCATCATATAGAGAATGCTGAAAGAGTTTATGACTTATGGCTGCTCTAACTGATAGTCCTATTAGCATTCATACATGCTAACAAGTGAGTTTAGAATGCTGGTCAGGAAAAGACAAGTAAGCTGAGAGTTGATGTTGAAATGAGACCGAGAACGGACAGTTGGATATTAGAGCTGGTTAAGAATGTACCTGCTGCTAACAGGAGCGCTCCTCTTTAGCACAAATTGTCTAAAGTTTAATGTCCATGTTAAGAAAAAATAATTTTAAAGTTCTGATATCAAATGGACAAATTCAATTTAATTCAATTCAGTTTATTTATATAGCGCCAAGTCACAACAACTATTGTCTCAGGGCACTGTACACAAAAAAGATAAAACATCTAAAGAAGCCAGCAGACTGCGTCAAATCTTTGCTTCGCCACAGTCTCCCATCCTGAGCAGCACACTGGCAGCAGTAGCAGCAGCGGCAGCAGCGGAGAG
>JARVGW010000001.1:40088343-40111750 GCA_031762495.1 Anablepsoides rubrolineatus | reverse complement strand
AGTATAATACTACCCCCTAACTTTGTGGATGATTTTATGGATTAAATTTTACGTATTATACTTGAATAAATACGGTAGTTATTTTTTCAAGTACTTTATAGACCTCTGCTAATGCCTCTAGAAACAGCAAACTCAGTAACAAATGAGAAACTTTCAATGTTTGCTTATCATCAGATTTCAAATTTGGGATTTAAGATGATAAAAAAAGGATTCTTACAGCATTTTCACAAACTAAAATTCTAAAATTAGAGTTTGAATGGTATCCAGTTATGTAGTTAAATAAAGTACTTTATACTGTGGTTACTTTATACTGCTGGTGGTGCTTTTATTAACCTGTTAAACATGAAAAATAAAAAATGAACAGTTTTTTTATTTAGAATTTCCCTAACAAAATTACATTTTATTAATGACTGAGTTTTATTGATTTTGGTCAGTAAGTTTTTAATCAGAACACTTCAAATGTTTACCTGTCGGCAGCAGAAAATAATGGTTTTATCAATTAGGTATATTGTCCAGAGGCGCTACCGTGTGACCTTTTTTGGTAGGAGAGAGTGTCCATAAGCTGGTGAAGCTCAACGTTGTAACCACGATGTTAGATTTAGGCCAGCACATTAATCCAAACCATTATTTGGTTTGATAGAAATGTTTGTCAGTACATATTATCATATCAGGTAAAAACATGCTGCCAAGATACGCATGTCTGCACTGAATCAAGTGTTAGACAGAAGCTATCCATCCATCCATTCATTATCTTTAACCCACTGCTTCCTTTTAGGGTCATGGGGGTCACTGTGCCCCTTCCAATATGGTGTTGCGCTCGTACCACAGCAGCCAATCTTCTGAAGCGTGTGTGATGTCAATATACGTTATTGGGTTTTACCTGTGCCTTGTATGGGGATAGTAGGGTTGTGTTCATGTTTCTGTTAGCAGTATATATATTACATGAACTATTAGATGGATTTTATTTGAATCATTTGTTGTACATCTGGAACTGATCAGCTTTTAGAGATAACCCAATTCAAGATGGCCACCACAGCTAACCAACATTAGCTTACTCAAATGATTTAACTCGGTCACATTTACAGATACTGATCTCTTATACTTTGTATTTCTAACTGACACTTGTCACATGAGTGACATAATGTGAGACTTTGTAAAACATTTTTTAAAGCTTTGATCAAACTCGTTACGTTATTTCTCAACATAAGACGAAACTCAGTGAGCAACATAAAATATATTACCCTGCTGGGGACCAGGCTTTTGTCCCCATAAGGACCAGTGGGTCTTCGCAGGGCTGGGTGCACTTTACCAGTGCACCCAGAAATAACAAAAACAACTTTGAAATACAGACAAAAACATACTTGTAGACACACACACACACACACACCTACAGAGTATGCGGTGTCTCAAGCTGGATTCTCTGTTTCCCAAGTGTGGAGTTTAGATGGTCATACCTTTCTCTCTTTAACATGTAACCCCTTTTGTCCACATCTAACACACACGCACAAATGCTTAGTCGCACATTGTCTGTTTCACATTATAAACACACCCATGTACTCACAGACAACATGTACATTCATCTGACACTAACTGACAGGCGTGCAGAAAGACACACACACACACAGCCATTCTGTCTGTTTCACATTAAAGCTGAGTTCCTCAGCACCAGAAGGCAGTTGTTTATGTTGAAATAAACTATTGCTCTAATTACCCCATATGTAGTCCTCCAAAAGCCATGACGCTCTCTGATGAATATGTAACAGCTGAACTCATATATACACACACACACACACACACACATCCACACACACACGCATGGTCTAGTACAGCTATCTTTATGGGGACCTGGCATTGACTTCCATTATTTTCTACTGCCTAACCCTGACCACCAACTCTAAGGCTAACCTCACAGGTACCTCACCTGACCCTAAAACTAACCTAAACTCAATTCACACCTTAGTCCTAAACTTAACTCCTGACACTCCAACGACGTTTCCCCTTAAGAGGACTAGACTCAGGTCCCCATAAGGACCAGTCAGGTCCCCATAAGTAGGTGTGTATGCCATAAAAACTGTCCCACGATGTAGGGAATACCAGCTCGCACACACACACACACACACACACACACACAATAATGGCAACATCAAACACTGCTTGATTTGTTTATCTCAAGTAAACAGTATGGATCGGTTCTTTTTTTGTGTGTCAATATTATCAACAAATTCTTCAATTTATCATATTTGAATTGATGTTTTTATGTATTTATATTTACACAGAATATGCTCAAAGAAATGACTAATTCCCAAATCAAGATGAGAAGAAGGATTCCTATAGAAACAAACATTTCATTTGAGGTATTTTCTAAACGAAAACACCTCTAATATTTCTTTCTGAAAACCACAGCAGGAAATATGTTTATTTGGACAGAAAAGCTTCACTAAAAAGTGGGGGGAAAAAAGAAACTTTTACTCAAAATACAGGCCTTCCTGCATTAATTAATATTAATGGCTCCTACTGCTTACGCTAAGATGCACAGAAAATGAATTTATGAGTTTGTGTATCTAAACCTGGTCATGGGATCCCTCTGTTTTATTTTAAACCTAATACATATTTTTGTTTTATGATTTTTTTACAAAAAAAAATTATAAAATTAAGTCACTTTCTTGTTCCAATTGCAAAAAAAAGAACATTTTAATAAAATCTGTGCCTAAATTGTCACAGTTTTTGTTTTGAGCCTAATAAAAAAGGTAAAATTCAACTTTCATTAACTGTTTTATTCACAATAAACAGTTTTTGTGTTTCATGTCATGGTGTGTTTTTGCTATATAAAAGAAATATTAAGTTTGTGATGGTCGTGTGCTTCAAAGACGAGCGCACCATGGTGAATGAGGGCTTCCTAACAAGGGTGAAACCCAAGTCACAAGGAATGATATTTAGTAGAGTTTCAGAGAGTAGCTCAGTCCATCATTAGTTAGCATCAAAGAAGCAGATGACAGCTTCCTGTGAAGAGGCAGAGGAGGAACGAAGATGGATTTCAGTCAGACGTGGTGTGGGTAAAGACTCCCACGATTTAGTCCTTTGCATGCACACACGTGCATTCTTTCATGCATGGCACATAGATCATGAGGCTAATAATAAACAGCACATTTTTAAAACTTTAAATGAGGCCTGACGCTGCTGCTGTTTTCCTTTTATCAAGCTGAAATGGGAAAATAAAAATGTGAAAAATGTAAATGGTGTTGAACTTGACATTAGTGAGGACAGTACAAAAGGAGCAAACCATTAAAACCAAAAACATATGAAGTGCATCTGTAACCTTACATTCACAAACAAAAATGTGGAATTTTGACTGCTATGTTGTCATGTTAGCAACGTTCATTTTCTGTCCCCTTCTTTGACCACTGAGACACACGAGCCCCAGGCATCTGCTGGAATCCTCTACAGGTCAAAAAGGCAGAATTATTAGAACACTTCACAACAAAGTCAGAGTTCCTTTTCAACGCACGCTGTTTAGTGCTAATTGGAGCGAAGAGAAGAGAAAATAAACTCCTGCCTATATGTGATGAGTGACAGAGAGGGGTCAAGAAAAGCAGCACTTTAAACTTTGTAACAGTGTTTAGATTAATTGTTTTTAGTGCGTGGGAAATTACACAACTGTGCAAGTTTGGAGCTGGAGCAAAGATATGTAGACATGCAGATTGCTTTAACCCCTTTTGCCAGGTTCACACGGCAAGAATTGAAAATTGTCGGTTTGGTGTGTGCGGTGTACAGCCACACAGCAAAGACAAACACACCACACACCAACAGATTATACTTACAAACATTCAGATATCAGATAGGAAATCTAACAAGACCTCTGAAGGGCAAACATGAGTAAGAAAACATGGCCGACGAGGAAGAAGCATTGGTTATAGTTGGTCTACTATTTTACCAGAGACCCCTAGAGACTCCAAGTACACAACAAAATGCATTTAACAGCAAAAATATGGATTTTGCATATGTTCCTAAATGTCAGAAGAGCAAAACCTGGCCAAAAATCAGTACAAATCAGACAAAGTCCTTACATTTATACAGTGGTCCTCACCACTTTTGCACCTCTTATAATTTTTGCCCACACAATCTTAGTAGATCCCCCACACCATGTCCACCAATAACAAATGGATTTTTTTTAGTTTGCACAGCAATTTAGCGCTTGTTATTTGGGATCTTAGTAATTCGGCCCCTGAGACTAAACAAGCTGCAACCAGTAGCAATTTTCAATTTTCAAAAGCTCACTTTTAGGGGGTGGCACAAGAACTAAAGAAAAATAAGTCATGTCATTTATGCTCTGAAATATTTCTTATTTGTGTCCTGTCAATTTGCACCCAGTCCACCCTGCTAGAACTGCTACTCATTGCAACCTACAGCTCACTTCTGTCAAAAATAAGTAATTTAAACGGAAAATCATAAAGAATTTTAAAAAATAATTTTTGTAAAGTTTAAAAATATAAAATTGATCTTGTGAGATTTTTTTTTTTTTCAAAATGATGAAGAATTTAAACAAGAGAATTGTCTTTTGTGGTGATTTATTAAATGGGTCTGGTCAAAAGAGTCTGCTTAAGTTGTTGGAGATATAAAATGCAAAACAGGGTAAATATATATTCATGGGAGCTCATGATTTAAGCAGATTCAGACCTACGAGCCAATCAGTTTCCACGTAGCACCTGCAAACCCAGCATGCACAAACCCCAGATTCAGTCAGCTGAAGAGAGGTTTCATGACCCATTGCCCACACACGCCAAAACAAATAAGACCACGTGATTTGGTAACAAAAATAAAATGTCCTTATTGTAATCATAACACCTTTTAAATCCACAGATATTAAATGCAGATTTGTGTACCAAATCTAAAACAATGGTAACATTAGATCCATACTTTTTATAGAACATGCATAAATGTATGGAGGACAAAATTAGAAATAAAAGCAGAAATGGACCAATAAATAAATAACCACACTTAAAATGCACAAATTTAATTTAAAAAAGCATTTACTATGGGTGCAACAAACATGTACCTGTATTGAACCATATCGAACAGTGCTTTAGGTTCAATACACATTTGTATCGAACAATACAAATTTTTTAAATTTATTTTATTAACTTGTTTTCTGACGATGCTCTGTGTTGAAGGATCAGTGGATCTGTGTTCAACTACTCCACCTAGGCTGCATTTTTGAGCGCAGATCCAATGAGAAACTTTCATTTAATTTAAAAACTGTACTTTTGAGGTTAAACAAATGTTCATAATTAATTTCAATAAATTACAAGTTAAAAAGGGCATGGACATTTTTCTTTTTTGTATCAAAAAAATATTGAACTGTGAGACTAAAGTATCGAACCAAACCAAATAGTGAATTTTCTGTATCGTTGCACCCCTAGTATTTACATTTCTCTGTCTCCTGTAATTACATGTCCTCAGGTATTTGGGCAGTCTTCATGGGTCAGCTCTTCTCCTATTGGTCATTATGCAAATAAAGTTTAAGGTTTAGTTACAAACAAAGGCAATGAGGAAAACACTTACCTGTGCCTTTGCTTATAAACTTTAAACTTTAAGCTAAACTGGGGCAGCAAGAGCATGCACAATGGATCTGCACATTGATCCTGCTTCTTCCTGTCTGCTGACCAAGAGGAGATGAGCTGACCCAAGATGCTCCACCCACCTTGTTTGCATAATGAGGCAGAAATGCATAAGGAACAGGAGACAGAGATATGTAAAAGCAAGCAACACAAAAAAAGTGTATTATTTAATTTAATATAATCATTTAAGACACTGCTGCATCCACAAGTAAAAGGAAAAACAAAAAATATATATTTGAAAACAACAGCAAAATTTAAATTATTTGCTAAAATAAGGGCTGCGCGGTATATGCGGTAGACGGTAGAAACGGTATGAAGTTGGCCTACAGTAGAAATTTACACTCTACCATCATATCGTCGGTTACGTCATTGCACCTGCAGCCCTGTTGAGACGAGACACAGTAGTTTGAAATATAATGAAAAAATTATAGCGTTTTAAAACACGTATAGAGAGACTAAATCCTCATATTTTCCCCCTCCCGCTGTAGAAAAGTTACGTTGGGATAATCCCCCCCGCCCCCGCTGCACGTTGCGCAGATCGAAACTTTAACAACCGTAGTTTTTTCACATCCGAATTGTCGGAGAAAAACTTGTTTTTTATGTATTATAACTCACAGAGATGATAATAAGTTGAGGACGTTCGTTCAGTCATAAATCCATCTTGCTAATGGAAAAGTCAGCTTCTGCGCTGATGATGAAGATTATGATGATGATGATGATGATGATGAGCGCGCAGCAGAGCTGATAGATTCAACATGCAGAAGCTCATTGTATGACAGGAAGATATTAAAGCAAGAATGCTGGGTTTAATTATGATTACAGTTTTCTGCAAAAAAAAATAAATGCTCTAAAAATTACATTATCTTTACTTTTTATAAAAATTTATACCGTGATATATACCGTAACCGTGATAGATTCAATTAGTACCGTGATATGAATTTGAGGTCATACTGCCCAGCCCTACTAAAATTTATATTTTATTGGAAGTAAGCTGGAAAAATAAATATGAAGGCCAAATAAATTATAAAACATGAGATAAAGTTATCTTTTTTTTAGTTTAATTGGTGCTTTTTAAGTGTATTTCTTTATTTATTGGTCCATTTATATATTTCTAATTATGTCAGATCTGGTCCTCCATATAACTAGAAAAATTAGAGACATATATGCAAAAAATGATCACATAATTTACACATTAAAAAACATTGTTTTTCTGCATAAAGATACTCAGGCTTGTGCACTGAAGTAAAGCACACACACCAACATGTGCTCCCTCACACACCTGCTTGGGCACAAAATCACTCCAATTACATGTTTTTAAACCACTCTCCTTCAGTGCAGACTAGAAGATGGAAGTGATACAGAAAAGAAAAAGAGGATAAGAAAATGAGAACTAAGCCTGAAGCTAATATGAGTTGGTTTCAAGAAACAACTCCAGGTCCCTATCTTGTTAATCCCTGTCTCTTTCCCTGCAGAAATGACCCCTCGTCTACAAGGGGGGGAAAAACGCCAGCATGAAAAGAAGCAGGTGTACCATCTGGGGATTCTATCACTGGAACAGCGATTGGATTCCACAAAAGAGAGATGAGCCTCTTTTTTATGGTCCAGCAGAGATATCTTTTCCAAAGCAGGTCCAGTGTTTAGAAACCCACCTCTTGTTGTACGTCTAATGTGTGTGCCAGGGTGAAATATGAGCACAAGCATATCTGTACTTGGAGAAGCCTTACAGATTAGTCTATTCAAACATGCTTTTTCAGTCTGTGCAGTGGAAAGTAGCTATAGGCTGCTACCTCTCAACTCATAAAAGATTATATCAATTCTTTTTACATTCAGCTCATCTGTGTCCAATTCCTGCAAGCAAATTAAAGAAGCTGAAGCTTTTTTAATAATCAAACTGGATTAAAAGTTTAGCAAAGTCATGTAATTTTTGTCTTGTTTTATGAAATAGGGGTTGTCTTTGAATTCTGCTTGATTATTGTAAAACTTTATGTAAAGAATGTAAAGTACTTTAGAAAAAAATAGCTCTAGAAAATTCTAATTTCTGTGAAACAAGAATTCTAAACAGATTTTTTTGAATTCCTGTCTGTCCAAGCTCTCCTCCTTTCTTACGTTTCTCCAGATGGAGCTGTGAGCTGACTGATTCCTCTGCTCAGCACTTCCTGGTCCCAGCTCATTTCCTGCTATGGCTGTTTTATCTGTTTCCACTGCTAGTCAAAAAGATCTCCTCCAACCATTAGTCAATGCCCAGCTGTATCATTGTATTGGTGAAATTAAGTGGCCAAATTACTGTTACTTAGTTATTTTTGCCTACTAGGGTCCGGTGGCGCCGGTGCATGGCAGCCCCACCTGTGTTAGTGCGCCCCAGCGCAGCTGTGGCTGCAGTAGTTTGCCATCATCAGTGTGTGAATGTGTGTGTGAATGGGTGAATGTCTGTAAGTGTAAAGCACTTTGGGGTCCGGAGGGACTTGATAAAGCGCTATATAAGTTCAGTCCATTTACCATTTACCATTTTTGACATTTTATGTTTACCCAGTGGTGGACAGTAATGGAGTATATTTACTTGAGTACCGTACTTAAGTATTTTATTATTTTGTGTATCTTTTCTTTATTTTTTGGAGTACTTATGACTTTCACTCCACTCCACTTCAAAGACAAATATTGTACTTTCTACTCCACTACATTTCTAGGAAGCCTGTAGTTACTTGTTACTTTTGGTTCAGCACAGCTGTTGCTGTTTCCCTTTCTTGAAAAGCAATTGGCCACACACTATGTTCCTCACAATCGTACATAGCTCACATCTAGGATAGATTTGGAATTACATCATCTTCATTAATGGTCACGAGCTGAGCTCCAACCTTCATTTCAAACAGAACCCAGCAATGGAGACGGTTGAAGAAAGCCGAGAAACCAGTGCACCCATGGCCATATCTCAGCTCAATGTTTGAGACTTTAGGACTGAAAAATATTTTGTAACAGTTTAAATGTCTTATGGGTTCACTGCGGAAAAACTACATTTCTGCATTTAAGAACACACCCCTCACTTTATTGCATTTATTGGGAGTTACAAGATTCTGTAAAATCACTCTGAAAACAATACAGAAATGTATTGTATTAGAAAATTGAATTTTTACTTTTGAATACTTGAGTATTTTTACATGCATGTACTTTTGAATACTTAAGTATTTTCAAAAGTAAGTATTTCTCACTTTAGACTCCTGGATCTTCGACCCACTCCTCTCACTTGGAAAAAAGATCAAATAACCATCAAAAATGTTTATTTATATCATCCCTGAATATTCCATTTAAGAAGATAATAATCTTCCTCTCCTCTCTAGAGCTGACATCTATAGACCATCTTCATCCCCTGCTAAGTCTTTTGCATAAATTATAAATAAAACCCTTAGAACATTTCTCTCATTTTGGTTCCTGCTCACATGAGGTGATAGAATGGGAGCTGTGGTAGCTCAGTGGTCATTGTTGTGGTCTTGTAATCCTGGGCCTGAAGGTTTGAGCCCATGTTGAATCAGAAAGGGCATCCATTCGGTAAAAAACAGTCGCTAAATCTTTCATTTGAGCTCACTCTATGTGTAAACCCTGCTGACATGAGCAGGCTAAAGGACAGCATTTTGACACCATAGACCTTTAACCTTTTTCACTGCAAGAACTAATCAAAAATGAGTGTTTTTTCTGCTCTAACCGCTCACGTTTTAAACAATTTCATACTTTTATCGACTGAGAAAGTTGCTGTACTTTTTTATGATGATTAAATGAGAGCGATATTTTCTTCACGCTGCTACTGTTTCTACATACGTTTGTCATTGTGTGTGGGCTCCTTTCCAAATACACATTTTTTTGTCCATGCAGGTGTGTGCATTTTCAGACAATCCTGTTAAGCAGCTGCAAGAGGCCCCAGTCTTTGGGTGGTCTCACACCCTCATTCATAAATCGTTAACCTACTCGGTTGGCCTTGATGTGTGTTGGGGTTTTGGTCGACACACCACTGAAGCCTGTAAGTGTCATGTCACACCTGACTGCAATGGACACGAAAAATATGTATCATATAAGACATTTTTACAGACTTTTTTTTCCTCTCATTTTTAAAATTTGATATTGTTTTTCACTCTGTTCATTAGTTTTGACTGTAATCAGATATATCAAATTTAAACTTCTCATTTTAAATATTTCTTCAATGTTACCTACTTTTAAAAGTGTACTTCATATGGTTTTACAGGGGTGTCCAAATAGAAGAATTTCATGCATTAAATTAAAATTTATACTTAAGTAAGTTTATCTATGAGAAAACAAAGCAACAATTGTTCAAAGAGCAGAACAACAAAAAATGCAAAGAAACCTCTGGTCAGCTGATTTTATTGATCTCTTAAGTGCATAAAGCAAATCAGAGTAGGGAGTATACAATATTACATAATATTTTTGTCAAATATTAATGATAAATATCCTCAACAACTTCTTGTTTTATTATTTTTGAACAGCTAAAGACATTATGGGTGCCTGAATAGTAATCAGAGATCATTGACATAATTTTTTACGTAACATATTAAACTAACAATTCCTTTTTAAAGCATCTACACACCAAAAATCAGCTGACTTTATAGTACACTCAAAAAACAAATGTAATAAAAATGAATATGTCAACTGCTTTCATTCAACCGAATTGAGTAAAGGTAACACGTTTACTTTACAGTTAAACGTAAAGAAAATGTATTACCTTTACTGAATTCAGTTGACCTTTTTTCATTAAATCCCTTATATCTGTTTTGTGAGTATACAGCTACATAAAATCAGCTATTTTTTTATAGCAGTATGCTTTTCTAACCTTTGTCAAGTTTGGCCTCTAAGAAAATGCAATGATAGACTTAGTTTTTGACAAAATGAAATAGTTGATTTAAAAATGACCTGATGATCATTTATCCTACTGAATAAAGGAGGAGATTAATAAAGCATTTAATGACTATTTCATAGCAAAAAAATTAAAAGTGCATAAGAAACATATCGTTTTTACATTCTTCTGTGTAAAACTCTGGGCATTGAATAATGACTTAATAGTTTAATTAGGGTTAAAGACCCAAAGTAATGACAGGATCATGGTACAAGAGCTTTTTCAAATTCTTGAAATTTAAATTATTTGTTATTGATTCTATTTCATATAAAATGTATTGTTCTACAAGGTTTCTGCCACTTTTGACAGCCTACACTTTGTTCCAGTTTCCATTTATTTTACCAGTTGTGTTAAGTTTGGTGGCCCACCCACTTTCAGCTTCTCATTTCTGGCTTCCTTATTGATTTACAGATATTTCAGCTAAAAATGAGTGAGCTGTGATTACGTTTTTGTTTACATTATCAGTTTTTCCATCAATGGCAAGTAATCACAAATCATTTATGGATAATTTAAATCAAAGTGGTTTTCAAATCATCTTGAAGCTTGTTTTAACACTGTAAGCATCAGTGCATTTCGCAGCCTGATTTACCCATGATTAGTAAAATTTATCCAGAACTATTTTGTTTGTTTATAAAACTGAAAGCATTTGGCAGACCGAAGCAGATACTTCAGATGATAAGAAAAAACACACGTCTGAATAAAACACAAAAGGCTTCATGCTAATTAAAACATAATTTACTGTATATTTTGCTGGCATTTAATCCTACCCATACACCCAGAAATTACAGTTATTATCTTTGACTATTAATTCTAATTGTTGCCATATTTTTTTTTTTATGCGCAAAAGTCTGTGTGTATCTGAGTGTGTTTCTGTAGGTAACGTAAAGGAGCGAGGCGTGCTTTGGGAGGAATGTCTGTAGACTGCAGGTCACTGACAACCCAAAGAAATAGGGCGCTTAACATAGCTGTTAATCAGCAGCATTGTGATAAAAAGCTGTCTTTCCAGAACACACAAATACTCATATAACTGAGGAGTGTTTCTGTGAAAACACAGAGTAAGTGAGCCTGAGGGCTTTAGAGAGAAAACAGTCGCACAAAAACCAATGTTAACTCATGGATACAGTTTTAAATGCATGCCACTGTTAATCACTGTCAAATGTTTCAAACTAACAAATAGATTTGCTACAGGGCATTTAACACAGAAAGCTAAAATAAATGCACTCATCACATATTTTTCAAAAAAAAAAACTAATTCCACCACCACCAAGCCCACTACGTGTTAACTGAAGTCAGGCGGGTCACACACTGAAAACATGGCCTCTCTCACTCGCTGTTACCAGTATTTCTCAGAAGCTGACATCAGTTGTTTTGACTCCATCAGAAGTCAAATGGAACCGTACTCTTGGCTGCGGGCTAAGGTTAACGCTTCAGCTTCAGACCCGATTCAAAACATGGCTCTCCACCAGGGCTTCCACTGCTCTGCGGAGTATTATCAAATTCCCAGCGACGCTTTCCTCAACGCTCCACATGCAAAGCGAGAGTGGAGGTAATACGGTTTGTTGTATAGGGGAGAGATCATTTTGATCCGGTGGGTAAAGATTGGAAATAAAGCACGGGGGGAGGCGAACTAAAAAAGCCTGTTAGATTTTATAACTTAATCATGCGTGAAAGAAAGCAATACAGAAACATTCATGGCCAATTCAAAAACACTGAACATTTTTCACCTCCTCCTCACCCCGTCCAAGTCCTGAGCTTCACTGGCATGAGTAACGTTGTTCCAAAGCCAAGCTTTTATGAGCTTTGGTTGTTTGTGGCGATGATTGGATCCCTTTATTACAAATTTACAGGGTTCTTTTATGACCACTGGTTATGTTAGCGTTAGTATGCTAAACCCAAACTAACAATCCCACAATACTCATACTCTGTGAGTCAATACTCTGAAGCAACGGGATATGAAAAACAGTTTTGACTAATGTCCATCACTAGACTTCATGAAATTGCAGTGAAAAGAAAAGAAGCCGAGGAAGAAAGTGAATCATTCATTGAGCTTGTTTTTAAAACCCATCTCAGGGAACAGCTGTTGTTCATTCTGCTTGGCTGTGCCGGGGAAAGGTACCAAATCGTGCTGTTTTCAGCCCAAATAGCTTACGCACAATTACTCTGCCGGGGATCTGTGTGCGTTGGCACGTCGCTGTACTTCTCCCTTTGTTTTCATAATAATTAGCTTGTGTTTTCACCAGGGGGTTGCTGGTGGGGGGGGGGGGGGGTATGTGTGTAGGGGGTGGTGGGAGGCAAGTATTTTCAAGGCTACTTAATCTAGTCTATCTCCCTGCTGTTCTGTTGAGTCCCTAACCTTGACCTAACTCTACAATCCTACCATATTCTGCACGTCTTCCTTACGATGCCAGAGCTCGCCTGATTAGTTCAGGTGTTAGGCTTCCGAGAAATCAATTAACTGTTGGAAAAGTAACAAAACTTTGGCATAACTTTCTAAATTCTCAAGCGGATCAAATCAGTTGCCAAAAAAAATACAAATTAAAACCTGAATAAAAATTTCAAATTCGGTTTCAGAAAAGTATGCAAACACGGAGCATGCAAGTCGAGCTTTTATACAGGATTTGTGTCCAATACATGAACTCCACTGTTAACCACAAGTCCACTGTAAACACATCAATCAATAGAGTCTATGTTTGACCAGTGGTCGATATGCTCCGTGGGAGCCAGTCTCATTGATTTTCCACCTGCTCTGTCACCTCAATCACCTTGACCTCAGTGGGATTCATTCACATGGCTTGAGTTAATTAAACCGAGCAGAAGACGTGGGTTTGATAAAGTGCGCATACAAATAAAGACAGAGTCAGACATTTGGGCAGCCAGCTGTTGACAGCTGGTTATTACCCATGCTTTTTAGACCTTAAAGTAGAAACTGTGACACTGTGAAAATGTAGCTTAGAAAGGTATACAGTAAGTTTGGGCAGCCATGGATGTCTCTTTGAGTTCAGTGTTATATGTTGTTTTGTCTATTCAATGCTAGACATAAAGTGAGTGAAGGACTTGACTCATAGCAGTTCCCACTTATTGGTCCTTAAAAAATGTAAGCTTGAGGCATAAATAAGTTTTTAAAAATAGGATTGATGAAGCGTCCCCACAGTCTCCTATTGTTCAAACATAAAGCCAGCAGGAACCGGTTTGTGGGAGCTGCCAGGTTTTTGGATTTTGGAGCCCGAGTTTGAGCAGTTGGAATGTGGGGCTCTAAACGCCGCCTACTTCCTCTGTGGACATCAAATAACTAACTTCAACTGAACATATTAAAAAATGAATCTTTGAACACACAGCAACAAGATAAAACACCACAGGAATCAGGAGAAGTCAACACCTGGAAATATTTGATGCATATTTTGGTTTTTACTACCACTCATTTTTATGGATTTTAACTTGTACTGTAACCAGCCAACAGAGGGCACCCATTCTGGCTTCAGCCTCCATGTTACGTTTCTGTTTCTAGTTAATATTATATGTCAATGGTTTAAGGTCTTTCTGTATTGGCTATGTTTTTCAGTCAATCTACTTGTGACTACTGTTTAAAATCAGTCATTTTATACTGTTATATGAACTGCAATTAAAGCTTTGTAAAGAGTGAAACAAAACTTAGGCTGAAATTTTCAGTAAAATTTTCCCAAAAAATGTCTCAATTAAATTGAATGTTAAATGGGGAAACACAGAACTGTCAGAAACTGAATGTAATTTTGAAATAAATTGGACTAAAAATGACGTAATACTCCCTTCTTTTTAACAATCTGGCGTTAGCATTTACCAACACCCTTTAGAGAAAGTTTATGTCAAATAATATCTACTTTGATTCAAAACTGCTGAAATCTTTAAATTTAGTATGTTCAAAATTAAATCATTCCTGCAAATTCAATGTATATACTTTTATAGGATTAAAATATTTTTTTTTTTGCAATAAAAATTGACTGAGATTGATTTCAAAGAATAAGATAATAGAAAAATAAAGAGCAGAAACTGAATAAAAGTAAGAAAAAAATAGAAAATGAATAAGAATATACTTTTTTTATGGGTGGTTTTTCAATGATCTATTTTAGTTCATTTTTTTATTTCCCTAATCTTAACATAACTTCATACAACAAATAACATCTAAAAAACAAATTTTAAAAAACAATAAATAAAAGTAACTTATGATTTAAATTAAAATTATGTATGGAACAAAATGAACAGAAATAAAATAAAAATCATAAACGTCACATACAAGAGGCAAATTCTCGTCTCAGTCGTGTGTATTTTCAATTAGCACTTTTTGTCTGCATACAAACAAAAATTGGAAAATTTGAGGTCAGTTGATGAAAATGAAAATATAATACAATTGTGTTCATCTAAAAAAGCACAAACAAAAAAGTTTTTTGTGAAAGTATTTCTAATAACACGCAATCACACTTTGGCATACTTTGCTGTCAATGAGGCTGTGGGAACGAGGTCACACCTGCACAAGCTGGCAAGGGTGATAAACGATGTTGCTTTAAACTCTGCAGACCGTCATTTTTGGGAGTCACTGTTTATCCACTATTGAAGTATAATGGGTGCCTTTGAAGGTTGGAGCGTCCAGTACAGAGGCTGCCCTCTGTCTGCTGTTTGGAGAGGAGGAGAAACCAGCCCTCCATTAGCTAATGACACATTCGGCTCCATTTTGCCATAATAGGACAAAGCAGTCCTCTGACATTAAGTCTGGCATTTCCTACTTGGGCTGCTCTGGAAAATTTCTCACAGGTTTTTTTTCACAGGTCTGATCTAACAAAATCACCTTTTTTATATATGCAGCTTTGCAAAAATTACACTGCATACTTTAGAATAAAGAAATAAACTTTGAACAATAACCCAGCTTCCTTTACTGCAAAACACGGTCGTGGATTTGAAGCAGGACCGCTCAGGCCTTCAGCCATTACTCTTTGTCAGAGCTTGCTGTATCAGACTGCAGAGATGTCTTTTCATGCTAGTTTGGAGAAGTGGTGAGCAGATCCTCTTACCACCTGTCTTATCAGATGAGGCTGCATATATCTGGGTGTTTTTTAAGGCCTGAAGCAATAAAGTGACACGGGAGTGACAGCCTGAGTTGCAGCTGTCTCGGTACGCTCCATTCCAGACCTTCACCTTTGGCACATACAGAACAGAATATGTCTTCATATGTAAAAGTACTCGACTCAAGTACACAGGTCTGTAGATAGATTATGTTACAGTGTTAGAACAACACAGGATTTCATGGGTGCACATGCAGAGCCACAACAACAGGAACAATCAGCCTTATTGATGTCAACCCAAGCTTTAAGTGGATTAGATCGTGATTAACCCAAACAGCCTGCAGCAGTTTACCTTTTAGTTTTCATGCTGTCATGGGGATTTCTGCAGAGAATTAAACTGACAGTCTTTTGTCAATCAGCTTAATTTTGATTGGCCTTTATGCGTATTTTACAGTTCTGAACAGACTCAAAATGAAGACAAACTTTGAACTCATTAAGTTCATGTCTGACACGTTTGGAGATCAAGCCAAGCAGAAGTATTGCTGAGTCTGCAGGTATTTTGATAGAGTGAACAATTATTGACCTCGTTGTGTCAAATCAGAAGTGTAGAAATAAAAAATGTAGAAAGAGTTGAGAAAACATAAATGAACTAAAAGGTTCCTTTGAAATGAAGCCCCTTTCCCAAACAACCTCTGGGTGAAGCTGCAGCTACAACAAATGGGTTTAAATAACAACATGCAGCAGCAATCTCCTCACAGCACGGTGCATTGAGGCTGTCATTCATCACAGCACCGCAGCATAACGCGGGACTTCCACAACAATTACTCCGGTCATTAAACTCCCAGCGTTGTTGTCGTTTTCTTGGGTGATAAGGGCGATTACTGGGCAAGCTGAAGGCTAATCTCCTCTGATCTGCTCTGCGGTAAGAAGAAAAGTAAACCTCAGCTTGGCACTCAAGTCTGAGTGGGGCAAAAAAGGCTCCAACTCTTGTGTTTGGCTGCTCCCTTGTGGCTGCTCAGAGGAACTTTTAGTTCTTTCTGCCTCTTCTTACATGTGGGAAAAAATATAAATATTTTGTACCATTATAAAGTTAAAATATCTAATAAATTCTTTAAATAATTGTTAAAAATTTACACGGTGGGACAAAAAGTATCTTAAAACTCTTTATTTAACATTTTAATCCCTGAACTAATCAATCCTGAAACTTTATAATGTATATTTATATGTAAATACATGTACTCTAAAAAATGAAGTGTTTAATTTACACGTTTTCTTTAAAAGTAAATGAGTAAATTGCTTTACATTCACTCAACTCAGTTTAGTGGAACCAGTTTGTTCAAATTCAACTCTTCTTCAACTTAATTTCTTAGAATGTGTATATTTATATATAACATATATTTTATTGAATTAATTAAACATAAGCTGGTATCATAAAACAGATTCTTAAAATTAATAATAATAATAATAATAATAATAATTGTTTAATGTTTAATTTTAACCTAATGAATTTAATTTGATTGATACTTATTTTTATTGTTATCAGAAGGATTTGTCATATTTTTATAAAACTCCTATGTGTGCAAATCTACACTTTGTTCTTTCCTCTTAGCTACTTTCCAGTGTTTTAAAATTGTTTTAATTTCTTAGATTTCAGAGGAAGCCCAGTACTTGTTAGAAGTTACAGTCATTAGGTGGCTAAAAGGCTAATTTATTAGCATAAAATTTATGATATTTTTCTCCTAATTCATGTCATTGTGTCAATTTATTTATAAATAAGCATAAAACTGGAAAGAACAACTAAACTAAACTTAAACTACCCCTATATTGTGGCCCTAAATATAAATATTCATTTGTACAATATGTTTTGACTGAAGCTAAATGGCCCAAAAGTCAGAGGTTGCAGAACCTTTGTTAGACAGAGATTCTTCAATGATGTTGTTAATATGATGAGCTGGTTTCTTTTATAATTTATCTCAGTAATTCTCCAGGGGTATGTGTACCCCTTGAGGTAAGCGAGCATATTACAGGGAGTACGTGGAAAAAATTCCCAGGTGTGTAAAAAATAAATAAAAATAGGACTAAGATATGTAGGGCCGTATGATTTCCACAATGCAGAAAATGCAAACGGAATCACTAAATTGACACAAAATGGTATCCAGTATAGAATGTGGAGTCTCACAGAATATGCTCATTTGGGGTATTTGATATATTTTGGATGCTGCTGCTTCCTGCACCTGCCATATTTATTTAATTACTTATTTACTTTCAAGGCAATGTATTTATCTTTGTTTAATTTGAGTTGAAAATAATAAAATGCCTGAGAATTAAACATTCTAGGGGGTTAAATAAATAATTTTCTTTAAATAATTAGCTGTTGTACATAATAGTTTTGGAGAATCATCATTACGTTCGACTGTGGAGGTACTAGTGGTATGACAAATTGGCTCAGGAGGTACACAACTCTAAAAAAGTTGAGAACCACTGATTTATCTAGTTGGTTTATTTTATAATCAAGGAGAAAAACCACATATCGTCAGTATATATCCTATTATTATTTAGTGACCATAATTTAGTTCATCAAGCCCTTGAGAAGACAAAAAATATGTATAATATAAAAAAACAAATATTTTGCTAGTACTTCACAGTATCTCACGTTTTTAGCTGGAAACAAATGCTGTGAAATAAATTAAACTTCATATATAATATCAGTGCAAAAGGTCCTGCAGATCATATAAATATTGAACAGAATATAATCTATCTACTTCCCCCTGCAGTCCAGTCAAGTATATGAACACACTGCTGCTCCCACAAGCTTCTTTTACTCTCTCAGGTTACATCATTCACATCATCGTAAAACCAGAGGCCTTTCATCACTTTACAGTACCCACCGCTCCTGTTGGGCCCTCAGCCTTCCGCCCAACACAAGCTGTAAACCTCAGCTCTGAATACACCAAGCAAAATGGATGAGAGGGATTATTGCTGTGCCGTAAACCCCGTTATTTTATCATGGCAGAGAGGACGGGAAGTGGCTGATTCGGTCTGTGATGCCTTTATGTGTTCGGTTTGCACAGACACATCATAAACGTCAACAAGTAAAATTCTATTTATAATTTCAACAAGTTTGTGAATATTTCCTCTGTGCTGAAAAAATGTTATTTGATTCCAGTCTTAATGTAATCATATTTAATACTGTGATGTATCCCAGAAATTTTATATGTTCGCCTTTTATATTAGAGTACATGGAGAGGATTTCTAAAGAGTATTTTTTATTGCCTTGCACATTAAACATTTATGTCATAATAGCTTAAATGCACTAATTTACTATAAGAATGATGATAAATTTTAATGAATCTTGTAGAAAATCAATATTGGTTGTACATCTATAACTCATTAACTTTTAGAGTCAACCTAGTTAAAGATGGCTCTCACGGCTAATTTAAATTAAAAAAACTCAGTTTTAAAAATATTTACAAATATTGAGTTTAAATTTAATGGGTTAGTAGCTGAAACTGATCTCTAACTGATATTAGTGTTAAATGATTGCGCCACACCTTTGCTTTAAATTTTGCCATGTCCTATTTATTGTCAACTCTGCCTGTCTGTTAACAAAATATTTCACAAACCACTGAATAAAAAGGAAATAATAATTTTTTGTACACCTGGTGATTAACATTTGGAGCATACTCAGTTAAAGATGGCCGCCACAACCGATCTAACCTTAGAAAACACAAATGTTCACGATTCAGTCAATTTTACAGATTGAGTAAAATGTACTGTGGTTGTAGCTGAAAATCTAAAACATACTCTGATTACTGCTTAATGCATGAGATCTTTGGGTAAAACTTTACCTTTAAATGTTGGCAATTACCCTGTTTGTTTGTTAGCAAAATATCTCATGAACCGCTCAGCAGAATCTATTAAAACATTCAGACATTTGTCATTGGATGTACATTTATGTATATGATGGCCAAAACTCAGTCAGTTTTACAAACACTTAGCTAAAATTTGAAGTGGTTGTAGCTGAGAGTCATTCACAACACAAACTATGCGTCATCTCATATACAGTATATATTTCTATAGGTTCAGTTTTTAAATAAAAATGTGAAAAAATCCTACATAAAAATAAGCTAAAGCTGCAGTAAATAATCCTTTAATTCTCCAATATTTACTAATGAAGACATAAAATAACATCCGATCCTTTGAGCAGCACGCAACTAAATCTTTACAAGATATTCCTATAAACCTGCACATGTAAGTCAACATGAGTCTAACGTATGCTACTGCAGAGGAAAGAGAACGTCTGACTTTTATATGCTTCAGCTGCCCACATCGTTTCCCCCAGCTGTCGAGGCTTCCATAAACAGCAAACATATACTTCCTACTTATTGAACACAGCTCCTTCTGCGCACACACACACACACACACACACACACACACACACACACTCAGATCCACTTTATGTGTTGCATGTAACTGTTGTGCACGAGTGCAAGAAGTTACCTTTCTGTGACCTTACTTGTCTGCACAAGAAGCCATTTTCCACACACAAATAGACAATCACACACACACACACAAGTCCTGAGGGCGATCATTTGTCATGTGGAGAGGAATCTTCAGTCATGCTCCTTATGCTGTGGGCTCAGACTTAAGGCATTCCTCTGAAAATTTATGTCCAAACAGCTGTGGTCCCATCCGCCTCTGTGTGCAGTGAGAGGAAAATGCCATCCCAGGAATTATGAGGGAAATCCAATCCATTATACACCTCCAATCAACTCCAAGTGTGCACATGTGCACATGTGCACATGCAAGCTATTTTCTGTGAGCCTTTGTACACCTCTGAGCTTGTGTAACAGTGAGCGTGTTGTGTGTTTGCAGCTGCCTTCTCCTGTGTGTGTGTCAGTGTAAGATTGCATCCATCTGCACGTGGACTTGTGTGCAAAGGGATCCAGAGATGGTAATGCATTTAGCTCTTTGATGGCAGGACGGTTATCCTGAGGCTTTGTGCGTCGGATGGCCATGGTTTAATGTGGAAAAACCGTGATTTCACGTTGCAGCCACATGGATGTTTTGCTTAAAAAAACATAAATAAATAAAAGAGGCAGTTATAGTGGAGGTAAAGACTGGGTCACAATAATAAATGAGGCTTTCACATGGAAACAGTCAGCAACATCAAAATAAAACTGATATAATGTCAGTTTAATGGCCACTTTAAAACCCTTTGATTTGTTAAAACAGTAATTATGAGAGTGTTGAAGTGTTTGTATTGTTATTGTTGTTGTTTTGACTTCTTCTTTATGACTTCTGGTTTTTGGAAACTTTTCTACTTTTTGAATTTTTTTAACTTTATTTACCAAAATGGCTTTCAAACAAATACATTGAGCCTTCAGTTCCTTCAAAACATTGTTCTCCGTGGAATCTACTTATTCGTCTTTGCTTTATATTTGCCTTCTTATAATTTAAGCTTTTACCCAGATGTTGGCTGGGTTTATTAGTCAGGGTTTTGCTATTTTTACTTTTGATGTAACCTTCTGACACATTTACCTTTAATTTAACCTTTTGCTACTTTTACCTTCTAGCTAGTTGTTAGAAACTTTTAGCTATAGCCTTTTGCTAGTATTAGATTTAATTACCCTGTTGCTGTATCTAGTTTGCATTTTACTACTTGTACTTCCCATTGTTAATTTTAAGAGTGTTTTTTATTATTATTTTGCAAGCCTTTAACTACATTTGTTTAGCAACTTTTGGCTTTTATCTAGCATTTTTGCTACTTTGGCTTTTATCATTTTAATTATTTTATCACTTTTTTACCTTTTAGTTTTTAGCTAATGTTCTGTTTCTTCTAGCTTTTAGCTAGTGTTCTCCTTTTTTCATTTTACTTTAGCAACTCAGTTTCAGCTTCTTCACTAAACTTCAGCAGTAATACATGCACTTTAGCAGAAAGTGCAATGTCTTTAACTGGAAGCTGTTTTTCCTCATTAGCAAACATACAACTGTCATTTGTGGTTGAAAGGAAATTTGCTTTGGTTTTGTTTTCAATGAACCTGTCTGTAGTTTGATGGTTTTTAACACTGTGCAAGGCTCTTGGAGATTAAAATAAGATGGAACAAGCTACAAAAAATGCATAAATGAGATATGAAAAAAGGAAGGATTTAGGAAAATTGTGATATGTCAAATTCAGTCTTTACGTGTGCTTTTGTCTTTGTCTAAAAGTGAAAACAAAAACAGCAAATTAATGAGAGAGAAAAAAGTATGTCACAAAGGGATCTTTTTTAAATCGAAAACTGCAGTTTTACTCGGTTTATGCAAATAAACCCATTCAAATTTAAATCCTTGATTTATCAAAAGAATGAATATCAACTTTCATGCCAGAGTTTAATTCTAAGATCATATCAGTCTGTGATGGACTTAGGACCTGTTCAGGGTGTACCCCACCCCTCGCACAGTGACTGCTGGATATGGGCACCAGTGACCCCCATGAACCTGACAGGAAGAAGCGGGTATAGATAATGGATGGATGGCATGTCAGTCAAACCATGTTAACTACTTGATACACAATCCTATGTAATATTTCAACATGTCACGCTCAGTAAGCAATGTGAATAATTGTTGCTACAATAATAAATTTTAGGTCAATTTTTGCAAAATTGACCTAAAACTGACTTATAATAATAATAAGTCGCGGCCATCTTAAATTCCAAACCTTAATCAGTTGAAGATGTACATCCACTGATTACTGTCTAAAGGTTTCATTAAAATCCACCCAGTGGTCTATGAGATATGCTCCATGTAATATAAACTTCCTTCACACGAGCTAGCTAACAAACAGTATAAATAAACAAGCACCAGGACAAACCAGAGTTTGGAGCTCGTTAGGCTTCAACATTAGAGTTTGTTTGTTCAAATTTGCTCGCACAGTGACCTAACTCCTTTATAGTGAACACGTGTTGAGGAGGGGATGGAAAGGCGAACGTTACAGAGGAAAAGAAAGACGGGAAGTCCAGGGATGAAAAAACCAACATATTTTTCCAATATGCAGACAGGGCCGTTCATCAGGCGAACGTTTGACACACATCTTTGAAGGGAGTCAGAAAGTACAACTTTGTGGAAAAAGTTTTAGTGAATTGAAACAGGACGTTAGGCTAAACAAATGTCATTTTTGGATGTTGGGATGATGGGAAAAGGAAAGATGATGAAAAGACATTCCTATGAATTGAACTCACTGGCTCGCCATTTCCTGGGCTTGATTAGAGCGAAGCAGCGACTTGTGAGACATTAAGATTAAGATCTTGGCTGTCCAGAGGGGATTACAAAACAAGGAAACTGTATGAGTGTCTTTATCAAACATGACACTGGCTTTTATAAGAGGAAGTCTCATTACGGCCTGTGCTTATTCACTGAAGCCTCAGTGACAGAGCTGTTTGTAAAGGTCAACACTAAAGGTCAGAAATGAGCCTGGTTCAGTGCAAACAAGGCCGTGCTGCCACAAATAACTAAACAAAAACATTGTAGCATCTCTTTCTGACCATAAAATGGGTTATATGACATTTGGTAAGGATGTCCCCTGGGTGCTTCTCAGAGACATGTTCCTGGCATGTCCAACAAAGAAGAGATGATGCTGAAGACCCAGGACACACTGAAGAGACTATAGTCTCTTTGCCAGTCTCAGTTCCCTTTGGTTCTGGCTTACACCACACCAGTTAAGGGTCTTGCCACCCTCTGTCGGCCCGGTTTGTGGGACCACCTCTGAGGTGGTACCAAGGGGCCTGTAGCTGTAGCTGCCACTTATTGGCCAGTGGGCCTATTGCTCTCCCCAAAAAGACACTGGTCTTCATTCAAACCTTCTGGTCCCTCGGATGAAGGACACAAGG
>JARVGW010000001.1:39974591-39985489 GCA_031762495.1 Anablepsoides rubrolineatus | reverse complement strand
TTTATGTTTGTGGTTGTAATGTGACAACATATGGAAAAGTTCAAGGGGTATGAATACTTTTGCAACCCACTGTATCTGCATTTGTACCTGCTGCCTTTCAGTGTGCCGAGAATCATCATCTGGACAACATAGGAACTCTAGCACCTGAAGAGACAAAGTAAAGGTAATTTTAACACCAAACTAAAGCGAAAAGATAAATAAATACACTTAAAGAAAAAATACATTTACATTTGTGCCTGTCTTGCGCAACATTAAAAATGATGGTAAATGATTTATTATCATTAGATGCACACAGGTGATAATGTTAGCAGAACTATACCTGATCAAACAGATTCCTGTTCACAAAAAGTGTGTTGTTTGGCTTAGCCAACTGGCGGGCCAGAAAGGTGAAGAGACCGCCCACTTGGGACGGAGTGAAATCTGGGTTATCCACCATTATCTTTATCCAAAGAAATAATAACAAAGATAATTAAAATAATTAATAAATAAAATCAAAAAAAGCAGATAATACTATAACCATGTCTTTTTAATAAATCTGACATCTGCCTGTTCCCTGTAGGGGCCTTCAAAGTGGAACAGCTGCCTCTGTCTCATCCTATCCCAGTATCCACTTCTGTCACACCAATTGTCTGAATATTCTCTTTCACTACACTCACAAACCCTAGACTTCCTCCTCTCCTCCTCACTGGCAGCTCCATGTTCATCATCCTTTGTCCAATATATCTACCATCTCTTCTTGTCCCCAGTCCCTTCACCTTGCCTGCACGCTCCTCTTCACCTCTCTTGCAAACTGCCTGTTGATTTGGATGGTTGACCCCAGATGCCTAAACTCATCCAACCTCTACACGTTGAAGCTTCACTGTAACACCTGCCTCCCCACATGCATGAATGTTGTCTTTTCTCTACTGACTATTCCTCTTCTTTCCAGAAGAAACCTCTATCTCTATAGACTTTTTTCGACCTGTGCTCTACTCTCACTACAATTCACAAATAGTTAAATATGCTGCTATAACATTATTGTAATATTGACAAAGTCTGTTTCAAAAACAGCCATTTTGTGAAATTACCTGGAGTAAGATGTCTACTATTCTCTGCTGGTATTCAAGAGCCTGCTTGTCATTCTGGAAGTCATCAAATGTCTGCAATAAAGTGAGACTCAAGCCTTAGCTGACAGATGATAAACAGATATTAATAAAATCAATAGAGTCATACATGTTCGATATTGAGTGAAATCATAAAAAGGAGAAAGAGGTATTCATAAAAGCTACAGGCAAGAAAATTCTTACATTATTTAAGCCTCTGAAGCAAATGCTTAATAAAATAAAATTAAAATTATGAAAAACTCACCATGGCGAGTACATTCAGAAATTCTCGTGTGTCAAAATGAAGGAGTGTTTGAATAAATGGGAAAACTTCTTCGTGTGAGGAGTTGCCTGAATGGAGACGAATCAGGAACTCAAACACCTAATTCAAACAAACAAAGAAACATTTATATAGAAAACCTGTTTTATCTGACTGGAGCCACAACTGTGATAAATTAGTGATGTTATTGATCTCCTGACAAACACTGAACACAGGTGTATCACAAGGCTGTATAATTGAGCTCCACCAATTAGCCTTATCTACTGTACATACCTGATGCTTGACTTGAACCACTAGATCTTCAGGGATGTCTCCTAGTGGATATGCCCTTCCAGCAAGACAGCAGCTACAGCCAAAAAGAAAAAACATATGCAGGTATATCAAAGCACAACACAACCCCCCCCACCCCAAGTTTAAACACCCATTAAATCCTGTAAAGACATCTAGCACAAGAATGTCTCATCATTCACAATTTATTGCATTATGTGATAATAACATTTACAGATAGTTACCTAAAGAAACTCTAAAATAAAGCAATTGAGTAAGCAGTAAATCCATATTAGTCTGATTTACCTTACCTTATATAAACCAGAAGTTTGTTCCCCATCACCACATCCTCATCTAAATAAATGTAAAAAAAAAAAAAAACATGTTAAATTTCTTTTTTTTTTATTTACTTCTGAAATATGTTTGATTGTCAAGAAAGTAAAAATTAAAAGGATCTTATTCTACAGACCTGTTAGACTTCTCCCCTCCCTAACTCTTGGGCCAATCACCGAAAAGAGTTTCTGAAACATGAAGTAGACTATTAGGTTTCTCACATTTTTTTAAATAAAATGTTTTGGAGAGCCCAGGCAAAAAGTAAACTCATACCTCCATTGGTGTAATGTAATCATTCATGCCTCTGTTGAAGATGTACATCACTGCATCATAGAGTTGGTTGTTCCAGCATACTTGAACCACCTTGACACATACAAAAAAAATTTCATTGTGACATAAATAATTAGAAAAACCCAAAAATTGCAATCATAAGAGCAATTAGCCTTGCTCCTAATAGTTGTTTACATTAAATCAATAAAAAAAAAGTCCAAAGAAGATTTATCTTTGTATTAATTTATAGACAAAAAGGGAAAAAAAGTTGAAATAAATCTCTTTATCTTGTATATACATACTCTTTGCATTGTTGTTGTTGGTTTATTCACAGGTCTTCCAATACATGCATTCACCTGTTGTATATCCAGGTTGGTAACATCTAAATGAACAATACATCTCTCTAAGCTGTCCATCATCCCACTGTCATGGTAATGGGCAAGGAGGTCCTTCATTATGGGTGTGGTCAGATGACAGAGGCGGTTGGCGACAACGTATGACTCCAAAGACTCCAGAAAAACACCCTTAGCAATCATGTTCTCTACCAGACGTGGATACAGCTGGTTGAACAGCAGGTCACTGTTACAGAAAACACAAACAAATTACCTTCAACATCTAGAACCTTTTCCAACCTAAAAGACAACTTTAAGGTGAATCTTGAAGGTAAATAACACACTTTTTAAAAAATCTGGACTTCAATGATTTAGACCGATTGTTCATTCAGACCAGTCCAACCGAGTGTGGACAGTCGGCATCTCAACATGTCAAAGAGCTCTTGGACTTTTGTTTGTGTGTTTTAGGTGTATGAATACAGTCTACTTACGCCTTCTGTAGCAGCAGGCAATAATCCACCAATACTGGAACCACCTCCTGGGAAAACCACAAAAATTAGGAAAGAAATTAAATTGTAGACAACATCAGGTAGGTGAAATTAACATTTCTTGCCAGACAGATGTACCTAAAACATTTAACACATTTTCATAAAGAAGAAAGACAGATACAGTAATAGGAAAAAGACAGTGCACACTATTTAAACTTTAGGGTTTTATGCATCAGCAGGTCGAGATAAAATAAAAATCTGGTTGTTAACTAAGTAACACACCCCTCTCACATGGAGGAATTTTGGCCTTTTTTTCCACACTTTGTGTCTACAAAGACTAGAATAAAGGTCTCTAAAATGCTTAGAAATGATCTTTTGCAGATTAATTATTAATTATTCAGATTAATTAATTGAACATATTATGTAATTCTTCCTACACCTGGCTACCCCCAACCCAGAGAGAGCAATCCACTCTTTTTAGACTGAGTACCACGGACTCAGAATTGGAGGTACTGATCCTCATCCCAGCTGCTTCACACTCGGCTGTAAGTCGTTCCGGTGAGCTGAAGATCACGGCTGTCCCGAGACATTCTGTCCATAAAAGTTAGGGACAGAGTCGATGACAACAGGCAGCCCTGGCTGAGTCCAACTCCGACAATGAAGGGGCCCAACTTACAGCCAGCAATGCGAACCAAACTCTTGCACAGCTTGTATAAGGAGGACTGAATGTCCCATAACACAATCCCCCCAAAGTGTACCTCGAGGAACATGGTCAAATGCCTTCTCCAAGTCCACAAAACACATGTAGACTGGATGGACAAATTTTCATGACCCCTCGAGAACCCTAGAGAGGGTAAAGAGTTGGTCCAGTTTCCCACGGCCAAGATGGAACATGCATTGTTCCTCCTGAATCTGAGGTTCGACCATCGGACACTTTCCCAGTACTCCTGAAAAGACCTTACTGTGGGAGAGACTAAGGAGAAGGATGCCCCTATAAGTGGAACAAACCCTCCAGACGGTTCCCCTTCTTGAAAAGGGGAACCACCACCCCAGTCTGCCAATCCAGTGGCACTGCCCCTGATGTCCACGCAATGTTGCAAAAGTGTGTCAATCAAGACACAAAATCCAGAGCCTTAAAGAAATTAGGGTGGATCTCTTCCATCCTGCAGTGGAGCTTTTAAACTACCTCAGCGACTTCAGCCCCAGTTAGCTGAGTGGCTGCAATTTTTTCTCCAAAATCCTCTGGAAGCATCAAGGATGGACTTTTTCGCACACAGCTTTTCCACTGTGGCTTCATTTGTGTTCAATAAATAATGGTAAATGGACTATACTTATATAGCACTTTTCTATCCAACCAGGATACTCCAAACGCTTTACAATACAATCTGTGTCCTTATTTAGCTCTATGATTTCACACAGCACTCTATCATGCCTTTCTACAAAGCTAACATGTTCAAATCAATCTATAGAGACTAATCAGTGCTTCAAATCCAGTGGTGGGCACAGTTCCCCTAAAGCACTAAAGGGGAACTAATTTCCTGATTAGTGCTTTAGGGCTTTATCCACTAGGTGACAATATATTGACAATAAATGAACCCAAATACAGCTGTGGAATGTCAATAATGTCTTAAGTAAGCAACATGGCAATATGTGACTCATGTTGTCTGTTGAAGAATGTTTATGGGTCATCTGGGTTATTTTAGTCCTTTAGAATTAGCTTTTACTAAAACTTTCAGTGCTTTAGTGCTTTCGAATTAGGGGACCTAAATGTTTGAGTCAGTGTTTTAGGGATAGTGGAATTATTTTTTAGATTAGTGCTGCTCACCACTGTTCAAATCACATTCATACTGGGACACATATCAGAAACAGTTGGGGTTCAGTCTCTTGCCCAGAGACACTTTAACATATGACTGACTAGCGGAGAATCAAAGCGCCAACTATCTGGTTAGAGGACAACTCCCTTAACCACTCACCCACAGCCGCCCATGAATAATGACACTTTGTTGCGGGTTTTTGTACACTTGTTTTTGGATGATAAATTCAGAACCATGTAAGATCAGGCCATTTTTATTATGTCCTAATATTTAAATCATTAAAGACAAGAAAAAGGACGCACTTCTTTTTCCCATGACTGTCTCTGACCATTACCAGTGGCTGTCAGTCTGTTTCATTTCAACTGAGAGACAATATGTTCCCTCAAAAGGGAAGCAGGAGCAGTCTTTAAATCAGGACATGCAGCACAGAACATGCTGTTTAAACACGATGCAAAGACTGTTTACTCAACACACTGCCAGCATGAGAATGGTCTCTACAGTTTTACTCATGTTGATGAAAATTCTCACAATCCATAATCTGCAATTAACCATCTCAATAGTTAAAATTAGTTATCCAATGTGGGTACTTGAGAACAAATATTCCCATCTTATTGCATAAAACCTTGATTCCAACTTGTATCTGGTAATCTCTATACTCAGTATGAACACATGCTTGTGAAAAAGATGAGGTCTGACAGAGTGAAGAATTTCCTTCCTAAATCTTTTTTTTTCTTACTGCATTAGTGCAACTAATAGTACTAGTTGCCTACCTAACATTTTAAAGATGAGTTTCACAGCACATTAAAATTACCTGGAAATACTGCTCCATCACTTGGATCTTGCCGTGTTCTGGACACTTTTTCAAAGCGCATTCTGCAAACTGGAGAAGAATCTCGACCATCTGTGAACAGAAAGTTTTCTTCAAGTTCGAAACTAAAGAAACATCTAACAAAGTAGATGCATCCATTAAAAAAGCAAAACAAAACTCTTTTAACCTTGTCACTGATAACAGCTTTCCTTTTCTGCGAATCTCCATGAAGACCTTGAACAAAGACGAATCAAAGTAATGTTATTATCTGATCAAAAAAGTTTCCTTTTTCAAGGTGCGAGTGAAATGCTTGACATAACATTACAATTCCCTTCCCCTCTCTTTGCTAACAAATATGAGACTGATTTCAGGCTGCTGATGTGGGATGCACATTTTACACACCGACCACGGCCTTAGCAGTTCCTTCATGAAACGACCAGGCCAAACTGAGAGCCTCGACAAAATCCTCCAGTTTCAGCAAACAGTCAATGCGCTGGACACAGAAAAAAAATTTTTATTTAACTTTTAATTTTATCTAGTTTCCACATTGTTAATCTAATTTAACTACATTCATCCATTCAGCACTTTCTATTTCACAATATATTGTTGAATCCCATCTTTAAAAACACATTAGTGGATAATAGTAGCATGAAGATCTGACAACTTTTCATTTAGAAAAGGATTTAAACCTGGTCTCCTCATGTTTAGATTTGTTTGATTCTGAGTTCCATCACTTTCAATCTCCTTTTTTTAAAATATTTTCCCTTGAAGTTGTTGCCAAGTTCTGACTGCTGTTGCTGTGACTTAAACTGTGACAAAGTGACCGACAATCATATTTACCTCTTTCCAGTTCCTTAGTGACATGATGTGAGCCGACTGCAAACAAAATAAAATCAGACTGTTTTAAAACAAAATACAGAATTCCCGTAAATTTCACATAAAAAAACAATATTTATGAGTAGGACACTACTGTAGTACAACAGCTAGTTAAAGAAAGAGATTTGTTGTTTATTTTTCCCCTTAAAGATTACCAGTAATTTAGATTGAGGTTTTTTGTGAAGTAATAACTTTTATAAAATCATAGAATGCTACAAATCAGCCCTGACCCTCATCTCCATCCTTTCTACCCTGCTTGCTCTCTTTTCTTCACTTCTCTCATGTATCTGTTGCTTCCTTCTGCTTCTACCAACTTTAATTTCTCTTCTTTCCAGCACTTACTTCCACCTCTCCAGGTTCTTATCCACCTGCCCTCTACTCTCACTGCAAATCACAATGTCGTCTAAACGTCATAGACCATGGGGACTCCAGCCTGACTACATCTGTTAACTTGTTCATCACCTCTGCAAATACTGTCACCACTGTCCATGTCCTCATTAACCTCTCTTAATTCTTCGCCACACCTGACTTCCTCTTACAGTAAAACAGTTCCTCTCTCGGTACCCTCTTTTGCTTTCTGTAAATTCACAAAGCCATAAGCAATTGAAGACAAAAACATTGAATCACTCTGATTAATAAATTAATCTTTTGTACATTTTTGTAAAAAAAAATCCCTCTGTGTAGTTTTTGTTTGAAAATTGTAAACAGCATGTAGTGCTTTGGGTCTTTGTGATGTTTGGGTTTGACTGGTCAGACACTCCGAACCGCTCCCAGTTTCAGTCAGATCTTGATTAATGGAAGTTCTTTGACGTACTGAAGAAATTTATTGAGATTGTTTACTACTGATTTTTAAAGGCACTACACATTTAATAGTTTTTTCTTAGGAGAAGCATGATACAGTTTTATAAACCATTGTGTGAATATGTTTGTGATTACGTTGATGATTTTATGTTTAGATAGATACCTGATTCACTTTCAACACTTAATTGATCCATTGTTTTACATTAAGGAAGACAAAGGTGTACAATGTCCTGGCTCCACCAATAGGGTTGCTCTTTTTAGATGATGCAATAACAATAGGCGGAGTCAGGTCCGGAAGAAGGTTATAAATTATCCTGGTTCCCTGTGTCGGGTGCTGAAATCAGAGACAAGCTACAGAGCTAATAAATCCTGCTCTCAGCCCAGCGCTGCGAGCAGGATTACGAACACGTATTAAGGTAAACAAACAGGCCTAAATTATCTGCTGATCTTTCAGTACGAAGATCTTGTCATCATTGAAACAATGAAACGTTTCTTGTGTTTACATACAGAGCATACCCTTGTGTATGGAAAATCAAGATAAACAGTTGAAAACACTACCTTGGTGCCCAAACAGACAATCTGTCCTGCATAGCTGGAAAGTGATTGGTAACAGGCCTTTTCTCCAACCAAAGCCTACAACACAGACACACAGAAACCCATTAAAATTATAATTAAATTGCATCATTATTTCTGATCTCAGGCTGATGAAGCCTAATGTTGTCTTAAGCTAAACTCTGAAAAGGAACTTTCCGGTTTGCCATGATCTGCTCCTCTGAGACTTGACCCTGTCATTAGGTCTACATTACTATTTAAATTAGTTATGAATCAAAAATAAGCGTTTTAATGAGCAAAAAACCTGATCGTGATTAGCTACTAACAATTTTTTATTTTAAGTCCTACTCAGTGTCTTAAACATGACCTCATGTTTGATCCAATTTTGTGAGTGGTGACTTGTGATCGTGCTCCCCACTACTTTCTCCCTCACCAGAGCCTGGGAAACATTCCCTCCAGTGGCCAGTGATTTGAAATGCCTGCTGTTATACACCAGCTGCACCTGCTCCAAATCTAGAGTCTCCAACACTTCATGAGAGGACCGGTCCACAACCTGCAGCTTCTCATGGCTGTCCACCAAAACCAGCGTAGAACTGTTGATCCACTGCAGGGGAAACAGACATAACCCGGTTCATTTTCTTGCAAATACAGTGTGACTCACCCACATGTGTTTAAATTAACAAGAATAGAAAAGAATAGACACCGACTAGAGTAGAATAGAAATAGAGTAGAATAGAGTAGAAATAGAGTAGAGTACAGTAGAATAGAGTATAATAGAATAGAAAAGAGTAGAGTAGTGTAGAGCAGTGATTCCCAGCCAGGGGTACATGTACCCCTAGTGGTACGCGAGCATATTACACGCGGAAAAATTTCCCAGCCAAGTAAAGAAAAAACAAATAGGACTGAGATATGTAAATCCCTATGATTTCTGAGACAGAATTGACAAAACAAAATGGAATCCTGTTTAAAATGTGGAATCTCACTGAATTTGTTCATTTGGGTGAGTTTCGGATGTATTTTGGATGTTGCTTCCTGTACCTGTACAGTTTAATCCTAATTTAATTACTTATTCACTGTCAGGGCAACATATTTATATTTATGTTTAATTTCAGTTTAAAATAATAAAATGACTGTGAGAATTAAATGTTCTAGTTTAGAGGGGTTAAATAAATAATTTTCATTTAATAATCAGTGTTTGTACATTATAGTTTTGGAGAATCATTGTTACGTTTTACTGAGGGGGTACTAGTTGTATGACTAAATGGTTCAGGGGGTACACAAGTCTAAAAAGGTTGGGAACCACTAGTGTAGAGCATAACAAAATAGAATATAGTAAAGAAGAGAAGAGTAGAGTAGAAAAGAAAATAATATAGTAGAGTAGACATAAATAGAGTAGAATAGAATAAAATAGAATAGAATATAGTAAATAGAATAGACACAGATTAGAGTAGAGTAGAATAGAAATAGAGTAGAGTAAAATAAAATTCAGTAGAGTACAGTAGAGTAGAGTAAAAAAGAGTAGAGTAGGCCAGCGTAGAATAGAATAGAAATATTTTTATATGTAATTTTTGTCTTGAGGATACTCTGCCTTAAAAGTTTCCTTTTCTCCTGTGCAAGTTCCTTGTTAAAGGGCCAATATTATGTGTTTCTCAGGCATATATTAAAATTCTATACCATAATAAAGTATCTATGTCACCTTAAGTTGTTATTAAAATGCTGTTTATATGTTTAAATCTTATAATCCTATTATCTTCTCCTCCGTTTCTAACTTGAACACCTTGAAATTGGCCTCTGTGTCTTTAAGAAACCCCCCCACCCAGCTTCTGTCCCGCCCATTTCCGCACGTCATCACAGAAGCTTTTCTGCTGCTGCTCGTAGCAGATTTTGTTCTTATGATAGAAAATAAAGAAGCATCTCTTTTGGAAAATTGCATCTCTGGATACATATTAACCTTTTTGTCAGATTGGAAAGTATGTTTTCTAAAGAACCAGAGAATTAAAAAGTACCAAAAGGTGTTTCTAGTACCACCCGGTCGTTTTACTTCTCAGCTTGGGAGTTTAAAAATGCTGCAGGAATACTCAAACATGCATGAATGAGGCAAAGTAAGACTCTGAGCATGTTTTTGATGAGAGGATAACATTAAAACATGGTATAAAGCTCCAAAAAGTTGATTTTACATGATATAGCCCCTTTAACTAAACAGAAAACAGCCTTTCTTTCATTTAGATAGACCTTCAGTTATTTCAAAACCCAAGGTTTGATATTTGGGAATATTTTAATGTATTTTAATTTTCACATATAGGATGTTATAGTGTCTGCAAGTTCATTTCCATCCAGACAGGATTTGAAGAAAAAATCCCAGATTGTCAAAATAGTCCCCACTTTGTTTGGTCCTTTTAACCATAGCTTTGTATTCAGGCAGTAGCTGAATTACGTTGTGATCAGATTTCCAGAGGGGGTGGGGTGGGGGTCTGCACACTGCTTTAAACGTCTCAGGAATGTTGCTGTAGCAGCAGTTAATAGTCCGATCTAGACATGCGGGAGAGTCAATATTGTTGCATGGTGGGCAGGTACATAGATAAGTTACAAGAATTAAAATCCCAGAGAATAAAAACAAATGAATGAATGTTATTAATAGGTGAAACTGCTTTATGTCACATTTTATAGGTGAGAAAGTTACACATTGGAAGCAATCCACTGAACTGAGATATTTCCTTACATTTAGGCTGATGATGTCACAGCTGAGGTGGAGTTGTCTTTGCTTGATGACATGGATGGTGCCCACCTCCTCCTTCTTTACCTGAACAAATTGCCAAAATTGATTTTCTTAGAAAAATCAGAAAGCAAACAGAAAACAAGTATATTTCACAAAAAATATATACAATTCAAAAAGAAAAAAATAAGTAGGTCGTCTAGACGGGTTCTTCTTTAGTGAAACGTTTCGTCTCTTCTCCAAGAGACTTTTTCAGTCTGAGGAGTTTCAGGTGAACTCAGC
>JARVGW010000001.1:39908403-39918898 GCA_031762495.1 Anablepsoides rubrolineatus | reverse complement strand
CAAAACATAATTTGTTTAGAACGATCAGAAATGTTAGCTTGTCAAATTAAGCTAGCTGTCTGTCACGTTCTGGCCACCCCCACCCTCCTCTCTCCTGCACTACCCACTGTAAGCATTTTTTAAATTTTACCTTGGGGCGGAGTTATCCTTTTACGGGGGGGTGTAAGATGCACTTTAAGTTTACGGAGTTCTCCCGTGGCATCTGGGCCAATGGGCTGATGGTGGTTCGGGCAGAGGAGGTGCTGCCATGCTCGGCTCCTTGGTCACAGCAGCATGCGCTTGTTTTGCAGAACCATGATAATGCTCCTCCAGCTGATCTGCTCAGAGCTCAGCTGGAGAGCTACAGATTATTAACAGCAGACACGAATTGTTCCTGTTAGAACCACATATCGGCTACAGTAATTCCCTGATTGTCTCTCAGTCCAACAGAGAGATGTGTGGTGCTGTGGCTTCAGCTCGTCATTCCTCTGTGGAACAGCACCTGTCATATCTGAACACTATGCCCACCGCCAAAATTTGGTGGCCTCACCATATTTATCTTTGCTTTGTGTTCATTTTAATTCCTCCTTATTTAGGATTTGTAAAATCATATAAATATAAAGAATGTCTTTGCAAAGCTAATAATTAAAAAAAAAACTTCAAATAACACAAATTTAAAATAGTCCTTCTGAATAAAGACAATCAGAATAAAACAAGTGTTTTTGTATTGTCTATTTATTTAATTTTTAGAAGTAAATGTCCCCCCCCTCCCCCTCCCACTCCATTTAAAAAGGGGGTGTCTGGACATACAAAAATGCATATAACTCAAAATCTTTTCAACATTCAGATTTATTTTTTTTATTTTGTTTTATTTTTTTTTAGTTCTGTTGAGGGGCTATCCATCGGGCCCACCAATGAGCACCCGCCCCCAAAGACCCCCACCTAAAGTGATAAAATTTTGGGATGGATCTGGCAGCATGAAGTTTGTAGGAATGGAGCATAATAGGAATAGACATTTGTGCGTGTGGGAGTCAATGCGTTACCGCTATGCGGTATCCAGTTCAGGTTTATAAAAGATCCTAAACCTACAGATGAACCTAGTTTTAAAGTTTGGGCTACACATTTCAGGTGGGGTTGAACCTTGAAGACCTCCAATAAACGGTCAGTAAAGACTGTTTTGAGTTGTCATTAGTAACCATCACACTTTTCTGCTTTAGACTGCAGAAGATGCTGTGAAGATTGCACAACAAATTGGTAAGTCCTCATTTTTCTTCTTGTCCTTGTATAGAAAGATAGACCACAGAACCATTTAGTTCTCACTTGTTTATTTAACCCTTTAGACTGCATCAGAACTTTGCTTTTTATTTCTGTGTGCAGAACTTTCTATTTGTCACAAAAGGACATATTTCTGACTTTTTCATTTTGTCGCTAGGCTATCCAGTAATGATCAAAGCGTCTGCAGGAGGAGGAGGAAAGGGGATGAGGATTGCCTGGAATGATGAAGAGACAAGGTATGAATCTGATTTTTTTTTTTTTTTTTAAATATTTTGTTTAATAAAAGATTGACCAAACTGTATTTGTTTCCTTTCAGGGAAGGTTTCCGTTTCTCTTCCCAAGAAGCAGCATCCAGTTTTGGAGATGATCGGTTATTAATAGAGAAGTACATAGATAATCCCAGACACATAGAGATTCAGGTAAGCCATCGTCATTTCAGATCAGAACATTCAGGGAGCAATGAGGCAGAATGAAATTACAATATTTTACATTATATATAGTTTTTTATAATCTGTTGCTGTTTATTAAAATATGAAGAAGAGAACATGATCTGTGTGGTGGTGTGTGCCTGTTGCAGGTGTTAGCTGATAAACACGGTAATGCCCTGTGGCTCAATGAGAGAGAGTGCTCCATCCAGAGGAGGAACCAGAAGGTCGTGGAGGAAGCTCCCAGGTTTGAGACACAGTGGGGGTTTTCTGTTTCAGAACATTTGTTGTCAGCAGTGTAGAATTTTACAGTCATTCATGAAACACTACAGAACATTGATGCATTTCTGGCTTCCTGTTGTTCTGTTGAAATTTACCTGTGATATAGCCTGACTTCTGTATTTATTAATTTTTTTTCTCTTCAGTACTTTTCTTGATCCAGACACACGGCGGGCCATGGGGGAGCAGGCAGTGCAGCTGGCCAAAGCTGTGAAATACTCCTCTGCTGGCACCGTGGAGTTTCTGGTGGATTCTAAGAAAAACTTCTACTTCCTGGAGATGAACACACGACTTCAGGTGGGCGTGGTTTATCCAGGTTGTGATTAGCCGTGTTTCCATCCAATTTTAAATCGAATTTTGAGTGAATTTTAACAATTTCGTAAAAATGAAGAAATGCAAATCAGACACGTTTCCATCAACTGGCTTGAAGCAAACCAATTATGTCAGACGCATCTGCGTAAAACGGGAAGTAAGTCACTAAATTTGCAGGGTCCACACATCTAAGGATAATGGAGAGAAGTTATCAGGAACGCGTTGCTACTATCAGGAAAGTTGTAATTGTTCTGTCATATCAACTAGTTTTGGCGATGTTACATTCTGTCTGGGGACGTAGAGAAAGAAATGCAATTCTCTTCACGTTACGGGAATAACTGAGACGCCGACAGCGGGAGGAGGGTCCTGCTGCCAGTCACGGCTGCAGCCGAACTGAAACTGGGACCGGTACCGGGGAACAGCTGATCAGCTACGTGAGGTAAATTTTCGCTACGACACAACTTATTTGGCAAAAGTGTTTCCATCTCTCCTTTTGCGGATTAACTCTTTTTCGAAAAACCTAAAACCACCTCAAGTGAGCGTATCAACCTTTATGTGAATTAGAGGAAGTTTTTTCGAATCAAGCAGTTTCCATTCAGCTTTTCTGATGCGATACTTCAAAATGCGCATCAAGAAACGTTGATGGAAACACGGCTAGTCAGAACAGTAAATTCGCTGTAGGCACTTTAGATAACATTACCAGTTGTTGGTTTGCATGAGACTGGTGGTCAAATAATTTAAAGTTCAAAAATGTGTATTTATTTCTTATTTTTTGTTTAAATTTTAACCCTAGGTGGAGCATCCTATCACCGAATGCATTACTGGTCTGGACTTAGTGGAGCAGATGATCCGGATTGCCAAGGGGTACCATCTGCAGCAAACGCAGAAAGACGTCCCAATAAACGGCTGGGCCATCGAGAGTCGTGTCTACGCAGAGGTTTGTATCACAAAAAGCAGCAGCTGGAAGTGATGCACTAATTGAACAGAATGACCAAACAGCTGACATGAAAGGAAAATTAAAAGTTTAATAAGTTTGATTTTTACATATTTCTTCAATTAAAGGTGTATAAATAAAAGAACTTGTCAGTTTTTTGTTTTATATCAGTGGCAGAATTATTATTTTGATGATCAGAAATGATTTCAAGTCTGAAGCTCTGATAAAGAGTGACAGTTGTCATCAGGTCACAGCTGATGTCATAAAGTTTAAAACTAAATACTTTTAAATGACTTCAGCCTGTTGATTAAACCAAGTCCTGCTGCATTTTCTGCCTTGCTGTTTTTCTTCTTAGGATCCTTACAAATCCTTTGGTCTTCCCTCCATTGGACGATTGTCTCAATACCACGAGCCACTCGACCTAAACAATGTAAGTGTTCCTGTTAGCAAAGTATCTCATGAACCATTGGACAGATTTTAATAAAACATGAAGTTTTTATTGTTTGTCATTATACAGCAATTCTGTTTTAGAATAATATGGTACCTGTGAAAGATTGGTTTCAAAAATATTTAGTGTTTCAGCTTGTTTTTTTTATTTACCAGTAATTTAATAAGCAATTTTGTTTGTCATTACAATAATCCTGATTTGTATTTATTTCAAGTTTTGTTTTTTGAATGGCTGCGAGGCTTTGAACTTTGACTGATCTGCTCCTCTGTCAGGTGCGTGTGGACAGCGGCATTGAGGAAGGAAGTGACATCAGTATCTACTACGATCCCATGATATCTAAGGTGAGATCCTAAAGAGAGAATAGACTTTTGATTTTAACGGTGTCGTGCTTAAGCGATGTAAAAAAAAAAAAGATTTCAAAATACATGATTTTCTTCTTTTTGTTGTTTTGCAGTAATTGTTTTATCTAGTTTGTGTTTTTAGTTGGTCACCTATGGAGCTACACGAGCTGAAGCTCTTGCCAGGATGGAGGATGCTCTGGATAACTATGTGATCAGAGGTAGACCAGCAGAACATCAGTGAACCTCAAGACAACCCACATCATCTCTTTAAAACAGTTTTCTCTTCTCCTTAGGTGTAACCCACAATATCCCACTTCTGCGGGAAATCATCACCCATCCTCGGTTTATCTCTGGTGACATCAGCACCAACTTTCTACCCGAGGTTTACCCCGACGGCTTCAAGGGTCACCAGCTGGATGCAGAGGGGCGCAGGGAGCTGCTGGCCTCAGCTGCAGCACTCTACATCACTTCTCAGCTCCGGTCACAGAAGATCCTGGGCAACATGAGGTGAGCTACATCGCTGCTGTTCTCACGGCTCAGCTTGTTTTCATTCAACCATCAGCTGAAACTAAACTGCAGAAACAAAAAACTAGACTCTGTACTGGAAAAACAGGAAGTAAATTCCTGAGAGTTTAGATACAGTTTATAAAGCACCAATTCACAACAAAATTCGTCTCAGGGTTGTACAAAAACATTGACAGACGATCTAAAACACCAGTAAAAGTTCTCTATTTGACAGATTGTCTTCTGAAAGAACCTTCTCTAAAGAAGCCAGCAGATTGTTTTGAATCTTTGGTGACAGTGGAAAGAAACAACAAGACGAGCATAAACATGTAGCACAAATAAAGACAGAGTGAGGAGTTTGTCCTCCAGCAGTCTGTCAATAACAGCAGAACTAAAGCTGGTGACAGACCAAACGCGTTTTGAGCACCGCAAACGCGCCTGGCGGCCATGTTTGGCTGCTTGTCAACAGATGCCCGTTCACACCGAACGCACCGGGACACAGACTAGACGCGTGGCTGAAGAGGGAGGAGTTATCAGGCTCCTTTCCTGGTCTCACACCAGCGGATGAATAAAAATAAAATAAAGAAAATGGCTTTGCTTTATTAACTTCAGAGCAAGCGAACGTTGCGCACAGCAGATAATTAATTCACCAGATGATTTAGAGGCAGTTTGTTTGGTTAGTTTCACCATTCCAGCAGCTGTCAGCTGACAGACTTTTTTTATTTTTTTATTTTATTTTTGTCCCAAGCCCAGTTTAACACCGCAGTCAAGCTGCTGATCCACATCGGTGTTTATATCTCCAGCCAGAACATCAACTACAGACTGTCGATTTCAGGTAAAGAGCTCTTGTCCGTCTGTTTTGGGTTCAGGAAACCGTCACCTGAAAAAATTATTCTGTGATTGGTTGCTGCTGCGAGTCGAGCAGCCAAAAGTTCAATTTTTTTAACTCAAGCAGCGCCTGCTTTGGATGAGCCGCATGCACGGAAAATGCTCTGCTGCTACCTTGCGCGCTGCTCTCAACTGGCAAAACGCGCCACGCTGCGCTGCTCCTTGATGCGCGTCCACCATAGACTTTGCATGTAGACTGGCTGCTTCAGATGCTCAAAACGCGTTTGGTGTGTCTCCGGCTAAAGGGATAGCTCAGAAAACCCAAACCAACCCTAACTATAGGATTTATAAAAACAGACCGACCTTAAAAACCTGCAACATGCATTACTTACAAATACAAAAAGTGGAAGAAAACATCTTAATGTTTAAGAGTTTGTCACATTTACAAAACCCATTTTATCACATAACTGACATACATATCCCCTGTCGCCAGGGACAAGTTGATAAAAGTAAAGCAGTAATTGAATATTTGCAGTTATTTTAGAAGATATTCTAAATGTGTTTATTTTTGTTTTCAGATATTACTGAAAAATCTCAGATTAAAAAGAATGCTATTCCTTTAACTAATCTACTTTAAAGCGATTTGCAGCAGAAAAAGCAGCTCTAATGGTTCGCTATTGATTCCAAAGATGAGTTTCTGTGGCAGGGTGTCTCCAGCTCCAGTGGAGAGCAGCTGCTGGCAGCTGTGTGTGGAGCTGGGAGAGGGATGCCATCATGTGGATATTACCAAAGCAGGAAACATTTATACGGTGAGGGGTTTTTTTTTGCACAAGATGTTATTCATACAGATTCATTTATTGTCAAATAATTTCCATTTTGTCTCTTTTGTAGAAATATTCACATTTTGGTCTATTTTTTGTTTTGCCTTGAAATTAAAATTGATGACCAAGTTAAAGCAGTCTGCTGATGGTGATTTAGCAGAATTAGATATCTGTAACCATGATGCAGTAGGCTTGTGTCTGCAGGTGGAGGTAGACGGGGAGAAAGTTGAAGTGAGTGGACAGTGGAACCTGGCGTCCCCTCTGCTGGCGCTGACTATCAATGGCACTCAGAAAATATTTCAGGTAACACATACAGGGCAAAATAAGAGCTGATGATGCCTTCCAAAATAAAAACATATATTAAAATATTTTATTTTTTTGTTTAGTGTGTTTCCAGAGAGGCTTCAGGCCTGATTGTTCTCCAGTACATGGGCACTTTGGTAAGATTGGATGTAAAGACAGTTTGATCATATATATTGACATTTATACACTACTGCCAGCTGACAAATCAAAACACACTTTATTATAACATGTCTAACAACACACCAGACCTAACTAGAGAAATTGCATTTCCTGCAAAAATGTTAGTGTGAATGCTTCTTGCTGAAAGCTCCTGAAACTGAGCTGAAAATATTTAATAGCAAGTGTTCAGTGTGCGAGTTCAATTTGCAAAGCTGAAAGAAGCAAAATAAAGCCTAACTTTGCAGAAAAACAGTAAAAAGGAGCAAAAATATAGTTGATATAGCAGAAAACAGCTAAAAGCTAAAATAGGTGAATATAGCACATCTGTAAAAAGCATAAATAGCAAAACTTAGCACAAAAAAACACAAAAAGTAGAACAAATTAGAAGAATATCAGAGCGAAGCAGATCTAAAGCTGAAATAGAATAAAAAAGCTAAATTTAGCATAGAAATAAGCTATAGGTAGCAGCCATAAGTTGTAATTAACACCCAGATTGTGAAAGTAAAAAAAATAAAATTGGCAGGAAAAAATGCATAAAAGTACAAAAAAGAATAATTTATTGTCAAATAGCTAAAGCAGCTAAAACTTTCATTAAAACAGCTAAAATGTAGTTAAAAATGCTTTAGTATAAGGAAGCATAAAGAGCACACAATTGCTGAACTAAGCAATAAGTTGTAATAGCTTTAAAAAAAATTGTTTAGCTTAAAAAAAAGCAAGTTTTTGCAAATAACAGCTGAATATTTGCTAAAATTTAAGTCAATAGCTGAATATAACAGAAAACATCTGTAAGAAGCACAAATTACTGGTAGCAGAAAAAAGTAGGAAAAAGCAGAAGAAATATGGAAAGAAGCAGAACTATAGCTAAAATGGAAGGAAAAAGCTACAATTAGCATAACTAAGCTAAAGGTAGCAGATACAAGTTGTAATTAACACCCAGATGGTGAAAGTGCTTTAAAAAGTTTAAACATTGCTGGACAAAAATGCACAAAAGTAATAAAAAGTGACAACTTTTAGTAAATAGTTAAAACAGCCAAAACTTTCAGTACAACAGCTAAAAATGTAGCAGGAAATTCTTTTATTAGCATAAAGAAGCCTAAGGAGCACAAGTTTTCTGAACTTGGCAGAAAAGCTAGAAAAATATATATTTAGCTTAAAGCAGCTAACTTTAGCTATAAACAGCTGAACTTTAGCTAAAATTGCAGCAAATAGCTGAATATAGCAAAAACCATTTGTAAGAAACATAAATGACAAAGTAGCAGAAAGAAGTACAAATAAGTAGAAAAAAGCAGAAGAATAGCAGAAAGGATCAAAGTTTTAGCTGAAATAGCTGAAAAATGCTAAAATTAGCAAAAAAGTAGCTAAAATATGCACAAGAAAGTGAAAAACAGAACCAGAACAAGATTTGTAAAGATTTAAAAACATTTTAAAGGATTTTAAGGATGTTGAAAATGGCTCCATTCATTTTCAATGGCAAAAAAGTGAAATAGCTGAAAAAGTAGAAATAGCTGAAATACCAAGTCATAGCAGACTTGTCATAAATAAGCTGAACATTTTGATTAATGGATTGTTAAAATGGCACAAAAATTGTGGACAGAGTTAATTGCCGAAATACGTATAGAAGAGAAAAAAATGATCTCAATAGTGTGAGTGGTATGAAGCATTCACACTATTATGTGTTAGATTACAAATGGCAACATTTATCAAATGGATCATATTTTTCTGGTACCTCATACTTAATGACTGTAATTGTTTCAACAATTGGAACTGGGGGACAAGGTATCTGTATGTTTTTGATAGCGTTTGTTTTCTGTAGTTTAAGGTTCGCGTTTTATCCAAGCTGGCTTCAGAGTTGAACTCCTACATGCCGGAGAAAGTTGCAGAAGACACCAGCAGCATCTTGCGCTCCCCCATGCCGGGGACGGTTGTAGCTGTGTCCGTAAAGCCCGGTGATACGGTAAACTATCCTAACATGTAGATATTTACAGCAAGCCTGCATGTTTAATTTCTATGTAAAGACCCTTTCAGTAGCCAAGTTAACCTTAGTATAAAACCTCTCAGTCATTTATAGCAAGTGCTGGTATGAGACATGATAAATCAGATGTTTTTAGGTTTTGACTCTGATCTGGTGCTCTCTTGTCATGTGTTTGTAGGTTGCAGAAGGTCAGGAGATCTGTGTGATTGAAGCCATGAAGATGCAGAACAGCTTAACGGCTGTCAAACAAGCAAAGGTAACGGGATGAAATGTGACACTTATTAACTTTAACTAAGCATGAATGGATTTTAGTAGGTTTGGATAAATGCTTACCTACCCCCCCCCCCCCCCCCCCCTAAATGAAGAAGACTCTTAATCCACATAAAACCGATATTTGCAGTTGGGAAGCAAATTAGTATTTTACAGAAACATTAGAATATTAGCTAGCAAAATGTAAGGAAATTTGTGTTTGGTAGATTATCTCTTTGTTGTAACAAATCATTTACCATTGGAAAGCCTGTTAATTTCCCTTTTAAATGGTGCCACATTTGTAAGGATTATGCATTTGTGGGATGAGCAGTAAAGCTGAGTATGCGGGTTGCCAAGATTTATTGCCAAAAAGCATTGTTACAATAAAGAAACAATCTACCAAACACTAACTTCCTTACTTTTTGTGCTATGTTTCTAATCTTTGATAATCCCCAGCAGAATTTTTTTTTCGTTTGTCACAGATGGGATCTCATTTTCTGACCTTTATTTAAACTGTAGGCAGTGTGCTGTTTCTCAGTATCAGCATATTTGCAAACTGGGCATAAAACCACACAAGTTGACTCAATAAAATCATCAAACCAATTCTGTAACAAACAGGAAGGCGATGGTCTGGGGCCAGTAAATTGGGCTGCACAAATATTGGCATGACATGGAGGGTAAGGAGGGTTTTAATCTGAGAAACGTCCAGGAATCTAAAGATCATCATGATGAAGTCAGAGGTTTTCTCCAGAGGTGGAAGGGTCTGCTTGTAGGACCACTATAAGATGAGCAGAGCTGGGCTGAATAGAGTGGCAGAAATAAAACTCTGCCTAAAAAAAATAATAATAAAAATAAGGCAAACAATTTGAAATTTGCCAAAAGGCATATTACAGACTCCCCAAACATGTGGCAAAGGAGCTGATGAGAAGAAAACTAAATTTTTCCAACATTAGGGACGACACCAAGCATGGCACAAACCCAACATTTCCCATCAGTAAGAACAGTTGAGACACAGTTAAAGTTCAGACCTCAATCCAATTCACTGTAAAGAACTGCCACCATTTTACAGGATTTCTAATTATATATTGTAAAAGTTGAACACCTTGTGTCTTGTCCCCTTTTCTTCCAGGTCAAGTGTGTTCACTGTAAGCCCGGGGAAACGGTGGGAGAGGGAGATCTGCTGGTGGAGCTGGAATAAAACTGTCAGCTTTGATGTGAGACTTCAGCTCCTCAGGACTCTGATCACTGGAACTATTGACAACTTGTCAGAAAACATTCAGTCTGATTAAAGTGGATCCCATCAGCCAGCGATGGTGACTCTCACTCATCTCAGACTCTGATGTGTCATGACTGTCATTTTTCTATTCTGGGTTTTCAGTAGTTTTATTTTTCACGTTCACTGACTAAATACATTTTGATTTTTGTCCCGTTGTATTGATTTAAACAGCAGTTTTTCAGCCAACTCACAGATCATAACTACAGTATGAGCAAAGCAAGCACCCCCCAAAAAGGGTAGTATGTGTAATTTCTGGACTATTGGATCATTGCACCTTCTTTGTTTTAGTTTTTATTTTTCGTTGTATGTTTGTCAATGGCCCTCATGCAAGAACCGTTCGTACGCACAGATTTGTTCTTAAGTTGTGCTTACGAGTGATTTAGGAGAATT
>JARVGW010000001.1:39839379-39850627 GCA_031762495.1 Anablepsoides rubrolineatus | reverse complement strand
ACCGCCTTATCAATTATCCTGTTGATAAGACCCAGACCCTGAATGAATTGTAGGAAATCCTGAGGGTCAATGATTGCATGCGTGAATTCACAGCTACCTTGTGATTAATCTGATTTTAAAAATTAATCAAATTAATTTTACAAATTAATTAATCAAGTTAACTTGATTAATTTCACAGCCCTAATTAAAAATATATATAAATATTTTTTTTAAGTTTGCTTTGATGCTTTTGTATTCACAGCATTCTTGATGAAAGCTGAACTTCAATTCAGATGCAACAGACTCCATAACAGACACTGCAGAAAAAGCAGATTTTTATCTTTTGAATGTTAGTCTTGTTGTTAAACCACATGTGTTGTAGTTAACCATCAGAAGGAAATATCTACAAGAAGGTGCATTAAACTCTGATGGTGCTTGAAATTTTACACATTTCTTGTGTAAAATGTTTCAGTGCTGGAAAATTGGACCATAATGAACACCCAGAGTTGTAAAGTAACTAAGTACAAATACTTTGTTACTGTACTTAAGTAGAAATTTTGATTATCTGTACTTTACTTGAGTAATTATTTTTCAGCCTACTTTTTACTTTTACTTCTTACATTTTTACACGATTATCTGTACTTTCTACTCCTTACATTTTTTAAAAAGGTAAGAAGTAGAAAGTCATTTCTCCTATTTTGTTTTGGCTTGTTAGTGTTAAAAAATACTATCCTAAAAAATTGTGCATCCAGGGAATTTAACTGATGCTAGATGAGAAGTATAAATGTATACCATTTTGATACTGTATTAATTTGTACACAATCCATCACAGCTGCATCTTTTTAGAAAAATATTTTTGGAGAGGTCACCCCCCCTACAAATGTATTTTGGAAAATCTAACCGCTCATTTTTACTCAATACTTTTACTTTTAATACTTGAGTATATTTTATGTCAGAAATTTACTTTTGATACTCAAGTACAAAAACAAAAATCAGATACTTTAAGACTTTTACTCAAGTAATATTCTTAGAGGAGACTTTAACTTTTACCAAAGTAATTTTATGATAATATACTTGTACTTTTACTCAAGTATCATTTTACTTTATACAACACTGAACACCAAAGCAGAACATTTCACTCCTATGCAGTGTGTGATCCATGTCAAATATATGATCCAGTTTAGAAAATATCACATTTAGGATTAAGACGTCATTTCAAGTCAAGATAAGAAATGTAGAACTAGTCACCGTCTCCAGGAAATGTAAACAATGTTCAATAAACAGATGAAAACATGACTGTAAGTCTGACAACATCTTGGCAGCTTTACTTCCTCTGATTCATTACAATAATATGAACTGTGTAAACACTGCAGATATGTACCATATAAAAACTCTGGTAGAGGACAACCTCTCTGTGCTTACATGTACAAAAACACCACAACCTCAGCGTGTTCGCAACAGTGTCATAACGCGAGTTTGTATGTGTGCTCGCAATCTAAATGTGTCAAATTGGTTAGCCATGTGTGTTTGGGCTTCACACAAACCTTCCTTTTTCTCACCACAGCATAACAAAGCAGGGCAGCACTGATATGAACTTAAGAAACAATTATTAAAGGAATGCATATCGCTCACAGCAATGCTTGCCAAAGTTTTAAAATTACAAATGACCCCCTCATGCTGAAGATCTAATTTAGTTTTAGTCCAACCTAGTACAGTAAATTATATTATACATGATCTCACGTGAAATGATGATGATATCTCACGAAAAGAGTATGTTTTGAGGATGACTCTCACCAACTCCAAATTTTAGCTCAATATCAGCAAAACTGACTGAGTTGTAACAGTTAATGTGTTTTCTACATTCAGAAGGCTGTGTCGGCCATCTTTAATTGGACTGGCTCCTAAAGTTAATCAGTTTTAGACGTACATTCACTGATTACTTTCTGGTGGTTTTATTAAAATCCATTAAGCGGTTCACAAAATATTTTGCTAACAGACAAACAAAGTTGTTTCCAACAGTTAAAGTCAAAGTTTCGAGCTCGGAGCGTAAAAATGGAGATACTGCTCAGCTACTACCACGGCAAATCTTAGCACAGCATCTGTTAAACTGACTTCGCTAGAAACACATTTGTGTTTCCTGAGGTTAGTTAGCTGTAGTGGCCATCTTGGATTAGGTTGATTTCCAAAAGGTAATCAGCTATAGATGTGCATCGAGTGATTACATAACCAGAGTTTCATTAAGCTTTGTCTAGTGGTTTGTGAGATATTTTGCTAACAGACAAAAACACATGCGCAAACTAAAATGGGGGGAAAAACATTTTGTTTCCTGACTAATCCAACCAAAAGGGGACTTCAAAATACACTTAATTTCCACAGATTAATTTTATGTTCTTTGTAGGTTTGGGACCATTTTTGTAAAACTTATAACTCACATAATCATAATGTGAAAACAAAGCTTAACCCTGTGGAGTGAGGGACATAGTTTATGATTTTTGTTTGAAAAGTTTTCGCTCCCAAGAGGTTTTTCTTTCCATGAAGCTTTGACAAAAACACCCGAGCAGTGATTGTCTCTGTGCAGAGAATAACCGCTCAGCATGTCACATAGACAGGAAGTGAAAAGAAAAGGCTCGACATTTTTCCACAACTTCTCTCATTTTACTGCCGGGTGTGCCACTTCACACAACCACAGGAAGCAGTACCGTTTAAAGAAGAGCGTGAATGAACAACAGCAGTCCGTCTAATTGTTGTCCAGTTTTAGAGGAAAAATAAGACAGAGGAGGAGCCCCAAAAATTCTGCAATAAAAAAAAATTACAACCCTTATTTTGAAAACGTGACAAAACAGAAAAAAAGATGCATGACAGGTTTTCAATTGGTGAGAGGTCAGTTTGGCACCCAGATTCTTACTGTGAAGCCATGATGCAGTAGCAGTTTAGCATTGTCTTGCTAAAATATGCAAGACCTTACCTCATCATCTGAATGGCTGTCAGGATTTGCGTTGTGTTCAATTAGATTTTTTAATTCTTTGAGTTGTCTTTATATTATTCCTTTCTTTGGTTATGTGTTCTGTTACTCTGTTCTGTGTTTTCAGTCTTGTTTCTCCTGTCAGTCACCACTCCAGGCCCCGCCCACGCTCACCTGATCCCCTCTCCACAGGTGTTTCTAATTGTCTGCTCGTTTGCTTCCTTGTGTTTTATGCTGTAGAGCAGGGATCATCAATTTCGGTCCTCGAGGTCCGCAGCCCTGCATTTTTTACTTTTTTCCCTTCTCTAACACACCTGATTCAGTCAGTGAATTACCTCTTCCAAGTTCTGCAGAAGCCTGATAATCATCTATTCATTCAAATCAGGTGTGGTGGAGCAGAGAAACAAGTAAAACGTGCAGGGCTCCGGACCTTGAGGACCGTAATTGATTATCCCTGCTGTAGAGTTATTTCCCCGTCATGCACCTTTGAGTTTCTGTAGGTACCTTTTTGCTGCCACAACAACTTGCAATTTTTGGTATTAAAAGACTTTGTTTTTACCTTCGTATCCCTGCATTTTTCATTCTCCGCTTTTGTTTAACTTCAAGCAAATATAATGAGAGCCTGAGCATCTAAAACTTTTATACCAAATTTATGTGTATAATGTTAAAATTTAAACCCTAAAATTATACATGAAGCTGGTGCGGTTGTATTATACACTGCAAATTTTCACAAACTATTTTTGTAATGTATTAAAATACATTTTTATATTTTTTCCATATATATATATAACTGAAATAGTGTTGAAGAGGAGGAAAACCTTTTTCTTATCTCTGTTTTGTTTTTGCTTGTTAACTGAAGACATGGATATTATTTACATGATTGCATGCTCAATATGACCAGATGAGCTGCTCCTTGAAGCCGTCCATCTAACACGCCCACAAGTGTGTGTCCCCAAAATATTTAGTTTCCCCACCAAAAGTTACACTGCAAATTAAAAATCCAAAAGTCTATATAAAATTAGGGATATTATTATGTAACATTTAATTTTTTATGCTTTTTAAGCTATAAAAAATGGGGCATCACATTATACTTGAATAAATATGGTACTATTATGCAGTGATGTATCTTTCAAGATGTGTAAAGGCATTAATGCATCTCCATAACATCAGAGAAGCAGACTTGGACCTAAGTACTGATAAACAATCTGGATGGTCCCTCTCTTCTTTAGTACTGAGGTCGTGGTGCCCAAGGTTTCCACAAAAACCTCCTATTTTTGATTTGTCTGATCACAACGGTTTTCCACTTTGGTCCAGGAAAGACAGATGTGTTTCTGTTTTCTTATTCTTTGCATAATAAAGCTTATAGTCTTTGTGAGTGGCACGGCGAACTGTGTCTACAGGCGATGGTTTGTGAAAAAGGCCATCTGAAGATTACAACCTCACTTCAGAATCTTAAAGTCTTTTGATGACATCATGAACTGTGTTGATGGGAGGTTCAAAGTTTCCCCCGTTTTCCATGGAGGAACATTACTCTGACATCTTTATGTCTGAGAGATTCAGCCTCTGTAAAATCCACGTTTTATCCCCGGCCCTCTCACTGACCCATTGACAATTAACTCAATTATTTGCTAAATATTCCTCCAGCTGTTTGTTATTAGTACCACTTACTTTTACAGCCGTTTATTGCCCCCTGTCCCAAAACTGCCATAAAAACTCTCAGTTTAGATGGTTTTTACTACGCTCCACTGTGAATAAATATGGGTCTATGAGATTTGCTTTTGTTTACATTTTACACAACATTCCAACTCTTTTAGAACTGGGGGTGGTAACGTGTTTGTGCACACCATGCGTGGGTTTTCCCAAATTTTCCACAAAATCTGTTGGTATGCAAGATGTCAGATTTACATTTATCTTTTTTTGTGCGCTTCATTGTAACAACAAGCAAGTCTAAAGATACCGGCATGTTAAAACTTGCTGAACTAAATTCACTTTTATGCAACACTAAAACATCCAGGCAAGGGGAAAAAACTCTGAGTGTTGTTTTAATGTCTGTCTTGGAGTTAATGTAACACTCTGAGCTGCTATTCCTCTCTGTAATTTCATGAGTCACTTAAGCTGGCTCAGTTCGACACTCCCAGACCCACATGGATCAAGGCTCAGTCAGTCCGCACCTTCTCCTCTGCTGCTGGGCCTCCTGACGTCCAGTTGCAAAAGTATTTACACCCCTAAATATTGACTTAAGGCTCATTGTGGTAGTAGCTGAGTTGAACACAACCACAAGAAGTTTGCCTATATGTTTGGTATTACTTTTAGAATCATCCATGTCTGTTAGCAAAAATATCTCATGAACACCTACATTGATTTCAATGAAATTCTCAGAACGTAATCACTGGATGTGCATCAACCATCAATTACCTTTTGGCGCAAGTTCAAGTCAAGATGGTCGCCACAGCTAAACAACCATAGCAAACATAAAGCAAGCTTGAAGTCAGTCAGGTTTATAGATAATGAGCTGAGTCATCCTCAACACATGCACTACATATTATGCTACACCTTCCTGTAAATCTTCAGTTTTAGCAAATAAAAGTAAACCCTGTCTGTCTGTTAGCAAAATATTTTACGCACCGATTTTTGTGAAACTCTCAGGATCTCATCACCGAATGCACATCTGAAGATGATTAACTTTTGGAGTCAACTCAGTTTAAGATGGCAGCCACATATAATCAATTAGCAAACACAAAACAGAGCATAACTCAGACAGTTTGACAGATGCTTCCCTAAAATTTATTGTGGCAGTAGCTGAAAATGATATCCAACACATTTCAAGTTCTACTCATTGTGTAACATTTTTTTTATAAAAAACTTTGGTAATCAGTTTTAGAGTTAACCTTACCGTCTGTCTGTTAGCAAAATATCTCGTGAATCAGTGGATGGACTTTAATGAAGTTGGGAGTCAGCCACCACATATACTCCAATCAGAAGATCTGACAATTAATTTTTAAAGCCCCACCCTTGATTTAAATTAATTAATATGGAGATGTTCCTTTGTGCAGATCCATTAGTTCTAATTATAAAGAAAATAATTTTAAAATCCTGGTTGTGAGGTAAATAAACAAAAAAAGGAAGTGACGAGTTTTGTATTTAAATGATACATTATTGCTCCAAGGTGTGCTCACCTGATGTAATTCCAGCTCAACTTTATTTTTAGTTTCACCATATTTTCCTTTAATTGCGCAGTCTCACTGCAGAAGCCAAATCTGACGCAAACCCAAGTCTGTGCTTCTATTTTAAACAGACTAAAGTTTGGTGTTGAGCTCTTTGCGCGTTTTATGTAACAGTGTGGGCATAAAATCCCGAATGTAATATCATCTGGCTGAAACAAAAAGAGCTCCTGGAAAACAAACAAACAAAGAAAAGTTCCCCTCCTTGCTGAAAAGTTCGTCCAGTTCAGCTCCTCAGCTGATTCTTCAGCAGTCACCCCGCTGCGAGTTTCAGCGCTCACGTCAACAGAAAAGTCACTCCGTGTCGTGAAAATGATTAATTACAGATAACCCACAGACAATAAAACGTAACGAGCTTACCTGTTAATAAGGTGGAAGGCAGCAGGATGCAGTAAACCAGCCACACAATCACCTGAAGATCCATAATCTGCTCAGTGTCCGATAATTAGCGATGATTGGATCGTTTTAGCCCCTCGGATAAGATGGGATGATTAAACATGGCAGCAGTTCGTCAGCTGCCCTCATCGTCCTTTACCCCGAAAGTGTTCGTTTCTGTCGGCTGTTACTGATCCTCTGGCTCGGTTCGGAGCTGCTCGGACGGAGCGAGGAAGGAAACTTTTCGGTTCATGTTGTCCTCGGGGCCCGGAGAGGAGTGAGAAAGCGAGCCGAGCCGAAGGTGGAAAATGTGATTCACACGAGCGTGAGGGGCGTTCATAGAGGAGCTATTCTGCTTGCTGGTCACCTCCCTGTTTCATACATGCCTCTACTGTAACTGCCACTCACAGCTGGAGAACCGGGCTCTGCTGTACAACTTTCCGATAAAGTTATGCTGCAGCAGGCGCGATACAAAAACATTAAGTTGCTATCTAGCGTTGCGCCGGGATGACTTTCGGTTTGAGTTTTTGCTCGGTTCGCCGCTTACTGTCTCCTGCTGAAACATCTGTCTTGATGCCACATTGAGCGGCTGCCACACCTGACGTCAAAGATAACCACATGTGTGTCCCAACATCGCCCCCTCGTGTCCACATCGAGTTATACAGGCTGCGGCCAAGCGTACGAGTGCGCCATATTTCATGCATTTAGTTTTTAGTGACCTTTCAGCTGCTTTTAGCAAGGCTTTTATTAGGTTTAGCTTTTAATTAAGCTAGTAAGTATATTTCTGGCCGTTTTGTTATATTTAGCTAATGTTTTGCTGTAGTCAGCGTTTAGCTACTTTATATTTTGGCTTTTAGCAAGCATTATTGTTGTTTAGTACGGAGCCCGTTTTGGCTTATTTTTTCCTTTTAGCAATGTTTTTACTGGATTTTGCTTTTAACTAGCTAATGCTAGACATTTTCTAGTATTAGCTGATGTTTTGTTTCTTTTAACTAGTGTTTTGCTACTTTTTTATTTATTTATTTATTTATTATTATTTTTGCTAATTTGGGGTTTTCACAAGAACATTGCTTGTTTTAGATTCTAGCTACCATCCTACTTTTAGCTTTTAATTAGTTTGAATAATTTTAGCCTTTAGCTAGCATTGCTAGTTTAGGGTTTTAGCTAAATCTTTGCTAATTTTAGCTTAAAGTTGTTTTGTTAGTTTTAGCTAGCCTAATCCCACTTTTAGCTTTTAGTTTTTTGCTAGTTGTGTTTTGTGTGATTGCATTTCTTTGCTACTTAAAATAAAAATTAAAACAAAACAGTGCAAATGTAATACAACATTGGGAGTTTTTAATACTGTACTGTAAAACGTTTTTCTACAAATCAAAATGTTTGACCAGCTCATCATCAATTCAATTCAAATTCAAAAATACTTTATTTATCCCAGCGGGAAATTAGGTGTTGTAACTATTTAAGTAAAGAATTATTATAGATAGATAGATAGATAGATAGATAGATAGATAGATAGATAGATAGATAGATAGATAGATAGATAGATCATCGTGTAATAACATAATATTACACGATGTACTTTTTCTTTTTGTTTATTTGTGATTTTAAAAAGTTAAAAGGTTATATTATTAAGTATGTGATAGTAAATTTAATGCATATTTTCAGAAATACATTTACTGATTTACAAAATGTTTAAGAATAGCCATAGTAGAGTTGTATATAGTTGTATTTTGACCTTGAATAATCTAATTATTCCAGGACATCATTTGTTTAAACAACAAAAGACCACATGTAAAACAATCATTTTTAATAGTAGGTACTTGCACAACTGGGGGCAATAATTTAGCCAGTAACTCAATCACTGTAAAACTGGGAGAAAAAAAACTTTTTCCACCTTTTTCTCAACACTTGACATTCCACTTTGTGCTTGTAATCATCCTGTGATTGATGACAGTGATTAATCATGCTTATTTCTGCTATTGAAGGTGATTGGTTTATCCAACAATGGTCTTTTCTCATTCAGGTTTGTTGAAAATAAATCAAAACAGTGAGGCTATATTACCACATGGATTTTTTTATTGATCAATACACTGAAATATATTTATCTCAAACTGTTGCATAACACTTAAAGACCTAATGTAGAAAATAATGCAAACCACTTTCTGTCGAACAGTGGCGCGTTGTTTGAAGCGCTCGTTCCTGAACCGGAAAAGGCGTGGTTTGGGGCATTTTCGCGCGAAAATCCTTTTCTTCTTCCTGCAAAGCGTGACGATATCCGGAGCGAGAACGGTGTTTGTGTCCGAGTTTGTTTACGGACTTCACCACGCACGGTTGTTTCACTCTGCGGGTTCTGGTCCCGCAGCGGCAGCAGCGACATGTCTCAGGCTCGAGTTACGGACTTCTTTTCTCAGAGGAAGAAAATCACATCAGAACATGTGAAAAGAGCCAAGCAGCAGCGCAGCGCCGTCGCTTCTTCTTCTACGATCTTTAAAGCTCCCAATGAAAACAAAGATTCTGTTTCCTCTTCGTCCTCCGTTCACAAGGAGTTTTTACGAGTTATCGACGAAGCAGCGGGTCTTAAAAATAATAATGGAGACGAGTCCAACCCTGGTAAGGACGCAGTTATCTCCAGTCCGCGGACACCGAAGAGGAGCTCGGCCGATGCCGAGATAAACGAACACTCTTCGATGAAAAAAATACGGCAAGCCGCAGAGGCCAGAAAGGCTTCTACTCACCGGTCAGAGAAAGGAACCAAGAGGTCTGCCAGAAAGAAACTTATCCTCCAGGAGGACTTACCTCAGGTAAATAAAACTCAGGCTCTTTGTTTTTGCTTGTTGGACCCCTAAACATGCCTGTTAACTCACTGTGTGAAATAATGCCAACGTTCTGGTGTTTGGTTTCCTGTTATCAACTGGATGTGGATATTTTTGCAGCAAAATAAAAATTTGGTTTCAGATTATTTTAAATAAGGTATCAACAGTCTCATAACAACCTTTTCAGTATTGAAATTTTAAGTTGCATACTAAAGAGATTATCTACCAGCAACACTCAAGTTAAAGTCATGTGGAAAAGAAAATCCACTCTCTTTCAGTGATAGGGTTTTACATAGTGGGACATGATTCTAATATTTAACAGGCTCTAAAATGTGTATGAAAATACAGTACATTGTTATTTTTCAATAAGAATAAATCCACCGCTGATTGCGTAGGATTCAGGATGTTCAGTTTGTTTGGAAGTGAAAGAGAAAACCTCTTCGCTGTAAAAAGAACTTAGCAGCATGAGTTTGGTTTGTAAAGTTTCTTTTAAATGATTTTCAAGGCTTCTGGAACCAAGTCTTTTAGACCGCTATCAAGCACAGTGGTGGAGGGTGATGGTTTGGCTTGTTAGGCTTTTTGTAAACTTGCGGTAAGATTTATTTGAAGATTAATATTTTTATGTCTCTCTATGTAAAGCTCCTAGAACTGGAAGTGGGCGAACTGTCTTTATCCCATGCCTGTAATACATGCAGGAAATTATCCAGTGACAAAAAGTAGAACACAAAACCTGATTGGAAATAAATCAACAACCAGCTTTGTTACTATGAATAATCCCAGCCTGTAAAAAGCTGTAAAGTTTTCTTTGACCACATACTGGAAAATATCCCTCTGATCAGTTCTGTTTCTCATTGTTCAGCAGACTCCTCTTAAAGTGGACATCGCATCCCTCAAGTCTCAACTTCAGAGGATTAAAAAACAATCTGAGGACAATGTTGACCTCGCTTCCTCAGCTTCGGCTTCCACATCCTCCTCTCCGGCTTCTTTTAACAATGCAACCCCAGCTGCTTCCAAAATCACTGCACCCTTTCCCACAGATGCTAACGCCCTCAATGTCACAGTGGCCAAGGCCAGAGAGCTGGCCACCAAATCCCTGAGGAGAAAAGAGAAACGGGAAGCCGAAGAGGCCAAGCAGACCGAGACGCATCCTCAGGACAGGTGAGCGAGCTGAGCTGAGAACAGCACCACCTGTGGTTTCATTTTTCTCTGTTTACCTGACTTTGTTTTTGTTTTGTTTTTGGTGCGTGTCCAGGTCTGAGCAGCCAGCATACCAGCGGTACCACAACCTCGCTCAGGCGGCCCCCCCGGGCCTGTCATTGCCCTACCAATACAAGGTTCTGGCCGAGATGTTCAGGAGTATGGAGACTGTGATCGCCATGTTGTATAACCGCGCAGAGACAGCCACCTTCAGCAAGATCAAGCAGGCAGTTCAGGACATGATGCACAAGTATGTGACCAGATGGATGCACCTACTAACCCAACATATACTGTGTGCCTTAAAACTGTGGGAGACTAAATGCTGCACAGTGCTGCCCTGATTCGTTTCACATTCTCTAGTTTGTGTAATTGGCACCTTCCTAAAGGAGCAAATTGAGTGTTTTTAGATCTTTGGCTGTAAAGCTAAAGGCAGTAGGCATTTTACATGTTGCCAACATGCAAGACAAAAGTTTTCCTTTTCTAATTTAACACTACAGCAACAAAAATACTGACGCTATGTTTTTAATGAAAACAAATCACAACGTCCTTAGAGAACTGTCATTTGAGTTTCACAGCCAGCCATTCAAAAGTCATTTAAAGCATGTTTATGTCACATAAACTTTACTGTCATCCATCCATCCATCCATTTTCTGTACACGTTTATTCCTTTCAGGGTCACGTGGGTCACTGGTGCCCATATCCAG
>JARVGW010000001.1:39773728-39783898 GCA_031762495.1 Anablepsoides rubrolineatus | reverse complement strand
AGGCCTCTCTCATCTTTTTAAGTGGGAGAACTTGCACAATTGGTGACTGACTAAATACTTATTTTCCCCACTGTACTTATGTATTTATTTTATGTTCATTTATTGCAAGTCCTATTGTCATCGCAATATTAAGCACTGTTATCGCACATCACAGATTTTTCTAATATCGTGCAGCCTTAATTCATACACTCTAAAACTGGCTAAACTAAATGCTAAACACTAAACTACACCTTAATAAATCCATACATGATAAATATCATACATTTCACAGATCTTATTACTCACTCCCGCTTTCAGTTTCTGCCAGACTTTATTAAATTTTTGCATCTTTTTCAACCTCCTGCTACAGAATATTTGGTGCTTGACAAATAACTTCATGTTTCAGTCTCACGAGCCAAACAACCATCTACCTCCTTTTTTACTGAGGGACAATTCAGTAATTTTCTGGTTATTTTCTTCATGGACCTGTCTGTGTTTGTTGTTGTCTCTCGCACTGCAGTAATGCGCTTCAAAATAACGGTCATTTACAGAAAAAAAAGTTGAATATTGGTTTAGCCACAGAGCCAAGTACCACTGGCTGCTGGTTGCTGATAACACCAATTTGGGACTAGTTCTGGTAGGTCCTGATTATTGCAGACTGGGAGCAACCCAGAATAAAGGCTTCAACAGAGAAATCTCATTTTTGATTAGTGAAATGAAAAAAGGAAACAAATCATCAATACCAAGCAAAAATGATAATGGTGTATCTTTCAGGTTCATACAACAGATTTTCCTGGAAACTATCCGGGCTTTGATGACTCTTGGGACATGAAGAGATTTCAAAAGGTGAGATTTAATCCACTTTTGTACTGTGGTTCTGCGGTGTTTAGCCTTCTGTCTTTAAATTATATTTTTTTATTTTTTTTTAGGGAAAAGTTCTGCTATTTAGCCATAGCTAGGCTAGACTTGAAAGTGTTGACTAAAAAAAATTACTGAAAGTCAATTGGATTTTTATAAACAGCACAGCGTCTATGGTGCGTTTATATTTACTCTTAAATCAGAATTATAGAATAAACACATATATTAGCAAGTCCCTCAGATTTTTTAACCTGAATTTTACATCATTCCTGACTGAGTTCCTGAGGTAAATTGAACACAATGTAAATCTGTTTATATTTGTCCAAAGGACCACTAAAAGCTATACAGAGCTGAGAATACCATCCTCACAGTGAAGTATGGTGGTAGCAGTATTATTCTGTGGGACATTTTTCATCAGCAGAGACTGGGAAACTGGTTAGTGTTGACATCCAGAGATACAAGACCATGTTGGAGGTCCAGACCTCAGTCTATCTCCGAATTTCTGGTTTGATGTGGGCGAACACTTTTACAACCCACTGTAAAAAACAAACCTTATTCCGCAGTGTTTCCCCTATCATTATACAAGGGGGGGGGGGGGCAACAAGGCCATCCCCCTCCAAGAATTTAGAGATTTTTAATGTAAATATCGCCATATCACGTCAAAGCTACTCTTGTACAACGCCAAACTTGAAAAAATATGTTTATGCAGCAATAACAGACATACACTTTGCAAATAATCACAACCAACTGTAACTGTTCCAGCATTTGTTAAAAAAAGTACTTCTTCAAAGACTTAACATTTTGTTTGCATTAATGGTTGTTACATTTTATTTTACCAGTAGTTTAACAAGTGCCTTGAGATAAAACTTGTTATCCAATGTCAGCCTGGGCATTGATCACTGTAGAGTTGTTATAAAAAAAATACAATGAAAAAAATAGTTTAAGTCGTTTCTTTTTTGTATGTAACCCCCCCAATGTGGCTCATATTTCCTCTTCTGTTTTTTTCCCCAGAACTTCAGAATTGATGTGGTGCATCTAGATGAAAGCAGTATGGAGTTTGACATGGTGGGGATTGATGCTGCCATTGCCAATGCCTTCAGAAGGATATTATTAGCAGAGGTGACTTTTATATTCAACAAGATCATCTTGTTCTTCTTGTGTGTTCAGTATCCATAATGTAAAAGCTCCTTTCCAAATCCCATTTATTTGTCTGACAGCATTAAATATGAATGGGATTAAGCAGGGGGCAGAGTTTGATTTAACCTGAACTACTTTAAAATGCATATCAGTTGTAGGTATAGTATATAGGACAATAGATATAAAATGTTTAAAAGAAAATATGCCAGTTATGCACTGGGTAAAACAATGTGTATTATGACAAATTCTTAAACAAATGTGTCTTCTTTGACTTCTTGTATTTAAACGATATGCGTGTCACAGGCACTTTAAAGTTCCTTTAAAAACCTCTGAGAATGTTTGGCTTCTTGGAAGTGAAATAATTTTTTTTTTGCCTGGGTCAAGACTTTTGCATAGTAATGTGCATGCATTTGATTTATTGTACTGTAACTGAACGGTAGACAAAGTTTGGACTGTGGATTCATCTGAATGAATTAAATGTCATTTTTTCCAAGACTGTCATTTTAACAGACTTTCAGTATCTTACCTGTATTTTGTTTATTTCCAGCGTGTTTTATAAGCGAAATAAATGTAAAAGTAGACAAATGATTTTATGACCTTATTTTGTAAATTTATAGCCAGCATTTTTCCTTTTTTTTTTTTTTTTTGCTTGCAGGTGCCCACCATGGCTATAGAGAAGGTATTCATCTATAACAACACATCTATTGTGCAAGATGAAGTCCTGGCCCACAGATTAGGCCTGATCCCCATCAAAGCTGACCCTCGTCTGTTTGAGTTCAAGAATGCTGGTACATTAAATCAGTTATTCACCTACTCAGATGGTACCTAACCACAGAGCTGGGGTTTCTTTGCTCCTCCACTCAATAATATATGAGCTGTTGGTGTTGAAATGCATGTTATATGAATTTCAGCAGAAAGAATATGTTAAATAAATACAGTCCAGGGGTCGGAAGATGGTGAGATTACTCTAAATGTCTGTAAAGCTGCAAAATGAATCAGAATCAGCTTTATTGGCCAAGTATGTTGATACACACAAGGAATTTGTTTCCGGCAGATGATGTCTCTCCAATACACATACATACACAGTGGGTTGGAAGCACAAGGGCATAAGACATAAACATTATAGTCTGTGGGAAGAGCTGATGAGGGAAAAGCTGTGTCAATAACAGACAATCTGTTCATGTGAGCAGCTGTCAGCACCTGTCGTTCTCCAGATGCACGATGGAGCGCGTGTCTGAGCTGACCAATCGATTTTATGACATTGATCAGCTGACTGATTTAAATACACCTTAACATTCATGAGGTGGTTTGCATTGACTGTTTATGGTTGAGTGTGGGCGTGTAGAGGGCAGAGCCTGAGGCGGCATCTTGTGCGCAAACTGAGGTGCAGCTGTGATTTATAAAGGAAATTTGCGCAGAAACGTGTACGCATGGTTTTATAAATCTGAATTTTTTTAGGCGTACGCTATTTTCACCTTTTGGCCGTACGTTCACTTTTAGTATGGTTTCCACACAATCCTTTATAAATCTGACCCCAGATCTTTATTTTGTTTTGCTCTAGAAGCTTTTCACTTACAGTAAGAAAAGAAAAAAGGCTGTCTCTTGTCAAACAAAAAGAAAACTAAGCCATATTGAACTTGTTTTGTAAAATAATGTAAATAACCTTTCTTTTATTTGAAAAATCCCAGGTGAAGAGTCTTCAGAAGAAGAAAGTTCTGAAATAGACACTATTCAGCTCCAGCTGAAAATTAAATGCAACAGAAATCCCAGAGCCAGCAAAGAATCCTCTGACCCGCGAGAGCTTTATCTGAACCACATGGGTAAGTTCTGGGACATTTAGATGCAGACTACAGTCTTAAAAACTGAAAAGTGCTTTTTATTTTAGTGTCTATACAGTACTGTGCTGTGACTGAACCAATAATTCAGTTTTCAGATGTCGAATTAAAGCACTAACAGTTTTCTCTCTGTCTTTGATGTTTCACGTCTCTTGTTTTCGTGCCTTAGTATATTCCAAGGACATACAGTGGACTCCTCTTGGAAACCAGGCGGATGTGTTTTCAGACTCCTGTATCCGACCAGTGCACGACGACATCTTGATAGCTCAGTTACGACCAGGACAGGAGCTGGACATCGTCATGCACTGTGTCAAAGGAATCGGTAAGAAGTGTTGGGTGTCTGATGCCAATCAGTTCAGATGAGATGATTCAGATGAACTCGCTAAAACCACAAGAGGCTCTGTAAATGTAAAATAGACTCGCCTACCCTTATATGAGTTCTATTATGTTTTCAGCTAAAGACCATGCAAAATTCTCACCAGTGGCAACAGCCAGTTACCGCCTCCTCCCAGAGATCACGCTGCTGGAGCCAGTGGAGGGAGAGAAGGCAGAGCGTCTGAAACGCTGCTTCTCACGAGGCGTCATAGACCTGGAGGATGTCCGCGGTATACATAAAGCAACAGAAAGTCATATTGCTTTATTAGTAGTAAATCTTTAAAGTGATGTTTTGTGATTAATGTTTTCCATCTCAGGAACAAAAGTCGCCAAAGTGGTTAACAGTCGACTGGACACATGCAGCAGAGAGGTCCTCCGACACACTGATCTAAAGGACGTGGTGAAGCTCGGGAGAGTGCGTGACCATTTCATCTGTGAGTTTAAGCACTTTATTAGTTGAATTTGTTGGTAATTTGTGGACTGACACCATCTAACCCCTTTACTATTAACAATACAAATAAGAAATTTGAATTCTTGGGTTTGATATGAAGAAAATGATCATTGTGGGTGGATATGGGAATAAATTCTGCTCATCAGGTAGAAATGGAAACCTCATTATATTCACCTTTTAACTCCTACTTACACTAGGACTGTGATAGTGGCCTCCTGTCTTAAAATCTGAGTTCAGTTTATTTTCTATTTTGCTTCCAAACACTCTGAGGGTGTACTAGTCTCAGGGAATCATACATTTTTTTCCATCTTTACTGGCTAAGTAAGGTAGAAAAACCTGGAAAGATTTGTTGGTTGATTTTACTTTTTCTTCTTTTCAACAGCTAGAAAATAAATGTTTTCTCCAAAATCAGAGGTCTTCCCTGTTCCTCCTCGTGACCCACTGTCCTGCATGTTTTAGATGTTTCTCTGCTTCAACACACCTGACTGAAATGAATGAGTGATTTACAGGCTGCTGCTGAACTTGAGAAGGTTCTGAGTGGGGTAATTTAGTTATTTGAATCAGCTGTGTTAAAGCAGGGAAACAGTTAAAACATGCAGGACAATAGGTCATGAAAAACAGTGCTGAAGACCTCTGCCCTAAATGACACTCAAATATCAACATTAGGTTTGTAGCTCATCTCCAGTATTGCCAGCCCTTCCTAGCCCCTCTAATTCTGAAGTGTTTTTCCAACCTCTCCCCTAACAGAGGGAACGATATCTTCAGTATATATTCAAATATTTTTTTTCTATGTTAAAAATTGTATGAGAGGCTTGAGACTGTTGATTTCAAATGATATTTGGGTGGAGGTTTAAATTTTCGGTCTACAGTCTCCTGTAATGTCAGATTATACATTAAGCTCACTATATAAAGCCAGGCTTACCAAAATGTCTGACACAGTGCTCTGTGTGAATGATGGCAACAGGCCACAGCCAAATATTCACACGTTTTGTAGCCGTCCCTCCATGTAGAGATTCTGGTCCAAAACGTCTCTTAAGTCACTGGAGAGAACATTGCTCCAAATGCCTTACCTGCCTTGATTGAGGCAAAATTGACGACTTGTACTCTCTCCTGTTAAAAAGAACTTAATAGCTTTCACCACTGTGCTGGCGGGAGGCTAATACTGCTAAACTGGAAATCTGTAACTCCACCTATATACAGTTAAATCCATATTTATTTGGACACTGACACAAAGTTTGTTTTTTACCTGTTGAATGAAACATATTCAAGTTATAATTAATAATGGACATGTAAATGTTTAAGTATTTTAAAGTAGCTCAGTTGATGGAAGAAACAGATATGGGATCATATTTATCTTTATTTTTTAAGTTCTGTACTGAACCTATCATCCCTGCTTGAAAAAACACCATGGTTGTTGGGAAACAACTTGGTGTATTACCATTACCTTGTGCCCAAATGACCAATTTACTACCATTTTACTAAAAAGGCAGCTGCTTATCAAAATGACAGTCACGTTAACTAGTCTAGTTTATATATTTTAACAGCTATTTAACAGTACAGCCCTTTGCATTGATTCATTGAAATGGCAAATAAAAAATACAAATAATTATTTATACCGCATCACACTTCTTCATCACCACTCTCCATATCTGACACTGTAGTGTGACAACAGCAATGCCTGGTTGTCAGAGATTTATTAGTCACTGGTTGGACCTATAAATGGTGAATATCTCTGTTTTCTGTGGAAGGTGTGGGAACAAGCTGTGTCATGATCTCTTTATATATTTTTTTCTAGTCACTGTGGAGTCAACCGGCATCCTGCCTCCAGATGTTTTAGTCGCAGAGGCCATCCAAATCCTCATGGCCAAGTGTCAGACGCTTCTCAGTGAAATGAGCTCTACTGACGTGGAGTGAACAAGTGACTGAACAACTATTAGTTCATCTGTGCTCCTCATCAAATGTTTGTGGTCTGATTCCTTTGAGATTATAACATGTAAATGTTTCATATATGGATTTTCTTGTTCTTGCTTCACTTTTTTTTTACACCTCAGTTTCTTTAATCATGGCAGATTTGACAAAATTATAATTTTAAGTGAATTCTTGCACTTAAAATCTTTAAGCAAACTAGATGTTACAATAGCAGGAAAATCTGCAAACATTTTTTTTTTTTTTTGATGTGTGGTTTTACCACTCCTGTTCAATTTTTCTGTTACTGTTCAGTGTTTGATAAACAGAAGCTAAACAGATCTCAAAAAGTAGAAAAAATAACTTTTTTGTGTAATAAAAAACTAAATTTGAAGGGTGCCAATGCAGCCACTGTCTAACATAAGCATGTTGTACACAAGCTGATAAAATATAGATATTATGATATATGAATTGTGTTAAAAGTATAGAGAACTACACCCAAACCTGTCTGTCACTCCCTGACAGCACTGTTTAGAAACAGGCAAAAAATGTGCAAAAACTGTTAGTTGTAATGAAAACAAAACAAAAACAAAAATTGCAGAAACATCTTTAGATGACTGCCGGGTTTATGTATGAAATAATGAACAGTTAAAAAGACTGGTCATATATGATCCATGTGAAGTTTTGAGGGGGAAAGCGTGAGCTATGGTCATTGGATGTGCGCTCTCTAAACGCTGTGGGGATTAAAGAGGAAACCATTGTGAGACACACTGGGGGAAAAAAGACAAATGTATATGTTTTATTATTAAGTGTGTAAGAGTTGAACTATAGTTCATAAAATCCCAAAGAATTTAAAAAAAACTCATTCTGATTCTGTATATCGTCATCTTACTAAAATAATGTCCTAAACAAAAAAAAGTACCATAAGACATGTTTTGAGATTCTTGACAAACTTGAAAGAAAATGACACAGGCCATTATTTCAGGAAAGTGTCATGTAAAGCCTGACTGTGTGACCTGGTTGAACTTTGAATGAAAAATTTCTGAGAAACAACTTTAGTCGTTTCAACGAAAATGTCGTTTATACGTGGAAATATTTGTTTTTGAGTTTCGTCCACACGAAACAAGTGATAAAATCGTTCAGTTTAGTGTATTTTTGTGGGTTTTTCAAAGGTCTGTAGGAGTAATATGGAAAAACAACAAGGCAGAGCGTGTTATATAGTGTTACATTTATTTATGTATTCGTTTCTACTTCTTTATCATTCTGTGCGTCTTCTCGCCTCCGGTCTGAAACCGGAAGTTGGGATCAGCTGATGGAGGAAGAGCTGAGGAAAGGTGAGCCATCTTCCCCCGGCAGCAGACTGAATAGTCCCTGAGAGCTTTTCGACGAGAGGAACCCCAGTGGGGGGATATATGGGGGTGTCATTGCCATTTGAATGTATGGATGAGTTTTAAATAACGGCAACCGGAGGAGATGGCGAAGAAGCAGATCTGACAGGAATTTTGCAAGCGTCGGACACAAATGCCTCTTACTATTAACAAAGGGGGTGCAGGCAGAAGGGGGTTCTAACATAAATATGGATCGATTGTAACTTATATAATTACTGAAAATAGACGACACACAATCGCTCCTATGCGTTAGGAGTTCGGAGAGTGCTCAGCATCAGCAGTGCATGTAAACAAACAGCTAAATAAGCTAGCTCAGGGTTAGCATCGGGTGCTAACAAGCACCACTAAGCTATTAGTAGGAACGAAGACAAAGCAAATTGAAATGTAAATGATACTAAATGTCATGTCACTGTTGCTAATGTATGTAGCAGGCGACGTTTGTTGGTGCTATCCACACTTAGCATCTGTTAGCTAACTTAGCGCTTTGGCTAGCGTTTCCGTTAGCTCAACGAATTATCGCTGGACAAAAACAATAAAACATTTTGGCAGCTGTAAAGTAACAATGGCACAGCTGTAGAACATTTTGTCACAAAATGGGATGTTACCAGAGATGTGACAAGTGGTTATTTCGACTTAGTGCGGCGCAGTTGATTGGTTCACGAGTTGAAGAGAAAACTCTGATTTCGACAGAAAAGCGGTGAGGTTTTATCTCGAGAAGCAGCAGTTGTCAAAACTTTTAAATTTTTATTTTTTGTACACGTAAATACCTCCTAATGCCCGTGTCATTGCCATAGAAAGCACAGCTCATCTTTCATCTTGTATAGTTTGACTTTTTAAGTTCTTAGACACGTAAAAAGTGGCGTTTTTTTTTTTAAACCTTGTTTTTTTGGGGGGATTTTTTTTTTGTCATGTAGCAGAGCTTGAGGCCCATTTCGCCTCTCAGCTGTGTTTCGGTAGTGGTCTCCCATCCCCCCCATCCCAGTCTTAAATCTCTCCTGGACTCTGTTGTGTTCTGGTTCAACTTCCACCATTCATTTCAGACCTTAGAGGCCTCAGCTTTAAAGTTACAGTCCTCTGGACTCCGAAGCGTTTAGGAGGGGGGCAGAAAAAAGTGGATGCGATGGAGCTGATGTTTGCCGAGTGGGAGGATGGGGAGAGGTTCTCCTTCGAAGACTCGGACAGATTCGAGGAAGACTCTCTGTGCTCCTTCATCTCGGAGGCCGAGAGCCTCTGTCAGAACTGGAGAGGATGGAGGAAGCAGTCCGCTGGTCCAAACTCCCCCACTGTCAAGATTAAAGGTGGGGAAAGACCTGCTGCATATACAAACACACTTCCTCCTGTGGTAGTTCCCAAACTTTTCTGGTTGTAGGCACAAAATAACAAAGACTTGTCACCCCAGTTATTGCTGCTATGTGTAAAAATGTTACCAGGAGTGCCTCCTGAAAGTTTTTAAAAGGGGTCACCAAAGCAAAGAGTCATATAAAAGAAAACCAGCATTTTTATTGTTATTAAAGGTAATTTGAAAATATGTCAGTGAGACTTAAAAAGTGCCCTTTTCACTTGAAGGCCTACTTCAGTTTGTTTTTATTTTACAGTGGATATAAACTACAGAACAAAACAGTCACTCTTTTCCTTTCTTAATAATAAACTTTCATGTTGACACCAATGTTCTTCGAGCGAACACATAAGGCCTGCAAAGTTGTAAATCCATAATAGATGTCAAAATACATGATATTTCAAATTTTATTTGTATGATTCTAATCATTTTATGTGTTTGGGGTATGTGCAGCTCAAACGTATGAAAACAATTATTTCCCCCTTTTGCTTACAACTAAATTTGGCCAACAGTTATGGAAATTTTCCAGTTAAATTTCAGAATATTAGCTAGTGATTACAGTAAGGATTAAACCCAGTTTACAAACTGAAGTTGTTCAAACAGCTATTTATTTATAACCTTTCAACAGAATCTAAACTCAAAAGGTCTGAACTTAATGTGTCTGGGAGGGGTTTGGTATTGGGGTCACTCAGAAGAAAAACAAATAATTTTTTGTCACTTCTCAGAATAAAATTGATTATAGTAAAGTTAATTTAGGACTGGAAAGGGAATCAAAAACAAATCAGCATTGGTGCAAAGACCTAAAAATGGACTGTACTTATATAGCGCTTTTCTATCCATCCAGGATACTCAAAACACTTCACACTACAATCTGTGTCCTCATTTACCCATTCACACAGCACTCTA
>JARVGW010000001.1:39391693-39401797 GCA_031762495.1 Anablepsoides rubrolineatus | reverse complement strand
TTGTGAGCATGTTTTGTTGCTGCAGAGGACGGGCAGAGTGAGCTTCTAGTTTCGCATGTCACTGAAAAAACAAATCTGCTCCCAAACCAGAGCAGAGGCCGGTAGTTAAATTGGCAAGATGGATTTATCAGAATATGAACATGCAACTAATGTCCAAGTCGTCTTTTCATCGCAACGGTTAACAAAAAAAATAAAAATAAAATTCCTCTTCTTACTCAGATGAGTAAACAATTACAGTTTAGGTGAGACGTGACACGGGAGGGAGAGCGAAACCATTTATCCCCCATGACACAATATTTTAGTTATATGAGAAAATATTGAAACTTATTGCGGTTCTACATAAAAAGAATTCTGTTAAAATTTACTCCCATGTATAATCTGATGCCTCCACTTTAAGAAAGAAATTTGGGGTTAAAATTTTTATACTATACACAAGCATAAATACAGTCATCAGTTCATCTAAAGGCTCTTTAGAGAAAGTTGGTTCCTATAGTTGGAGTTATGACATCACTGAGAGTCTTGAAATACAAAGTGAAGAGTCCTGAAGTAGAACATTGTGTTGGCAATCATTTCAAAACTTCAAAAACTTCTGATGCCAAAATTATTGTCCTTATACTTGTTAGTTAATTAAAAATGTTTCCATATTTTAAAAAGCAATAGTTGAGGTCTTAAGTATAAGACATTGTTATTTTGTGGATTGGAAGGTGAAACATTTGCAACTAGCCCTCTGGAAAATTAAAATCTGATTCAAGTAATCTATGCCAAGCCTGATAAGTGATTATCATAGTGGTTGTTCAGTGAGTTGTTCAGATGGGTGGGTTTTTAGTTGTTACTAAAGGTGTATGAAGCAGCATTTTTACTTAAAATCAATTAAACAGACGGGTCTAGTCATACAGTAAATAAGCATCAACAAGCTGGTTATGTTTTCTAAGAGGTGCCATCACACATGTTGAGACAAACTGAGGTATCCATGTGTTTGCCTTAAACTTTCAGTCGCAAAATAAATAGAACAGCTCTTGTTTGTGGCTCCCAAACTGCTTTACATTTATATTGAAATCCCTACTGCCCTCCTCTCAGGATCTGCAGAACACTGACCTCCCTGAGCTTTAATCTGCTTTCAAATCCTTTAACCGATGTCTCTGAGCAGCATCTAGCACGGAATCCCAACTCCTCCAAGATATATCAATGTAATTACTTTGAACAATTGTGTGTAACTCATCAGAATTCCTTCTCCTGCTCACTGTCGATGTCAGACTTGTTTTCCTCAGCACTCAGTTGTAACAACTACCTACATGCTCAACTCAAAGAGAAAGGATCCACAGGCATATAAAAAGGTAGCTATCTAAGCCATCAGAAAGACTGTATTGTAAAAAAAAATGCAGAAAAAGAAAAAAGAAAAGCTCCTCCTGTCGCTGCTATAAAAGATCAGAACACCATCTGCATTTTAAGAGACGACGGTGAAGCAGAACCTTATTTAATACAACTAATTTGATTGGACAGATGAAGTTTAAATGCTAGGCTAAATACAAAAATATAAGATAAGCAGGGTTGAAGCACCATCTAAATATGAATAAGACCAATAAGACTGAAACAACTAGTGTGACTACTCTAGCTGGAACATCACTCTACAAAAGCAACCAGTCATTTATACTTAGAGTTTCATTTGGCAGAACATCAAATTACATGTTCCGTATGATGTGAGAAGGAAAACCATTATGATTGTAAAAGGGCCGATTAAAGCTGTATTGGGAGTTTAAATCTTTCAAAAATATTTACATGCTAAATGCACAACCTGTAGAACATAAAACACTAAGGCTATTTCATACTTCTTTAGCTTTGTGTGTACTTGGAGAACTTCTCATCTTGGAGAGAGCACGTTCCAGTGGTTCAAACTTATAAATAGCACTGATAATAAACCACAGACACATGCAGCACTGCTATCAAATGTCGAGCAGAGAAATTCTAATTAACCCCAAAACCCATTTGTCCACTAATGACCCCCTGCCTCATTTGTCATCAGATTTACAGCCCATTCTGCCCTATGGTCCTTTGTGTGGAAGAGAAGATTCTTGTAATTACAGAAGACAGACGGACTGACAGTTGGTGTTTTAGTGGAGGAGCGTGATGGGTAAAGGGGTACCCATACAGTGAACATTGAACAGTTTTAATGGGAACCTACCCAAAAAAAACACTTCAAAAGATATTCTTCATAAATAGTAGGACCAAAACAAGAGAAAGTGAGGACAGCAGGTCAGGTGAGATGACAAATGTGTGTTTGGATAGATATTTGAATATTTAGAAGACTCACGTATCACAGGCTTTCCACAGTTTGGGTAAAACATTAAAAGCAAATGAGAGATTGGTACTGAACACATAATGACCAATGGTCAGTCCAAAACGTCTTTTACAATATTGATATTGTGCTTACGGATATTGTGATGACAAATTGTTTATACATTGTGCAGCCCTAATGGGTACAAAGTGGAATGAGTACAAAGAAACCTCTCTCAGATGGGTTCCTTTAATAAGCAAAAAGTACAGCCACATGGTGCCAAAAGCAGTAAAAATTATGACTTGGAAGTATGACTTGACCAAGAACCAAATTCACAAAAGCACCTGAACATTTCAATAACAAAAATCTTATATATTTAGTTTGTATCTTGCCAGATGTCACAAACTCTTACAACAATCACCACTTTCATGGTAAAAATTACTACAGCTACAAAATATCTGCATGTTTTTGAGACATTCTTGATGTCATAAATTCTTGTACTTGGCTTGCATCTGTAATATAATTAGATTAGGTAATTGAAACAAAAAGGCAAATGAAGGATATGACTCCTGTGTCCTTGATGTGTAAACAATCATCTGTTCTGCATTGTGAATAATAAGATAAAGTCAATGTTGTGGTTTGTCAGCTGCTTTTCTGTCCATAATCATCAAAAAGGCTTGGGTTCATACTACCCACTGTAGCATTTGGTAAAATTTCTTGCTAAAAATACATCTTTGTGTTACGGTTTAAAAATAAATCCTACCATATGTAGGTTTAATCAATCCACTGAGGCAAACCGTAGTTTTAATCCCACACTGACGTGTTAACTGAAAGTGTCAGCAAACACCAAGTCAGACAACATTAAACACTGGATGTGGGTGTGTAGCCGGTATGCTGCTTCAAGGGGTATTCATCCCTTGCGTGTATGGACTTCTCAAAAAGGAGGCGGCAGGGAGCATGCAGGTCTCATCGAGTGGGTGGCTAATATTGTGACTCAAGCTCATGGCTGGACAGTGTCAGGTCCTCCTGACCCCTTCAGGGCAGAGAAACAGAGGAGAGAGGAGCTGAACTAGTCAGACTGTGACAAGTCTCCGCCAACACACAGTCTGCCTGAGTGGACACTGTAGATAATGTGCATCAAAGCAAGAGTGTGTGGAACAACCAGAAAAAGAGGGAGCCTGAAGCTCTTTGCCATTTCAAAGCACAAAGAGGTTTCATGTGTGTGTGTGGGGAAGGATTTCTTTACATACCCAAGTTACTTAAATTCCTCTTTGTTGTGTGGAAAACACTGTGTGGACATACAAACTTGGAGAAACTCTAGTTCAATGGAAATAAAACAAAAGATTTTCTGGATTTTCTGCTTAAAACAACCTAACTGTTTTTTTTTGCTGGGTTTCTTTCTGCCTTTAAGTCAAAATCTCCAAACAAGGTTCTTATTATAAAATCTCACAATCTGAACTTATTGTTTAAAGTGTGCTGATTACAGGACTAAAATGACAACCTACAAAAAAAAAACACTGCTGCACGAACAATTCATTAATAATCCTACTTTTTTAAAAAGCCATCAAAGCTTTTAAAAAGTAGACTAAAATAATCATTAAACACAAAGCTTTAGAGTTTTTTGGATGTCACACAGTGAAAACAGAAAAAACAACATTAAGCCTGTTAAAAATGAAAAAATGGTAAACCATTTACATTTCTGTTCTGTACAACACATTCTGAAATTAATCGAGATAGAGATTTACTGATAAATTGTAAGTTTGTGCCTAAATAATGTATTCAAACTTACTTGAACTTTCTTGCTAGGGCACTTAACCATAATAGATAAACAGGCTAACGCTCAATTCTGTGCATATACGACTAACTATAAAAGTTGAATGTGGATGAGAACAGTGGTTTGACTGTGAAAAGCTTATTCCTAACATAAATGTCGATAATGAGCAGGATGTCAAATATTTGTGCTGGGAATTTTGTTGCAGCAATGTTGCATAATTCTATTGCAGTGCCCTGTGGCTCCTGAGGTAAGTGCAACATGGAAACTATAAAATATTCCTTTAAAAAATATTCAGTGTGTCTGAGGAAGGCTTGATTGTCACAACATAAAAATAATGCAACTATGTGAAGTTTTTGTGAGTAAAATGTATTTTATTTACAGGTTTTGTTTTTGAATAGTCAACTCTGCCTAATTTCTTTGTTGTGCCGATTAAAGGTTACAACTAAAATATCTTAGGACTCAAAGCTCATGAACCTGGGGTTAACTGTGTTTTATGGCTATTTATTAGGGTAGTGTGTTGATTGCTACAAATGATATACATGGTGTAGCAGTGGGTGAAGTAAAAGGAGACCTAATTGATTAAAATGTTTTGAATTTGGTTTCTTGCTTTAGTGCGCTAATGTTGGCCTAAAGCATTAAAAGTTAATGTTTGTTGTGTAAAAAACATTTGTGATGCAATGACCCTTTATACTGCATGTATAATATTGGCTTCTAAAGCTGTGACATCATAATTCTGGCATTAAGAGGTGAATATTTCTAAGTAGGACACCACTGAAGCCCTAGTTGTGAAGTGCAAGTTCCACCACTGCAATAGCAACATCATTTTCATTTTGGAACTTAAAATGTGTTACTACATTTTATTTGACCCTGGATAATGTGAAGTGAGCCTCCATGAATCAGACTTGATTGTCTAGCACAGCATTCCCAAACTCTTCCATGCTGTGGGCCCCCAAATAGCATTAGCTTCTGGCTACAAAACATGTAAAGAAATATTAACTTTTATAATGGTTTTTCTAATTAAAAATAAAAAAAAGTGTTCTCTTAGACTTTAAAAAAGCCTTCAATACTGTAAACCATGAAGTGCTTCTGATATAATTAAAACAACTAAATTTTTCTCAACAAGCATTAAACTGGTTCAGATCTCATCTGGAATCTAGACAGCATTGTGTTAAAACAAACAGTATCAAATCTAAAATGCAGAAATATAAGCTAGGTGTACCACAAGGGTCGATACTGGGGCCTTTGCTCTTCTGCTTATTTATAAATGATCTCCCTCAAATCTGAAAAGACGCAAACAGCCAACAATATGCAGATTATACTATTATTTATGTAACTACAGACACTCCTAATCAGGCTGCAGAATTATTAACTAAGCAATTAGTTGGAATATATCAATGGCTACAGGAAAATTGCCTAACTTTGAAATTGTTTGGTTTGGTTTAATTTGTTTTTCTTTAAGGAGAAAAACAGTTCAAAATAAAAATCAGGCAATCTGAGAAGTATCAGAGTTCAAATTGCTAAGTGTTAATCATTTTCTTACGGTTTCTTTTGTGAAAACAATATTTAAATGTATAATTGGCCTTGCCCCTGAAGTAATTTGTCACTTAATAGAGAATTACAATACTGAATGAGTGAGAACAAGAGCTGGGGTCAGTGAGAACTGCAGAACAAAAAGGTGCAGAACCACTCTGACAATCATCATTCTCAGTCAGTTGTGGAACAATTTACCTCTGGATCTAAAGTCACTGTCAGGCATGAGACTTTTTACAACAAAACTGAAGTACTGGCTGAAAGAACAACAACACTGTGGACACTGAAATTTAACATGGACATGTTTTAATGTATTTTACTTGTGTAAAGTGTAACTGCACTGTACTCATTTATTTATGTCATTAACCTTTATTTTGTTCAGATCAAAAAGTCTAACCAGGGACGAGGGCTGTAAATTAGCTTTTAGCTAGAAGCCTTGTGTATGCTGCATCTGTTGCCTATGAATAATAATGTTTTGTTGTACTGTCCTTGCAAAAATAAAATAAATTAATTAATTAACCAGCCTAACACATTTTAAAAATATTACCACAGAGGGAAAAAAATCAACTTTTCAACAAACAGTTGATAAGAACAGAACAAAAGAACTCAAACCTCTCATAACTTTTCAAGGTAATATAATAAATTATATTTTAAAATAATGATTGAAAAACAGATTTAATGTTATGATTTACAATATTTGACTATTTTTTTTCTCATCTTCCCTCGAGCTTGCTGAGCCGGCCCCCTTAGTGCCTCCTGGTGGCCCCTACATTGAAAAACACTAGTCTAGCAAATGCTTAGGAAAATGTGTCAAAAAAATGTCCTCATGCATGACTGGATCCAGGTTTTTCCAACATTCAAATCATCAGGAAAGCATCTGTTATCAGACCGGGACATTGTTTTTTCCAGTGTGGTTTGGTTCTGGTGTTCACAAGACCATTGAAAACTATTATACAAATCTACTCAAGTCAATATGAACTGAGTTAGCAGACATCCCTTTTGAGAGCAACTCTCTTAAACTCTTCCAGGAGCATCAAGAGGTGTTCCCACCCAGGCCAGTGAGGATTTAAATAGTCCGCAAAAACCTTTGCTGGTGTTGTTTGGGTGAGATGCAAGTGAGCAGTAGTTCTACTCTGAGCTCCACAGATCTCTTCACATTATGCCTAAGGCTGAGCTAGGCCACCCTACAGAGGAAGCATTTTTTTATCTGCTTGTATCAGGGATAACTTTCTTTCAATTGTGATCCATATCTGATGATCACAGCTGAATGTAATATAATGAATGAAAAATAGAATGTAAAAAAAACAATTAAGAGATTTGCCTCTATCGCTATCACAGTAAATTACTTAATTCAATTCAATTCAATTCAAAAATACTTTATTTATCCCAGAGGGAAATTAGGTTAATGTCTGATTTAAGGGAAAACAGGTATACTGTAATACGGTGAGTGGGGTAAAAGCCCAGAAGATTAGCTACATAATGTAGCATGAACAAAAAAAAATATTGTGATTTTGGTTCAATCAAACAAGGACAAAAATCAACTCAAATGAGATAACTAGATCAAAAGCCTACTGATATACATTTAAAACAGCAGCTGAAGTTTTCATTTTTAAACCAAAACACTTTGGAACAAAGATACACAGACAGAAGCCACCATGAATCACCCTAGGTCCTGAAATACAGCGAGGTGTGTAAATTTCACCAAGCAAAGAAGGAGAAGGTATAGCACAGAAAAAAACAAAACACAAAGAAAATGGGAAAAAAAATGTTCTGCATACGTGTCGGTTTCTGAAAACACTCAGATATAAATATTCAAGTGTGTGCACAGACTCCAACATTTTTTTCACACTGTCTTCCTCTTTGTCCTCTACCCAGCAACATCCATCCTTTATTTCACTGCCGCCTCGTATTGTTTTCCCCTCCTCCGCCACTCCTCCCCGCTCGGCAGGTTTGCCAAAATAACAGCCTCTGACGGTGGGCTCGCATGAACATGGTCTAATGGGGGATGGATTCACTTCTTTTTTGGATTTTTTTTTCTTTGCCTTTTTGCATCTGCCTATTGTTTAGGTGAAAGATGTGGGTGTGTGCAAGTGTCTGTGTGTACACTTCACCAGCCCCCATAGCAGTGGGAGAGGAGGAGACAACTGTATGCGTGAGCAATATCGTTTTCCCCTCCCTCCACTTTTCTCTTACCCCCCACCTCCTCCTCATGCTTCTTTTCCTTCATTGCCACGACCATCAGGACCCGCTCTCGCTCTCTCTCTCTCTTGCCATCATTCTGCTTGGTTATGCAATGCACAGTTCCCACACGGTGACTAACTGGTGCTGGAGACCTGCCGTAACACTGCTGTCACCGGTGGTAGGTGTAGATCTATTGTGACACAGCGACAGGCACTCAGGCTTCCTTATGCCTCTACAGACATCTCCTTGGGATTTTCATCTTTTTGCGTTTTCCATGGAATATCACCTGCCAGACTCTGCCTAATTTGGGGACCTGCCTGTTCTTGTTCAGCTCAGCGGAGGCTGGGTGTCACAGAGATACATTCAGCTCACCCTGCAGACATAATCACGCACAGTGTTGGCACGGGTGCTTCAATGTTGAGATTTCTTTTTTTATTCCACTGATCCCCAAAAGGATGAGCTAGTGGAAGTGTGCTGAGAAACAAGGAGGTGTGTAGATTTACAGACAAACTGCGAAGGGAGCTGGTGTAGTTGTGTGGAGGAGTTTAGGCAAAGCAGGTAACTGGGAACTGACGACCGAAAAGACGAAGCAGACAAAAAAAAAGGATGGGAGGAATGCTGGGGAGGTGGGTTGGAGGAACACACGCTGCAGGCATTTTAACAGCAGAAATGTAAACCTGCTAAGTTTCACTCAATGCAAACATTTGCAACGGCAAACTTCAAGCATTTTTTGGAGAGCAAGATTGCAGAACTTTCCAGGTGGCGCTGTAGAACGAAGAAAACAGAAGTGACACAAGGGGTTTTCTTTCAAGACAGCAAATTCATTGCCGTTGTTGCACCCCTGCTTTCCATTCCCCTCTTTGTTGCTTGGTGTGCTGCTCTAACTGCTGGGACCGAGAGTACATATCCAATCTTCTCCTGTTTCTACCCTGGGTCTATGTATGATGTCGTTAAACCCATATTTCTTCTGTGAGGACATAAAAAGAATGCCGAATGATGTTGTACACCAGAAACGTCTTAGGGTAAGCCACTTTTTATTCAACACCATTGTTGTGATTTTTATCAGAGTTTCATTTCACACACCGCTGTGCAGTTGTGTTGAAATTTTATATAAAGAATAAGTGAATAAATGTCTTGCCATTCATATAAAAGCCTTAGGACTGAATGATCCCGTTTAGCTTTTTATTCACACATTTCTCAAAGGAATCACACAAAATCCAGCTCCTTAATCTTTAAAGAGGTCTATACAAGGAAGGTTGGAGTTTAGGCTTGAACTGCCCTTAAAGATCGGGAGGTGATTAATTAAATATACTACACAAAAAATGTGCGACTATTGTAAGCTTTAAATGGTAGAGTGAAATTGCACTTATCTTGGCACAAGGAAACACCACAGAGCGTCACGGCTTTGTAACACTTCAGTTGCAGATAAGCTGAGGACGAGTCAGAGTGTGGTGACATCCACAGCTTGGTTTCAAGCTGCGCCAGATCATAAGTACCAATAATAAGATACTAATATCTAGTCTTTTTGGCGTAGCTATTGCTTTGTTCGTTTTGTAATCGATTTTCTTACTGTAGTACAGTGATGATGTGCTTTGATACTGGCTTTTATGAATCAAATGCATGAGTAGAGGACAGGGGAAGCCCAGCTAAGCTATAATAGCAGCAGGCATCTTCAAATTCAACTGCGTTGTCGTTTGACTATCTAACATAAACTCTCTTTTTTTATTCTAGATAAATGCCCCCTTGCCAGGTTAGGTGAGCATCAGGATCATGGGCACGACTGTCATCACTCTTGATGACGTGCGGGCACTGGAGGTCAAGGAAGAGCAGGAGGAGTCAATCTTAGCCATGTTGGGCATCATTGGTACTTTCCTTAACCTCTTTGTAATCGTTTTCGTTTACATTTACACCACATTGTGAGGTGCAAAAGCTGAGAATAATAAAATACTTTCGAGGAATGCTGGAGTGAGCAGTATTGAAAGACTGCTTAATAGGAGAAGAGTGACATGAATATCTACCCCAGAGACAGGAGGAGAAAACTTAAAAGCCTGATCAAGGATGAAGCGGAAGAAGAAGCCATATTGACAAACAACAAGCATGCACTGGGAAGATAACGAAGGGCTGGAGGACATGGCAAGGGCAGAACATTTCTGGAAGGAGGATGAGGTGACTCAGATGCAAACTGGGAAGCCACCAACCAAGACTGACCCAAACTGACCCCTCTATGGCCTAATAAAAGTGCATACTTTACCTGGACCTTAGTGTTTTGTACTGCTGGACCAATAATGAAGTCTTGTGGCAAAAACTAATAGCCAAACATTTACATACGCTTCATTCTTGTTGATAG